>JMSH01000003.1:2872-16804 GCA_000712465.1 Huntiella moniliformis | reverse complement strand
GGGCGAGGGAGACCGGCTTGGTGCCATGGATGCTTTTAGTGGGGTGCGTTCGGTTATGAGTTGGTTAGACATTGTGGATGGCGTGGGATATGTGAGTATTCTGGATGTGTAGGCGTTGATATATTGGGAGGTATGTATGAAGATTGTGAATATGACGATCAACTTGAATAAGGTGGCTGTGGTGGTAAACCATGTTCCACCCAGCACACTGAACCAAACCACTAATCTAACAATCTACAATGTGTGCACGCACGTTTCATCCGGCCAAATCCGCGCACACCTCATGATACAGCCATTCGCTCCCATATCGAACGCCTCCTCCTCCTTCTCCTCCTAGTATATCAATAGGGGCGGGATACAAGCCCTATTGCAAGACGTGAGGTTCAGGAGAATTAGGAGTCCACTGTATTGATAGGCTATCAAGTGTCTTTGTTTCGCGCAAGGAGCGTCTCAGCTGATGTAGGACCGACAAGTCATCTGATGGCTGGGTAGGATCAGATTGATTTCGGGGGTGGATGGTGGGAGCTCGAGGTTTCGATTGTCCACGAGTAACAGGTTAATCTGGACGATAAGAATCCTGTTTAGTCGGGATGGACTGTGGTCAACGGTAGGGTCAAGGGTCACCGACGCAATCTTACAGTGCGAATACGCCGTGTATATAAACTAAACACACTCAGCACACTGTCCAGACAGCTGTCATCAGCTGACGGACACCACCACCGTCGCAAGGCTATGCGCCGGAAATTTTGCCAGCCTCGCCCACCATCACGAAAATGCGCCCAGCATCCGTTCTTCCCCCACCACCAGTGACCACTCCCTCCCAAAAATGGACTACCAAAACCGCGCCGGCTCAAAATTCGGCGGAGGCGGTGTCGCCTCGTACAGCGCCACTAACGCCGACCGCCGCGAACGTCTCCGCAAACTCGCCCTCGAAACCATCTCCCTCGACAAAGACCCCTACTTCTTCCGCAACCACATCGGCTCCTTCGAATGCCGTCTCTGTCTAACCGTCCACCAGAACGACGGCTCCTACCTCGCCCACACCCAAGGCAAAAAGCACCAAACGAATCTCGCCCGACGCGCTGCCCGCGAACAGAAAGAAGGACGTAGTGCGCGCGATGCCGAAATCGACCCGCTGACAGGCCTGCCCATGGCCCTCTCTGGAAACCCCGATGTTAAGAAGAATGCGGTGAAGATTGGCCGGCCCGGTTATAAAGTGACGAAGATCCGTGACCCGTTGACGAAGCAGCATGGGTTATTGTTCCAGTTACAGTATCCGGATGCGCCGGCGGAGACGCAGCCGAAGTGGCAGGTGATGAATGCGTTTACGCAACATGTGGAGGAGCCGGATAAGAATTTCCAGTATTTACTTGTGGCGGCGGAGCCGTATGAGACGGTGGGGTTTAAGATTCCAGCACGGGAGTTGGATCGGAAGGATGACAGACAGTTCGCCTTTTGGGACCCCGATTCTAAGGAGTATTGGGTGCAAATCATGTTTACGACTGAACGTGAAGAGCGGTTTGGTGCAGCGCCGGGTGTTGCCAATCGGTAGAGGAAATTGGGTTGATATCAGATTTGAGCACGTGACAGGATTGTTGGCGGAGCTCACCAGGTTGTTTTATTGGGTTGGCGTTTACGGTTTGGGAAACATTCATCTGAGCTTATAGTTGTGTATTGAGGTTCCTTGTTATAGTTTGACGAATCCAACTTTGTATTCCAATATCTACATCTCCGCATTCATATCTTGTGTATGTCCACCCGGTCTAACCAATATCTAACAAAAAGAAGAAAGAGATCCCCTACCACGACCGCTGTCACTTCAAACATCTAGCCCACATGATATAATTATAACATTACTTCCTCATGTAAGTCCTGTAACTGGTATCTTTAAAGCATCCACCCACCACACCCACCACCGAAAGAGCTCAGCGGAAGTTGTTGTCGAAACGCTTGAAGGTATAACCGATGAATGGCAGACTCATCTCTGGAGACTCCTCTGTAGCTGGCGCCGGAGCACCAGAGCGAGTAGCCTGGAGAGCCTGGGCGCGCAAAAGAGTGGCGTTATCAGTCTGGTCAATCTCATCAATGGGGAAGTATGTGGTATCGATGGCCGAGGTAAGACGGGGCTCGAAGGGAGCGCGTATCCGACGGAGCTGGTCAAACTCAACACCGCGGAAGAAAGAGTGACTCTTGATCTCATGCGCACCACCACGACCTAGACGGTTCTCAGTGTTGCAAATCAAGCTAAAAAATGTGTTAGTACATGACAGGAGCGTACTTTAAAATCACCAAGTAACATACCTTCTAATGAGGTTCTCAGCCTCAACTCCCAGAGTGATGTCATCAGGGAAATACAGTGTTTGTCTCCAGTTGACAATCTTTCTGTAAGTGTCATGACTGTCCTCAGCGCAGAACGGCGGCCAACCAACCAAGCACTCGAACATGATGGTACCCAACGACCACCAATCGCAGTCAAACGAGTAACCGCCACCAGTGAAAATCTCAGGCGCAATGTAATCCGGCGTACCAACAGTTGAGTAAGCCATGAGACGTCTGGATCGTCTCCAATCATTAATCTGCGAACGGTTGCTGACGGTAAGGTTGATCTGGTCAAGAGCGACCGAGGTACGGTCTCCTCTGGGGCGGGTGGAACGGCCCTGAAGCAGCTGTTGATAGTAGTTGTTGTCGTGGAGACGCTGGAAACCAGTAGATAGACCGAAATCGGTAAGCTTGACGTGACCACCACGATCCAAGAGAATGTTATCAGGCTTGATATCTCTGTGGATAAAGTGCAAGTTGTGAACGGCCTCAATGGCTAACACAATCTCGGCAATGTAGAATCTGGTAATATCCTCGGAGAAGATTTCATACTTGATGAGCATAGTCATCAGATCACCACCAGGCAAGAACTCCATAAGCATGTAGAGGAAGTTGGCATCCTGGAAGGTAGTGAACAGCTTGACGACCCAAGGACTGTCCGACTCAGCCAGAATATCTCTTTCGGCACGGACGTGAGCCAACTGGTCCTTGCGGAACATTTCCGTCTTGATGAGCGACTTCATGGCGTACACCTTATTGTCGGCCTTCTTCTGTACCAGCTTAACTT
Organism: Huntiella moniliformis; assembly: GCA_000712465.1. Taxonomy (NCBI): domain Eukaryota; kingdom Fungi; phylum Ascomycota; class Sordariomycetes; order Microascales; family Ceratocystidaceae; genus Huntiella; species Huntiella moniliformis. The sequence continues at coordinate 13,698 of JMSH01000003.1, read as the reverse complement.
CACCGAAAGCACCCTTTCCGATAATCTTGATTGTGTTGTAGTTTTCCGGCTTATCCTTGGTGCGCAGGAAGCGCAGGTACTGGCCCTCCTTGCGACCATGAGTCGACCACAGCTGCTCACGGCGAGTACTGCTTTGGCTGGGATCGGAGAGCTTCTGCTCAATTTCACTCTGTCTGTGAAACACGAAATAACAGGTTAGTATGTGACACAAAAAATCGAGGAAGTTTGCGAGTGCAAACACATTACGCCACAAAACCAGGGGGATATCTTCTTACCTCTGGTTACGTTCACGGGCGCGCTTGACGCTATCCTTGAAGAAGTCAGCAGCAAGCTGGGTGCACTTGCGCTGGTTATTGTTGGCATTGGAACCATAGAGTTCAGGGTTGCGCTGGGGAGCAGGCTGGAAGTCGGCGCCACCACCCTGAAGCGGGGTACGATTAGTGGGCATAGGCGGGGCATTGTGACCCGAGTAAGCTGGTTGTCCGTTACCACCGGCGGTGCGGGGCCGAGAAGCGCTACGGCCACTGCTCGAGTACGCAGCCTGGCGAGAACTAGCGGCAGCACCGAGCTGAGAAAACTGCTGGGCAAGACCGCCGTTGGGGTCGCTACCGGGGGTGTTACTGCGCTGGGGGTAACCGGAATTTTGGTAGTCTACATTGCCCGAGGCACCTTGCTGGTACTGGCCGCCACCGCCGGCATACTGTCCCTGGAAGTATCCGTTCTGGCCGGGAGTACCGTAAGCCTGGCTGTTCGGGTGAAGACCTGCGGGCTGCTGTCCGGCATTTTGACCATTGGAGTAGACGGGCTGGGGGAAAGTAGAGGGAGTAGTCGGGTAGGCACGATCGGGCGCGGCCAGGCGCTCGTTATTGCTGCCAAAGTTGAGGTGAAGACGGTTATTATTGTTGCCGTCCATTTTGAGTATGCGCGCGGGGTGAATCGATCGGAAAGGTCGAAGAAAGATGAAGACGTAATAAGTGTTGAGAGAATGGTACTAAGCCAGGAGAGACTACCAAAGCTAGCCAAGCTTGTTAAAATGCAAGCAGCGCAAGCAACCACGAGGAGGGAGAAAGGCGCAGAGACAAGGAAACTGGCGAAGTCCTCGAAGGGGGTGGTCGTCGAGGTATGAAGATATTTTGAAGTAGATAAAAATACTCGAACAAGAAAAAAGGAAGAAAAAAAAAGTTAAAAATGACAGCGATGCTAGCAAATAGCTTAAAGATGGCGAAGAAAAAGAAGGAGAAGCCCGGTTTAGCAGGGGAAAATGCTATGTACTGGTTTGGTACTCACTTGTTGCAGGAGAATGCCCGAGCACCAAAACAACGTCAAACACCGCGCGAACTACCAAAAAGGGACAGCTTCAAAGTTAGGGTGTATGGTGAAAGTGCAGGCGTGCAGCTGACTAGGAAGACGAGGTTTTTTGTTCCGAGACCTCAGTAGGCGAGTGAGCGAGTGATGTGGGATTTGAAGGTTTAGATTTGTTCTTGTTTTTGGTAGTTCGAGATGGGGTTTTGAGAAGTTGTTTGATTTTGGTGAGGGGGTAGACGGAGTTTGATGAGGGGAAGTTTGACGTGAATTGAGGGGAATAGAGGGGCCACATTGAAGCGGGGAAGAATTCATGAAATCGTGAATTTTGTAATACGTAGGTTCTTTACGTCTTTGGTTTGAGTTGTCGATTATTTAACAATCATACAAGGACTTGCGTCGTCTCATTAATCATGCAATGGTCATCATCATCGTTGACATTTCGCAAGTTCCTCCCTCGATGGTATAGATGCATTCTCCGAACTAACAGCCACATCCAGGGGGTAGACTCCCTGTCTTCCAGAAGGATGCCAACAGAAGGATGCCAGACTGGCATTCCCAAAAGCAATTCAACCAGGACAATTATGTGAATTTGTGTATCTGCACGACAAAACTCCAAATCCATCAAGTACATGTCTTGGTTGACACAACTCTCTAGCTTTAGATTCCCATTTGAAACCAACCCATCAGTCACCGACCAATGAGCTTTTTGCCGCCTTATTCACCATTATGCCGACTGCAACTCGGTTGGCCTGATGCCCGTTATTCGGCGTCTATATGAACATACATACAGACACAAGACAATAACTGCACCCCCACCCACCACCACAGAATAAGTCTTATTCTTCCACAGCCGTGTCACACAACATGAATATCTTTCCATCCTCACCAGCGGTCAATAAGCCTCGTACCGTTTACGTCCTTGTATATACACATGTAAGTAAGTGACCCCGACAAGTCCATCCCATCCATACAATACCACAAAAAAAACGCGACCAAGTACTCTGATCTGATCAGACTAAACCTGATCGTTTCCCGCCCGCTTCCCTTCAAGGTTGCCCCGGGTTCCCTCATGCATAACGAGGGAACAACCGCGTTTGCCTTGCCGCCATTCGAGGGCCAGCCCCTTTTCGAGAAACGGTCAGTGGTGGTGGTGGCCTTTGCCCCCCCGAATTGGCATATGCGTGAGTTGATTATCGATTATCAAAAGAGGTGTTGTTGCTAGGGAAAACATTCGGCATGGGTCTATTGGGTTAGTCTAGGAATACATTATAAGGGTTAGTAGTGTTGGATTATGTAAGCCTTGATTAGGAAATAACGTCGAGTAGTTGATGGTATGAAGAGTTGATGTGATACAAGATAAACGACGTGAACTCATTGTTACTAGGTGGTATATCACCAAACAAGTAGCGTAAGTGAATTCCATCCATATATAAAAACCCATCTAACACATCTCCAGCCCACCATGTCCCGATTCATAAGCGGCGGAACCATCCAAGGCACCTCCCCAACCAACGAAACCCCACCCCCCTCATCCACCCCCATCAACACCAACAAAGAAGCCTGGGACAAAGTCCAAGCCGAGGTAACTGCCGCGCGCGCCGCCCGCCTCGCCGCCGCCTCCTCAACACCCACCCAATCCCTCTACGAAGTCCTCCAAGCCAACAAAGCCGCCAAGCAAGCCGCCGCCGAAGAAGCAAACCGTCTAACCAACCAGTTCATCGCATTAAATGAGGATGACGTCGACTATCTAGATCACGTTGCAAGAGAGAAGAAGGAAGGTGTACGTAAGGAGAAGGAGGAGATTGCCAAGGGTTTGGAGGCTTTTAAGGAGGCTCGGAAGGTTAAAGTGGATGTGGAGGGGGGTGGTGATGGTGGTGGCGCGGTCGTTGATGCGAATTGGACGGTGGGAAAGAGGAAACGGAAGGCGAAGGTTTCGTTGGTTAGAGGGGCGAAGAAGAGGGTGGAGGAGGGGGATATTAAAACGGAGGATAAACCCGTTGATGAGAAGCCAGTATCAGAAGATATTAAGTCCTCCATCCCACTAGAAAAAGCCCCTTCTAAACCAGAACCACAAAGTAAACCCACCCTCCTCATAGCAGACTACGGTTCTGACAGCGACTAACCCAACCCAAAATAATAAAAAATCAACCTATTCATACAATTACCGCCTATAATACAATCAAAAAACAGAAAATCTACTCATCATCCACATTGTCAATAACCACCTTCTTCACCGGCGGAACCACCCTCTCAACTCCCCACTTCCACAACGCCCTCAAACTCCCCTTCGTCCACCCCTCAATCTCCGTCTCCGGAACCACAACCCGTCTCGCCATCTCCTCCACCGTCTCCTCCAACTCAAACTTCCTCATACGCTTCACAATTCTCTCATCCGTAACCAACTCATTTCTCCACGGTCTCTCCTTCTTCCAGCCCTCCCCTTCCTTATCCGCTTCAAACACCCATTTCTGCCAGTTCGATTCTTCCCAGTCCAGGGCTTTCTGTACTTCATTATCCTCACCCTCAGGAACCAGCACGTCCCATGGTCTGTATGCGGCGAAACATACTGCGGCTACTTGTCGACCAATATCGTCGGCTAGTTCCCGGCGATGAAGGAATCTCCAAAGACGGGTGAATGTGCCGGAGAAGCCGAGCATATGCGGGAATACCACCGGCTGCACGGGGTCGAATACGTCAGGAATATATCCCGGGAGAGAAGCCCCCACGTAATCCTCCTGCTTGTTAAAAGATGGTGGCTGCGGTGGTCTTTCCTTTTCCCTTTTCACCCCGTTAGCTTCCGCCTCCGCCGCCTCCTTCTCCTTCTTCTCACGTTCCTCTGCACTAGGAAGTTCCACCCCTTGTAACTCCTCCGGTCTCTCTCTCGGACCTAACCACCCCTCATGGAGACCTCTAACATACTCCTTCCACACGTGTCTCCCAATGACCAAATCACCCTTAACCCCCTCCCACTCCGGCAACCCCTTCTCTCTCCTCATCCTATCAATTTTCTCCGCATTAGTCCCCTCCCCCTCCTCCAAAACGACCCCCTCCGCCAGCCGTCTCGCCCGTCTAATTCTCTCCGCAACAACCGCTCTAACATCCCCCTGCTGTCTCCCCTGGACAAACTCCCAATCGATTCCCGCGCCGCTCAAAACCGGCTTAACATACTCCAAGTAATAATCCTGCGCAGTCCGCAATCCATCACCCGGTGGAGCCGCCAGATAAATCGTCAATTTCCGCGGTAACGCATCTCCTGAGGGCATAGGTTCCTTTCCTAACTCGGACACTACATGGCGCCATTTGGCAGTGGCTCGTTTCTTCTCTCGTTTGTCGTAGATGATCGTTGTAGCGAGGGCTGTTGAAAGAGTAAGAAAGATCATCCAGTTCCGCGAAGGGAGCTTCGATGGGAGATTTGGTAGCCCTAAGAGACGGAGGGTAGATTGTGTAGCCGTAGGAGGCTTGGGAGCCGAAGTGGCAGTCGTAGCAGCTGTAGCAGCTGTCGCCGATGCCGGTGTCTAATGATAAAATACCCCATCCTGTCAGTCCCATCCTCTATACACCAAGAAAAACCCCATATATACATACCGGCTTAATCTCACTCTTCACATCAGTCATCATACGTCTTGACAAAAAACACACACACCAAATCTTACAAAACCATCATAAACCCATTCACATGTCACCCAAAAGTTTGAACATCATCACTAGCTTCTCCCGGGCTAAACCTCGGTAAATCCTATACGTTGAAAATTAACCCGTAGGAATATTCCCAAGTTCCAAAGACTATGGACCCACTTTCAACGACAAATGCCCTCATACACCAAAATCACTTTCATAAACTTTGCAATAGAAACTTGGATTTTGCAGACGCACAAAAAGAAACAAAAGTATATGATAAATTCCAATACTGTCTATAGATATAACTCCGGCCAAAAAACATCAAATATTACAGAAAACTTCCGTGTCTGAGACTCCGTTCGTGTAACGGTCCACTACCAGTAGGAGGGCGATATCAGAGTCGCAAAACACCGAGAAACAAGAGATAAAAATTACAAAGAGACGATGGCGCAACTTTATGAGCTGAAGACCATGGTTCTCAAGACTCATCTGGAACAGAAAATGTGTCTTGAGATGAAAGACGTCCACTATTGCACACGAACAAATCAATCATGACATAAGACTTCAGTCAATGGAAACACTAAGAAAGTCCCACAAAAAAGAAAGTTGGCAAGAAAAGGTCAATTCTAAGACCACAACAAGCTCCATGGAAGGAATACATCAAAACACCAGACATATCCATCAAGTTGCAATGCGAGCTTGTCGCTGGCCAATCAAAGAAAAAAAAGAAGTGGTAGTAATAAGCAAAAAAGAGAAAAACTGAGAGAATATCCAACCCCATCATTTTACAACCGACGCATCCACATAAATAAAAAAGTAAAAAAGTCATACCAGTGCGTTAAAAACAGCGAGAACCAAACAAAAAGAATAAAAGGAAGAACGTCCATGTTGAGGTCAGACTTATCAATCTGTTGCGTGTCGAGAGTGGCAAGCCTCAGTGAAGTATACAAGCCATTCCGTTCAGCCCTTCAACAGACGCCATAGATCAAAAGTCTCCAAAAAGGACAAGGCATGTCCATTCCAGCTGTGACTCGATCATGACCAATCAATATGACGTATTCCATCAAAAAATCATAAACCAATAAACCGATACAACGCCAAGAAATAGACAACTGCTGCAGCGCATATAGCAGGGTGTTATAAAGCAAAGAAAAAGAGTAAAAAAAAAATAGAACAGAAACAGGTCGTTTAGGTGAGCTCCAAGATGCCCGGAAGATTAAGAATCGGGCATTCTAGCGAGAATCAGAGGCAGCAAACAAATAGAAAAAGAAGGGACCTCGTAATGAAGGCAAAAAGGGATAAATAGGAAAAAAAGGTACAACAAAAAGACATGAAATAAAGAGCCGCGCACTTCGTTCAAAATCCAGGGGTATCAGAGGATGCAGCTGCTCACCCCATATATGCCGATATGATGAGAAAGAGGAAACAGATATGCAGAAGAAAGAGAAAAAAAGAAAGTGGCCAAACACGGTGATCAGCTCGAGAAAGAAAGGGGAATCCAGGAGAGACAAAAGAAAGACATGAAAAGAAAACACCTTTGGGCTGGCAGTTCAAAAGCCGCACAACTTAGTTAACCAGGGTTGGGTGGCTGTACATGTGCTGGGAAAGGTATCCTCTCCGGCTTGAAGCAGGAACAGCAACACAACTCAAGCACTCATCAGAATAGGCAGAGTCATAGACGCAAGAATCATGGTCGTACGGGTGGGTGGAACTACGGCAGTAGTAGTCTGGTGAGTAGTCAGCAGCTCCGCGGTTGCATACCGGGTACTGCATATAGTGGTCAGACGACATGTTGTGGGTGAAGTAGTCACCAGTGGACCGAAGATTGGCAGCAGAAGCTTGGTGCTCGGGAGTACCAAATCCAGAGTGTGGAGGGGTAATGGGAGCCATGGGCCGGTAGTTCCATTCGTAGTCAGATTTGCTGTAGCGATGCTGCTGTTGCTCATATGATGAGCCGCGGTTGCTGGAGTAGGCCGAGACGGGAGAAGCCAAGTTTGAGTGACGGATTGGGAAATTGGTCTGAATGGGTGGCAAATCAGCGGGCTTACGCTGACTGGCAAAGTTGCGCTGCTGCTCGGCGGCCAGAGCCTCCTTTTCAGCGTTGCGGCGGTTATCAATCCAGGTCTTCCAGTCACTCAACCACGCCTGGTAATCCTGAGTCTCATCCAGGTTGACGTACAACTGCCAACGGCAGGCAGCAAGCCACTCAAACTCAAGAGTGTTCAGCTCAGCCACAGGGATCGAAGTGACCTCGGACCAGGAGCGGTTCTGGAAGGTGTTGTCGTCCAGAAACTTGCTAGCAAGAAGCAAAGCAACCGTCAGGTAACGCCAGGTCTCGCCTTCACTGGCCTTGTATGGCCCATGGACCTGAGGGTTAGCCTTGATAGTGTTGATGCGCTTGGCCAAATAGTTGAGGCCCAAAAGAATGGTGGTTTTTGGCAGTCTAGTGGACTCGAGGATCTGGCTGACAAACTTGCGGAAGCGCGAGGAAACAGAGCTTTCAGGCGTGACGACACGGACAGCCATCTCAGCGACGTAATCCGTCATCTCATCGACCTCGTAGTCGAGGACGGCACATACACCTCCAGGCATTTTGGGTGGTGAAGATTGGTGGCGGTCGAAAGATTCGCGTAGACAAGTACTAAGTAACTAGTTCAGGCTGTGATCCATCAAGGGTCACAAAAGGTCGATTTGGAGATGATATAGGATAGCCTTCTCGCGGAGAAGGGCTAGTAGATGAAGACGGAATACAGGCAGGTAGATCTCGCGAAATTAATCTCAGACACAGAAGAAGCTATTTCAACCGTGGAGATCGACAGGTGGCGTGAGATAAACGATGAAGCTCGGTGACGATTAAGAAACACAAGGGAAAATAGCTAAATTCTACCTGTAGATGATAGTCTTGTTAGCTAAATGACCAAGTATATTTCTGTGTTGTCCATGAGGTGAAACTGACCTTGGTGGAGATTACTGAGTATCTGGATGCAAGCGAGAGTACAGGATTGTAGACGAGAAGAGTGAATCTTTCAGGTCAAGCCGTCTTTGATTTCCACAACCTTGTCTTCAAACTGCTAAAGGCAGCAAAAGAGACAAAACAGAACAGGTAGAGTACAGGGCTTAGCGGCAAACGAGGAATAAGTATATGACTTTGGCGGCAGTCTGTCGATGTTGTGTGTTTTATCCAAGAGGGCCCAAAGAATAGAGGAAAACGAACACACAAGAGAAATGCGAAGTGGTTCACTTGAGAGGTGCGGATAAAAGGTGCAGACAACTCTTCGGCACAGGACAAGTGGTATAGCAGATGCTCAAAGGAGATTGGAGAAGAATAATCTCAACAATCACCAAACAAAAACAGGACAGCGTTCCGTGGTTTAAAGGGCGTGGGGATGGTGTTTAAAGACGTAGACAGGAATCCATGGAGCAGACTCAACTGGCTATCGGGATGAAGAAAGGTGTAGCTGTAGGTTTAGGTATGGCAGCAAAGAGAAGAAGAAAGAAGAAGTCTTTTTTTGAACAGGAACAAGTGTAGAGAAGAAGAGAATTCAACAAAACGAACAAATGGAAGGAAAAAAACGTCAATAAGGATAGGAAAACAAAAAGTTGCGGATACAAGTAAAAGAAAGAAGATGTAAAGGAAGAAATGAAGGAGAGTCGTCGCTGTAGTCTTGTCGTAAAAAATCTGGCGATTCGAAGATACAATGTAGAGATTTCGTTAAGATGTACACACACAAACCCTTTTGGCACAGTGAACCGCACTCGACTGAATCAGTGAAGAAGTTGGTCGATTTGGAATGTGGGTTCTGGAGTGGATGAGGGGCGGACTTGGAAGAAGTTGTCGAGGGAAAAGGCGGTACGATGACTTGTGATCTTGCGTGTTTCTCACGTGGGAGATGGAGAGAAAAAAGAGAGAGAGAGGAAAAAGAAAGCGAGATGGCGGGAGATTCTTTGGCTGTCGAACAGAACAAAAGAAGTCAAGATCAAGGAGGGAAAGAAGGGACGGCAAGTAAGAAAAAAAAGAAGGAAAAAAGAAAAAAAAAAGAGGAAGAGCAAGAAGTAGCGAGAGCGAGGGTAAAGGGAGGAAGGACCCCAGAGGTTTAAAAAAAGCGACTGGGAAATTGACGAGACAGGAAGGACTAGGAAGGCTGTCCTTGGGGGGAAAAAAGGCGAACTTGGTTAGCGAGTGCTCTTGGTTGGCGGCTCGTCAAAGTGCACCGACTTCTGGGAGTGTGGCTATTAACTGGGTAGGTGGTATTCAGTCAGAACATTTGGATTTGAGCTGCCCAGTCAAAACGGATGTATAGACTAAGAGAGTGGGGGTGTCTGCAGGAAAAGTGGTAGATTCGGGTCGTGTCAGTGGGTTTGTTACAGGTTATAGGTGATGTGAAGCTGCATGTGCACGATTTTCGGGTGGTATAAGGTGGGAAGGTGGAATTATTTCAGAAGGTAAACATGTGGTTTCGGGGTTGTCAAGAGTACTGTTTTAGTTGGGTTCTAGGGCGTTTAATAGTAGAGACCATGTGAATTCCAGAACACAAACAGTACTAGCTTAGCGTGTATAGTGGTACATATGTCTTTAAGTATAGAGCTCTTTTCAGTAGCCAGCTGTAAAACCTACTAGTTGCCATGATGGTTTTTTTTTTCTTCTTCTTTCTTCCTTGCCCTGGGTGGACCCGAAGCCCGTCTAACCACTAGGACCAAAAGAACGCAGACAAATTTAAGCAGTCTTTCGTCATAAGTGGCAGAAAAAAAAAGAAGGCTCGGAAGTAGAGGGAACGAATATACTCTAGCTAGGCTACTGGCAAATAACATTCTCAGCCATACGGGGCTGACAGGGGATTTCGCTTGATTTCCGGATGAAGAAGAGGTGGTGTGACTATATCTCTCTATACAAGGACTTGTAGAGCTTTTCCCTTTGGCGAAAGAGAAGCAGAAATTGATGATGTAGTGGGTTTTAAACGACCGTTAATGACTGAAGACGGGACAAAGTAATGGCATAGGAATTAGACTGTATGATTGATCAAGTTCCCAAGTTGGCAAGTCAATCAACTCGGAAGGAATACATCATCTCTACTGATTGCTGATGAGTGACGATCAGCTCGGAGCAGTCGTTGGGGTCAGCACACATTCTTATTTGTCCATATGATGAGTGGCGACATGAGTTGAGGCCAGGAGGCAGTTCCGTTTTAGGGACATGCATAGGAAAGTCACTTTTTTGTGTGTGTAGTAGCTAGCTAGCACCGTAGCTAGTTGACAAAGACACATGTACCGTAGAAGATTAGAAGAAGAAGAAAATGAAAAAAGAGAGCAGCATACATATAACACAAGACAACAAAGGAAGGACATTAGGGTGGCATTTGTAACTTGCGGTGAGGCTGGTTTCAAGGAAAACAGTGGGAATTCGTGCAGAGTGTATTGAATTGAATGCGGCATTTTGGATTTTTGTTGCCATATTATTCAGGTGAATTAATCGAGTCTATGAATCAATATTTTCATAAGGATTCCGAATTCAATAGCCGCCAAAGCCGCCAAAACAGTACAAGAAACAACTCACAAAAAAGAGACTCCAGTTCTTGATACAGTATCGGTGGCAGCCGAAGAAAGAAACAGTTACAGCGGTTGTACAGCGGCTGTAAGTCGCACGTAAAGAGTCCAGACACTCTCTGGCCAATAGTAGTCCCCAAATGTGCCTCAACCAAATGTGTAATTCCTAGTGTAAAACTAACCTTCTAGTGCTAACAAATTCAGGACGGTCTAGTGATGACCGAGAGAGAAAACATCGATGACCTTTGAACTGCTGATTAAGGCCTAGACCGACCAACTGAATTGATTTGCCGGGGAAGACTTCCTTCTTGTGTTAAAGGAAGAGTGAAAATGAAAAAAAAAAAAATGCGCATCCTACTAAT
>JMSH01000002.1:602941-662196 GCA_000712465.1 Huntiella moniliformis | reverse complement strand
CCCCCAGCACCGCCGCCGCCATCTTCAACAAGCTGCGCCGACGCCCCAGTCTCGGCGCGCCGTCCACCGATCTCCCAGCCTCGCCGCGAAACAAGTTCCAGACTGCCATCACTAGTGTCATGCGTGGCCGCCGCTCGTCCAATAGCGCCAGTGCCGGTATTGCCGCGCCCGTGGTGGATTTGAGTGGTGCATCCAGACAGGATCTTGCTTTGACGAATAACGGAAGTTCGGCCTCGGTTGGAGCGAATAGTCAGGCGTCTTAGAAGCCGCTTTGGGATCCTAGGGAGTTGTTTCTGGGCTCATGTATCAGTTCTTCATTCGGGTGTACCAACTTCCTATCTTGTCACTTACATCATTTTCCATCTCCATGTTTGTTTGCTCCTGACTTCATCCGATAAACTTGTCAGTTTGAGCATCATCAGATGAAAATCATCAAATTACAAATTCACTATCACTCTGCCTTATCTAGGCTTCCACATTGTACGCCTTCTTCTAACGATTTTCACGTTTTCACATTTACTATATCATCACTCTATCCTGGTTCTTACCTTCTACGGCCATAGCCACGTGCCTCCAGCCGCATCTTATGAACGCCTTTCACGTCTTCAACATATACTATAAACCTCATTTATCACATAGAAATCACTTGTTTTAATAAGAAATACTACCTCCATTTATGCATAATCCGATTATCAAGTGACATGAACAATTATCCTATCCAATCTTCCGTCTGAACTGTCGTCTGAACTGTCATCTGAAATGACTCCAATCCTTGGTACAACCTAACGACGAGCAGCACATGCCGACTGGCAAAAGTGAACTTCCTCAGCAGGGTTGACAGCACACGAAGAGTGGCAAGACAGCTTTTGTTTAGCTGGATCCAAAGCCTCTGGAAGTGCGATCCAGGTCTTGGCGTTAGCCTCCGTGTTTCCCTTGTTATCCCGACGCTCATGGTACTCGTGATGCTGGTCATAGTCATCACCATCGCAGTCTTCATCGTGGTGTCCGTAGTCTCCACTCCGGCGCCAGTGATGATGATCCTCGTCTTCAGTATCACAACCTTCATCGTGATCCTCGAAATGATGCTCCCCGTTTTCATCCTGAGACCCATAGAATGGCTCGTGATACTCCTCGTGGTACTCGTCCGACGACTAGTCATGGTGTACTACACGACGATCCCAGTGGTGGTCATCATCGTGGTGGTCATTGTGGTCTTCGTGATGATCGTCATGATGATCATCCTCATGGTGATCGTGGTAGTCCTCATGGTGATCATACTGATGGTAATGCTCTTCATAGTGGTCTTGCAAGTATTCATCAAAATGGTGATCAACATCACGCTCATTCGGGGGTGTCATGTGGGAAAAGTCATATCCCCGCTTCACGGGAGCCGTCTGCTCTGTAGATGTAGGCTCGGAGCTAGGAGACGACGACGATGACGTCTCCACCTCTGTGTCCTCGGGCTTGGCATTCAAGTCTTTCGGCATGAACGCGGATCCCCACATGTACATCTTCGGGAGAGCTTGCGGCAGAGGAAGCCCAAGTGGCTCGTTGTCTTCCGTGGTCCCAAACTGGCTAGCCTTGACCGAGCCTGCAATAGGTGGGACCTCTCCGTCGTTCTCACGCTTGTCGAGATTGTAGCCAGTGACAGTCTGGTGAGCATCAACATCGACTGCCACACGAATCCACGCGTATACTCCCTGACGAATGTCACGTCCCAGAAGCGAGTAGTTGATGACCGGGTCACCACCTGTTGCAGCTTGAAGAAAGTTGGGATCATCTACATTGGAGGTCCAAGGAACCTCATTATCACTGTACGGCCAAACGTGCATCGCCGTGTGGGGAATTGCATCATCCATGTAAAGCTGCCCAATATGAGATACGTGACCTCCACGGATAGTTCCGTTGCGGTAAACCTGAACGTCATGATAGACAGAAACTACAAAGCGTTAGTCACTAGAGAGTCGGCACACAATCAAAGAGAACCTACTGTGCATGTGGTTGGCACGCCCAAGGTAATGCCCAGGAAGGTTTGTCGTAAAGTGAGCGATACCGTCCTGGTCAGTAGGCTGTACACCACGTCCATGCTCTTTGTATTTCAGAGTCTTGTCATCGGGGTCGCCGTTGTCAGGATACCCATTGACCCCAGAATACACGCCCTATCAATTAACTAAGTTAGTTCACGGCGTCTCCCATAATTGTTGAATTACCCACCGTGGCATTCGCGGCCCAGAAATTGATGTAAGCATTTCTGATCGGCTGGCAATTTTTTTGGTTCAAAACTTGAACCTCTAAATAGAGAGGAATACCAGGTTGGCCTTCACGAACATCCGAACGGATATGCTGGTTTCCGACGACTACTCACAGAGTTAGTTTTCAACTAAACGTACATACCAAAAAACAAAAACTTACATAGTGGACCAATGTCAGCCTCAGGTGTAAGGGAGCACATGTTTGCCTGCCCAAAAGCCTCAGTGAGAGTCAAGTTTTTCTATGACTTGACAAACCGGTGACTTTTTCCGAGTACTACAGCCGGGTCGTGTACAATAGGTGCGTTATAAACGACTTTGAAGTTCTTCTGGTGGGGTCCCGCGTCGATGTTGCTATATAGTGAACATGTTAGTCTCTACAAACATACTAACGACAGCTTGTTTGCTTACCTTATGTCCCCCAACTCCTTCAGCTCCGCTATCTTAGCCATATGACGCTTGGCAACGGCGGCTTTGTGAACTGGCTCAGCAAACCGAGCCTGGCAGCTCTGGATGTCAGGAAGAGCGCGAGCCATGTGCGCTTTATGGTGATCTAAAACATTGTGGGCAATAGAACCACTAGCAAGCAGTGGCAAGGCTGCAGACAGAACTGCAAAACGCATGTTTTAAAATCGATGACGTATTATTGATAGCGAAGATAAATGTTGCAACTAATGTGGTGTATAACTAAAATCAATAAATGGATGAAGATAGCGTAAGGGATGTCTTGATAAAAAGAGGAGTGAAAAGTCCGACTTGGTTCGTGGAATCGGAGTACAGCTTCAACCAACCTATGTTTATTGCGGCAGATATCTTTTACTACTCATTGAGTGGTATAGAGTTGTTGCCATACCTGCACTGTTACGGTTTGTAAGGAAGTCACATGCATGCCCAGTTACTGTCACATGAAGGAGTGTGAAAATATGCACGTCACCTCGTTCAGCTTACGCTTCATCCAAAGTTACAATTACCGTTGAAATAGTATCGTGGTTCACCCAATCCAGTTATTCCTCCAAATCATAGCGTTCTGAACACAATGTATGAACAGTTACCCAAACCTGACGTCATTCGACTCTGGGGTTAACAACCCTATATTAGTATGGTAACATCCGTTTCACAAATTCGTATATCAACATCAAACAAGTCCACCAAAAAAGAGTCGACTTTCTCCCTCATACCATACATACGCAAAATGACTACTCCCCTTAAGGTCGGATACGTGCCTGAGCACTTTAGCACTCCTCTCTTCTTTGCCAAAAAGTATTTTGGCCTCGATGTTGAACTTATTCCTTTCCCCTCCGGCACCGGTCACATGATCACCTCTATCCGTGCCGGTGAAATTGACGTTGCCGTTGGTCTCACTGAGGGTTTTATCGCTGGCCTTGGAAAGGAGGACATCCCCGGTGATGGAGGTTACCGTCTGGTTGGTACCTACGTTGAGACTCCCTTGTGTAAGCGTCCCTTATCTTAAGTATGAGCCATCAACTAACAATCTTCAGGCTGGGCCATTTCTACCGGCGCCAACCGTTCCGATATCACCGATATCGACTCCCTCAAGAACGGTAAAATTGGCGTCAGCCGGATTGGCTCCGGTTCCTACGTCATGGGATTCGTCCTCGCGGACCAACAGAAGTGGCTTGTTCCCGGTGCCTCCCCGTTCAGTGACATCGTGATCAACAACAACTTTGCTACTCTTCGTAACTCTGTCAATGACAGCTCCACTGACTTCTTCATGTGGGAGCACTTCACCTCCAAGAAGTACTACGACTCTGGTGAAATCCGCCGTTTGGGTGAAATCTACACGCCTTGGAGCAGTTGGGTGGTTGTTGCGTCGACTCAGCTTGCTAAGGAAGATAGCAAGGTTGACGAGCGCGTAAAGGAGTTTTTCGCCAAGGTTGATCAGGGAGTTGAGTACTTCAACAATAACCATGAAGAGGCGGTGCAGTGGATCTCAACCAACTTAGATTACTCTGAGGCTGACGCTAAAGAGTGGTTGAAGACGGTTAAATTCATTGAGAAGACCCAGGGAGTTGATTCTAAGCTTGTGGAAAAGTGTGTTTCTATTCTCCGCAAGGCTGAAGTTTTGAACGAGGGGAAGGGTATGCAACCATCTGGTATGATTGTTAAGATTTAAACCTTCTTTAGAAAAGATTTGTTTGGATTACTTCACGTTTACGACGTTTTACTTTTGATAACTTCAATGTATTTCAAACCTGCAACAAAATCGGGTTATGTACAAACACTAGGGTACATCAGCTCTTATCAACATCCGACGGATATTGATAAGAGACACAGACCCGAAATAACCCTAGAACAAAGCCGACGTCATGAAGATATTAAGCTCGGACATCAAAACTTACCAAAGTGGCAGCCAAGACTTTGGGATCAGGTCGTCATTAAGCCCAGCCGGTGAACACAGGAATCAGGTGCCGAGAACGTCTAGATTCCGGCTGTAATTCGACGTTGATTATCAAGACTGAGCAATTATCCACGTGCGATCGCGGGGGACAATCCAGGCAAAGTTCTCAAAACGGGGAATAACCAGCTGAAGGGGGTCTTTTGAGGATCCTTGGCCGGGCCGAACGGACGGATTTAGGACGTGGGTTGGGTTTGTTTGAGGCTGGCTAAATGGCTGACTGACAGACTGACTGTGTTCTTGGTATATGGAGCCGATGATCCCGGCTTGGACATCGATTGTATTCTTCTTGTCCATCTAATTTGTGCTTTTGAAATATTCTCAAGTCTTGTTGCATTAGTGTCTTGTTGCAGGTTTTGCTTAGAGTCGAAGAAATTTGAAGACTAGGCTTAGCGGTACCTGCATCACGGATTAAGACATTGGTGTTGTTTGTTTACATATACTCAAAATCGGCGACTTACACGTTCTTTGCCACGAGACTGCACCCCACCACACCTTTTCTTATCTGATCTTAAGCACGCCACACATAACTCACCACATTGTTTTCCGGTCTGACTCCTTGAGAGTACTTATATATCCCTTCTCGTTGAATTACCATTGTACAATAAGGCCCACACACCACATACGTCAAGCCTGCATCGGAATCACATATCCGTCCACCACCGAGTCTCGGGCCCCACAACGGAATCGGACTTTACTCATACCGATAGTCAACAAGTCACTCCACCAGTCGCCCATTGTTCTCAGGGGCACTTCTCTCTTTTAACCCGTTGGATCTTTTTCTGCCACATATATTGTCTTGTGGCGTGATCGTCGTTGGTGTTCCTGAATTAACGGGTGATTCAATTTGGTTGAGTTGAGACTGCGCCATAGGCGATTGGCTGATATCAGGCGATTACGGGATTGAGATATTTCTAGACCAAGCAAACCGTGGCTTGCAGCGTGTTATTCCGTTATACTACTGTTGCATCTCTGGCTGTCAATATTCTTGCCACAGTCTTAAACTTGCATCCACATTCTACATCAGTTCTCCTGGTTGTTTCACCGTCATTTATCCCAACCTGCCTCATAAAAAGCATACAAAATGTCACCCCCACCATCGCCACCAATACAAACGACACCCGGATCTCAGGTAAAGGCGGAGAAAATACAAAGACCTGAACGTTTAGAACGCCCCGCCCATTGTCGTGGACTCCGTCCGTACTTTTCCCGCTCACGCGGCGCCTGTATGCTCTGCCGCCAACGCAAAAAGAAATGCGATGAGACAAAGCCTTCATGTTGGTCTTGCCATCGCAGTGGCCGTCCATGTGTCTACCCACCCGCGAAGCCTGGCGCACCACGAGATTCCGAGGGACCTAGCGAAGCAGTGACACCGGCGGCTATGGGTGATTTTGAACAGTCCGGGGAAACACCGGAGGTGGATCCACAGGTGACGGAGGTTGGTACAACTGTTCAGGACTTACCGGAACAGCCCGTAAAAAGAAGCTTGCCGACTAGAATGGTTTCAAGCGGCACACAGACCGATTTGACCCCGGAGACACCAGAGGCACAGGAGAGTCCCAGAATGACGTCATCAAGAGTTGTGAGGTCTCCGGCGGCGGCTACGAGGGCTATTTTAGAGAACCTCTCGGAGACGCTCTCTGCACGCATGTCAATTCCAAATTCTCCGGCATTACATTTGATGTCGGAGCCGTCTAAGAAGTCAGCGTACTTTAATGCTCTGTCAAATGGATTTTTGGAACATTACCTTCAGGTGACGACGGAGATCCTGGTTTCGAATAATGTAAGGGAGAATCCGTTCATGCAATATGTTATGCCATTTGCACATACGGACAATTTGTTGATGGAGGCTGTTTTATGCTTGGGAGGTACGCACTTGTGTGCTTCAATTGAAGACCCAAATCCGGCACTGAAAAGGGCTACGTTGAGCTTTTATGGCATGGTTTTGCATGGGCTGAGGGAGCTCATGACGGCGAGTGCAACGACTACTCAAAGTCGACATGACAAGTTGCGGATGATGACGATAGTCATGTTGTTGTGTCATATCGAGGTGAGTGGCAGCCGAAAGAATTCTGGAATCACATGGAGAAACTAACACTATTTCATAGTCGTTACAACGCCACCACAGAGGAACCATCTTCCCACATTTACGGGCCTTCAGAAGTATCTTGCTTTCCATGGAAGACGATATGCCTAGTTCTTTTACCTCAGTAGATGAGAAACTCCAAGGTGCTATGTTTGAGATCTATTCATATCTCATTCTTGTAGCCAACATCACACCGTACGGTCTAGACGAGGAACGTACTGTTCCACTTGATTCTATAGTATTTTCCTTCAACGAGAAAACTCCCGGTCTAGAAAGTTCTGGTGTCATCTTTTCCTCTATCGATGGCCTCTTCTCTTTAATCCCGGCAGTTGCAATTCTTTCCCGACAACGTCTAGAAGAACCACCAGAAGCCATGTCTGCAGAACTCCGGGGCAAGTTTGAAGAGCTTGAACACCGAATTAAGACGTGGGTGCCACCAAAACAGGAGGAAGTCATTTGGGATGCTGATCGGGACAGTCTTGCGGCAGTATATCGACATGCCTTGCAGATTTATCTCAAGGCAGGCCGATGTGGTAGTGTTGTCAATGATATGCGTGTCATTTCTGAGATCCAGGAACATGTCAATTCGGCGGTAGCCACAATGGTGTCATTAGCTACATCTAGCATGTGTGCTGTGTTGCTCTGGCCTGTCATGATTGTTGGGTCGGTACTAATCATCAAGCCGCAGCAAAGTATGGTATATGAGGGCCTGCGGTTCTCAAGGTATAAGACGGCAAATGTGCTACAGGCAATTGAGCTCCTAGAGAAGCTGTGGCGGGACCCAGCTCCAGAGGCATATGGGCCATATGGACTTCATTATATGATGCAGAAGACGGGAATCAGCATTTGTATGTCTTGATCATTTAGTAGATATTTAATGTTTTAATCACAAGATAATTTTGAGTTAAATGCACGGAATATTCAGAATCCACTATCACGAGAAATCCAATCTGGGCGAACATCATTGAGCCCCACTCTAGTGCTTTGATTGTTCTTGACTTTTTCTAGGTCTATTGCAGTTTCTAGAAATATGTGCATTGTTAAGGAAAAATTGACACGTTACTGCGGCTCTGCTCATGAATCAAGTGCCGTAACTTGACAATTGGGTAAATGCGCCTCCAGCAAATACAGAATCTTTGCATATCGACTGCCCTGAAATGACCCCTGGACTAGCACGATCCAGGAACGCCTTAGGATTCAGTGGCTTCTGTCCACACCAGACTAAATCGCCAGATTTTGCAGAATCGCTTAAGGCTGGAATGGCTGCAAACAAGGTTAATTTTTGGGTCCTTCTGTATACTGACTGTACCAAGGAACTAGATCGATTCCTTAACTACTGGTTTGTTGTAGATAATAGCACCAAATAGAGTTATTACAGAGCAAACATGCCAATTAACGTATTTCGTAGGCTTTCTAGTATGCCCTGGCAAACGGAAAACTTTGGTTACGTTGACGTCCCGCTGGATTCTCGTTGTGACCCCCCCATTAAAACCCAATATATCCATATGAATCAATGCAGCCATTGTCTGTCAATGTGTCTCCTCGTCTCTTCATGTCACAATTAGTCGAACCGTCATATTCCAAAGAAACCTGGCTGACTTTATACGTCTATTCACTATACTTATACATAGAAGCTCTAGTTTGAACCCCACCTCAAATCAGGAATAGCCCCTCTTATCACGACTAAGCATCGTTACGCTGATTGACTGACTGATTGACCTGACGTCCGTGTGTTTCGTCCATTCGTATTGATTCCTCACGTCACGCCCAACGTGTGGTTGTCACTTTGTTTGACACTTCTTTTTTTTTCCTTTTTTCTGTCTTGTTTTTCTTTCCTTGTCCTGTTATTGTCTAATAATTTGGCGCCGTCTTTCTTCAAGACCAAGAGGCTTTTTTGATGTTCTAATACCTCTTGCCCTTTTCTTATTTCTTCATTTATCATTGATGACTATTTTTTGTCGTCGCCAGTCGTTTTTATTCTTCCCTTAGCCAACCATTGTCATTTCGCACCATTATATCATTACGGTACTGTTTGTTTGCTAGTCTTCCCGCTATACCCGGTCCGCTTCTCCTCGTTTCTGGTTGCACAGCAGCATTGTTACCGAAAGCTTGCCTTTTTTCGTTTTCCAGCTAGCTAGTTGTTTGTTCTTCGCTTGGATCCCGCTTCCTTCTCCGACCGATAGCCTCACATACTCAAGATTCCTGTCGAGTACTTGACATCCAGCTGCACAACTTTCATTATTATCATCATGGCGTCATCGTCTACGCCCTCGCGCGACTTGCCCATTTCGGCCCCAGAGGTCGAAAAGGCACAGGCTGAAGCTGCCACTCGGAAAGCTGGCTTAGGTCTACATCCCGGCATCTACATTGCGTATGTCATTCTGGATAGCTTCAATATGATGTCGAAATATCTTCAGTACTAACATGGCGCATTCAGTGCGTGGATGTTCTTTTCCAACTCCACTATCCTTTTCAATAAATGGCTTCTGGAACACAACTTCCGTATGTTGAATAAAACCCCAAAACTCTTTAACTGTAGGGATGGCATATCCCCTACCTTTCCGCCGATCCAGCCGGTTCCGTATCCCTCGGACCCTGTAGCGGAAAGCGGAAAGGCACTGCCGTCTGATACGTCTTAAAGTACATTCACACGAAGTATACTAACATGGATATCAAATAGGTTATCGTATGTATTTACACTATGAGCCTATGCTCATGAGTCCGGCTTCTCGTTGACTACCAACACTAACCCTCATACAGCTATTCTCCTCACAGTATGGCATCTTGCCTTTTCCACAGCCATGACCCAGATCTTGGCGCGCACAACTGGCCTCCTTGATGGCCGCTTTAAAGTCAAAATGACAGGCCGGGCTTACCTTCGTGCCGTTGTCCCAATCGGTTTCTGCTACTGTGGATCCTTAGTGTTTAGCAATATGGTGTACATGTATCTCAGTGTAGCCTATATCCAGATGCTCAAGTCAGCCGCTCCCTGCGCCGTCTTGTTCATCGGCTGGGTTTGGGGTGTTCAGAACCCTACCATGAAGACTTGGCTCAACGTCATGGTCATCACTCTTGGTGTCGCCATCACCAGTGCGGGTGAAATGCAGTTCTCCATGACAGGTTTCATCTACCAGATTCTAGGAATGTTCTTCGAAGGTGTCCGTTTGACCATGATTCAAGTCTTGCTCTCTGGCGATGACTTCAAGATGGACCCTCTGGTTTCCCTTTATTACTTTGCTCCGGTGTGCACGGTGTTGAACTTCCTGGTTGCTTTGTTTACTGAGATTCCCGCGTTTAAAATGGAAGATTTATGGAATACTGGTATTCTTGTTCTGCTTCTCAACGGTTCTATCGCTTTCATGCTCAACATTGCCTCTGTCTTTTTGGTAAGTCTATATCTCATTTAGTATCCTTAAGCATGTTACTAACTGTTTTGGTTTATAGATTGGCAAGACTTCATCCTTGGTTTTGACCTTGGCTGGTATCCTCAAGGCCATCCTTTTGGTCATTGTCTCTGTCATCATTTGGGGCACCCCAATCACCTTTGTCCAGTTCTTCGGATACAGTGTGGCTATGGGTGGTTTGGCTGTCTACTCTCTGGGTTGGGAACAGCTCAAGAATCTCGGCATTAATGGTGCTGCCCAAGTCACCACCTTTGTCAGCGATGAGGGTCGCATGTCACCTCTCATGCGTCGGAGTTTGTTGGCGTTCATCTCCATCCTTGGTTTATTCTTTCTTTTGTCCAACATGGTGCCTGCTCCGGCTACTGTTGCTGTGGCTCAGTATGCTCAAGACGGCTCCGCTGCCACTAGTGCTACCGTTAAGAGTTGGTTCTCATCACTGGGGTGGTAGTTACATTAAAGTGGTTATTATGTATTAGGGACATTCGGTTGATGTGTTTTCAGTTCATTTTTATGGGTAGTTTGAGTACCTCTAGATTCGTTTAGTGCTTGATACACGATTCAAGTTTGTAAAGTTTTTCGTTTGTTTACATAGATGTGAATATCATGATGGTCTACTTGTATGTTTTGGAAATATCCTCTTTATAGGTACGACTTGGTTATACCCATGGAAACAGTTCGTCGCTCACATTCCATCGAATCGATAAACAATCCCATGATTGTTTACCCCTAGATTCGGCTGGCCAATACTATACCCATCAGTATCGCCAATGTCAATTCCAGTGGAGACTACTCCCTCCCTTGAATAACACTCATAAACCCTTCCAATCTGCATTTTTATAGTGACATCTACCCTTCCAATCTGCATTTTTATAGTGACATCTACCATACCCTCTAGCAAAGTACAATTCCCTGTTTCTCATAGCGCCCTTTCTTATTATCTACACAATGCTTTGTGTACGGGTGACAAGGGTCCTTCCTGTATTTGTCGAGATCGATAGTTAGCGTTACTAGTTCCCGGATGATCCCTTATCAAGGTGCCGTTGTGCCAATAACTCATCATCCACCATGTCTGCCATACCTCGGGAAGTAACTGACAGGTTTCGACTGATGGCTTATTGTCTACGGCCGGTCGCATATACATGATTACGGCCCTTTGGTGTATCCCGCAGCTGCTCGATTCAGTCGGGTGAGGTGGGTTATTGACTATGGGAAGGGATATCCGCTACTCCCTGATGGAGAAAGAGCAAAACGGTTATCACTGTATGTCTTGATGAGAAGTTACGGGGAATGCATCTGTCGATGTGGTACATTTATTTAACTTGTTGGTCTTCTCTCTTGATGTCTAAACTTGGCTTCTTCGCTATTTCCACTAATTTACCAGTTAACCGTCCGTCACTTCTGCTTTTTGTCTTATTCTGTTTTATTCCTAGACTATCACAAGTTTGTACTCGGTAATGGTTCCTCTGTTACTACTATAATTACCCGCTTTACTTGTCACACATTTATCGTGTCTTGTCAATAATAACCATCATTATTCCGACTAATATCGCTTCTTAGCTGGTCTACGAAGTTTACCCTCGACAACAGCCAGCACGCTTTACAACGTCTGTGCCAAGTCAACAACGAGAACTACGGTCTCGCTCACTACCTAGCCGGTCCACATAGACCTCTTCAGTTTAACTCCGTCTACGTACAGACATATGAACCTTTAATTTTAATATCGATATATCACAACACACCTTCGCCATGTCAGCTCTTCTCCATTACTTTCGCACTTCAGCACCCTCGCAACATTCTCGGGCTCCTACCGCCACTACTACAAACACTACCCGGACGGACTCCTTTCATACTGCCCTTGCTGGTCAGCATCGTCGCCCTAGTGCCAGCAACACTGCTTTGCCTGGCTCCCGGGCCATTGCCGAAGAAAGCTACAGGAGAACTACCGAGAACTCAAACTTTTGGGTCTCGTTAGCGAAGCCATGTTTAACTTTTGGTCGCACCCGTCAACGACTTATTGATCTAGACAATGGAGAGTCTGGACTTGACGATTCACTACGGAAGGAGGGTATCGCAGCTTGTATGGAATGCTTTGGTGTTTCGTTATTTGGCGGTATGTAAACTCTTTATACCCTGGTCTCGGGGTGTTTGGTGACGTCATTTCATGGATTCTCAACTAACATGTGATAATGTCCGTGTCCAGGTTGGGGTGTCCAAATTGGCCGTGAACGTCGACACATTCGTCAACGACTTGGTCTTCCTGGCTCCCAAGTACGAGACTTTATAGGCTCATGTCTTTGTCCCTGCGCTGCAGTGCAGGAACAGGACCAGACCGTATTCAAGTACTGTATCGAAAACTACATCACCACCCAGCCAACACCGAGTCTGCCCATGACTATGGGTGATGCTGGCAGCCGCTCGTCCTTCATTACGTTACCCGGTTCTATGTTCACATCTCCTAGACCGGTGTCATATGCTCCAAGTTCCAATCAGAGTATACGCAGCGTTCCAAATTCACTACCAAAAGATGGATTTGAGGCTGCCCGGATTACAAGTCTTAATGAGCAGCAAATCTACCGCATTTGCACAGTCGAATCTTCCCCCAATGACGACTTCCTCGCCCGTATCAAGGCCGAGGCCCTATCCATTATGGGTGATGCCTTTGGGTCCGATTCGTCTATTGATGCCTCACAAGTTGATAATGGCGCTGGTAACTTGAGTGATTGCACTCGCTTGGAACAGGCTTTGGTGACGGCTTCAGCGGCTAGTACTACACCCGTCTCTATAAAGCAACAGTCCCAGACCAGAGCCAAGATTGGTAACCTCACAATCCCGCCTCCAGCGGTTACGGCTCCTGTTAGAAGAATCCCGCCCCGTCTGTCAGGTCGTCAGCCCCCGCGTCGTGCTTTTAGTGCCAACTATTCGATTTCTACCATAGAAGAAGAAGATTCGGACGATACTATCGTGGCTTCTGTCCCTCCCCGTAACCCAGCTCGTGATACTTGGCCGCTTCATCCGACTGTTCCCCCAAAAGCTGCAGTCAAGACGCGAGCCCAAACTGATGGACCAGCACTTCGCCGCAAACCTCGTTTTACTGAGGCTGAAGATGAAGTTGAAACTGCTGAGATGGTCTCTATTCAGGCTGTTCAGTCGGTGTCGCGCCGTAGTTCCTCTTCTCGCTCTGTTCGGAGACACTCTGCAAATGGCGATCCTGACCTTCTCATCCAGAAGATTGATGTTCGTCAGCGCCCTCTCCAGATCACACCTGTAACACCACAGAGTTCCCACCATGGCACTCTTTCGACCACTTCACATCCTGCCTCTGATTCACGAGTGTCACAACAACGTGACAGCTCTCCTGTTAGTCGCGATGGTAAACTTGCTACCCGTCGCAACTTTTTTGAAAAGGCTACCTCTCGCAGCAAGGCCGATCAAACAGTCCCTTCAAGTGGCATATCCCCACGCCAGCCTATGCAGCGTAGTATGTTTCCCAGTCGCCGTGAAAGTAACTCAAGTAGTTACAGTATCGGCACAAAGGCCCGGCTCCAAGCGGTTAGACGTCGCTGGCATCGTAAGCATGTGCGTGCCGTATCTGAGCCGCGTTATACCTTTGATGAACTGAGGGATTTGGGTAATCGTGCTAGAGGTAGACAATCACCGGTTGACTTTAGTGGCGGTATTTCCAGGGGCGAAGGCAGATTTGACGGACCCAGCAGTGCAATTGAGGACAACACTGCGTCCGAATCAACTGGGACAAGACAACGTCACTCGCCACTTACCACCTCGCCTGGCACCTCAGCCGACGGTGGCAGCGAGCGTTCAGTGACTCCCAACTTCCCTACTGCGACTAACTCGCGCAGAAACTCCCCCGATTCTATCGCCTCCTCGAAACGCTCTAACCATGGCCGCAGCGCAAGTGTTCCCGAAGTTAACAGAGACATGGATAACATTGAGTTTCTCCGTGGCCTTAGAATCGACCGCTACCTCGGCTACTAGGGAGCAACCGTGGGCTACAACGTCGAGAACGAGAATCCACACCTGATGGATGGACCCGCCCCAAATAAACTGCAAGAGATGCCAGGCGAGGTCTTTCAAGTTCCCCAGGAATTCACCGAAAAGACGGACATTATTGATCGTGAAGAGCAGAAGAGAAGAGATATCTTGAATGGAGATGGGGTTTGGTGGGGCCGTCGGATGATACCCTTGGGTTGGTTGGGATATTGAATTTGTGGAGTTTGGAGCTTCTTTTGTACCTTTTGTTTCCCTTTTTTGCTGTTTTTTTGGGAGTTCTACAACTTTTCCTTGTCAATATTGATTTGTTGTGGGATGGTGTTTTTGTTTTTGCTGAGATTTGGGAAATATGTTTGGAATAGGTGTTTACTGAGGAGGGTAGGTTGATTTTAAAGTATCATGTAGGAGTATCCAGTAAATAACATATCCATATTGTGAATCGATTACACAAGCCGTCTGATGACCATATCAAAGTGTCAATGGTAGGGTTACTTTGACCAAGTGTCAAGGCGGGAGGATCACAAAATAACATCATGGGAACGCCACACTCTAGGGCATAAACACACTCAGTTGCATTATTTTTTATATTAAAGTAACGTTATAACAAACCAACTAATATCCATCTCAAAGCATGACAACAGAGAAACAAACAAGTAGTAAAGCCGAATCGACTAGAAACGCCGCGTATACAGAAAAAACAGCGGCTAATAGGGGAGATAAATGCATGGTATCGCAAAAAAAACATGGGATGGGATGAAGACGAACAAAGGAAATGGGAATGAAAAAAAAACATGCAAACAAAAACCGACAAGAAAACAAACGAGGAATACTAGACACAATGCACCACTTATCGCCATGTCGAGACTCGAAAGTCCCTATAAACAGGAAAAGTTCATACGATATATGTACGCAGAAAAGGGAACACCAAAGGGAGCGGGGCGGAGTGCATAGGTAGGGCTCGTTAGTCAGGAGTAGCGAAGCGGCATGCGGCCCTGCATCCAATTCCGCAAGTTAAAGCCTGGTCGTTTTTGGGGTGTCCAGGCGTTGCGTGACCTGCATACCGGCTTTGGCGATAAATGATCCCAGTTGCCCCTTATCAGCAGAGTCTATTAGGTGAAGATGGACTCATGGACACGAAGTTCCAAGCAAAGTATGAAGAGCGATGGAGCAAGTAGACGTATTTAGGTAGAGGTGCAGAGAGAAGTCGTGAATTGTGCAGACCCGAAAGAACAAGGAGGTAGTGAAATTATGCCTAGAATAAGGACGACAAATAGCATACAAAGAAATAAGAAAAAGATGACGTCGACACTCGTCTAGAGAATTGTAACCAGACAGCTCCTCTGGTGACTGTCGTTGTTCAACTCGGGCATGGTGCTGTTGTGACCATAGTCTGCAAGACCTGCGGCTGCGCGGCCTTTATGGCGAGGCGCCAACAGCTTAGCAGTTCTGGTACAGAAGCAACGGCTCGCCAACGTTTTCGATTTCGGGGATTGTGCACTTGAGATCAAATGCCTTCGAGAGCACGATTTTAAAGATCTAAAGTAACACGGTTGTTAGACAATTGTTCTTTTATAAAACACAGTCGGACATGAGCGGGGATGAAATAGGCATACCTTTTGTACGTTGATGCTGTGGCTTGTACTACTGAAGATGAGAGCTGCGCGCATAGCCTTGGCAAAGCGACGAGCCTACATGAAGTTAGTATATTATCCAAAAGACGAGACAGAAGCTGTTGTGGAGCTCATACCTGATTTGAAATCTCCTCTTGCTCTTCGCGAGGAAAGTTGACAAAATGATCGTACTTGGTGCCAACTAGAATTGGGATGGCCGTCTTGTTGAAGCCACGACCTTGGCGATACCACTCCTTGATACTGTTCAAAGTGCTCTTGCGAGTGAGGTCGAACATGAAGAGAATTGCGACAGCGTCATTACACACTAATGGCAACATATTGACGAACTCTCTTTGACCTCCCAGATCCCAAATGGAGAATGTGATTTCGGTGTTGCGAATACTGATGGTCTTCTCCATGAAATTGACGCCGAGTGTCTGGATGTAGTCTTCGTCCCAACTACCCTCGACATATTTAACCATAAGACTCGTCTTTCCGATTTGTGCGTCGCCGACCATTCCGACCTTGATCACAACATGATCACGACGAGCTTGTTCGGCAGCAGCAGTTCTTGCTTGGTACTCGTATGACGAGCCGCCTTGTTGTTGTTGCTGCTGCTGCTGCTGCTGTTGTTGCTGGTATTGTTGTTGTTGAGACATTCCGGATGGAGGTCGTGGAATCCCACCGTTGTGCATATGTTGTCCGTTGTTGTATTGTTCGTTAGGGTCGTGACGGTTGTATGCTTGGGCGTTATCGAAACTTTGGCTGTGATGGTGAGCAGTTGATGGTCGTGAAGAAGGAGCCGAATATGAGGATTGCATGTGAGAGGCATTCGGATCTTCGTAGGTAGCGACAGGGGTCATTTCGTCGACCATTTCATTCGAGCCGTAGTGCTGGGGGTCCATTTTTGAAGACTGGGAGGGAGAGCAGGCAGTAAACAGGCCGGGGGAAGTAAACAATGAGTGTGTGAAAATACAAATAGGCAGGTAGCCGTATGTTGAGGATACAAAAATGTGACGATTGAGATAGCTAGTCGAAAATATAGGCGAAAAAAAGCTAGAATCAAGAAATGTGGTGGTTCCCGGCAGACTAGAGCTAAAAAAAAAAAGTAACAAGCTCCTTCGGTCAGGGACCAAAACAAGGAGAAACGGGGTTGTAAAAAGTGGTGATGGGAAGAGCTGACGGGCAGTAGTTACAGTGATTACAAGGCCTGAATAGTACAAGGGAGGTCTAATTCAGTACGACGATCTAGTATATGGGATACCACCGTGGTGTAATGTACTGAGACGGATAGATTGGCGTAAATATGGGCGTCAAGTTGGACGATGTTGTATGTTTAGCTGGTTGTGGTTTAGTGTGGAGTCTAGATGACAGATGACACAGACCAGAAGCACGCAGAGAAGCAGGTCAAGACGGCGTCGGGAGTTGACAGGTGACGGAGCGAGATAGACTTGAATCAAAGTGGGAAAAGAAAGGGAGACTAAAGGCAACTAAGGGAAGGGAACAGATAAACGAAGGATTCGAAAACAAATGGTAGCAGTTTTAAGGCAAGATTCCGCTGGAAGCTGTCCGTTAAAGAAGTAGAGAAGATTGATGGCAGATGCAGGAAAGGAGGGTGAGCCAAGACAAGGAATAAGCAAAAGAGGCAGAGGAAGAAAAGAAGGAAGGGCCAAACAAAGCAAGCGTCAATTGGGCCACGAGTTTGAGAGTTTGAGGGTGTGGTGAGACTACCGAGCCGGCCGTAGTAGCTAAACAGTGTCTGAGAACGATGTGGAACACAGGTTAGTATGTGCGTATGCGAGTACTGATAGTGGCCGACAATGTGAACTCTGAGATGCAGGTCCGAGAAAATCGCAATCACAGGCGACACCGCGGGGCCAGGGTGAAGCGGACGGGCAGCGACAGTGTGCTGAATATCTAGGCAGGTCGTCGCAGTAAAGCCAAGCCTCGCAGACAGAATCACACATAAACCCCACACCAGCGGCAGAAGGAGCATGAAATGCAGCAGGAATCAAACGACTTACAGTTAAATTTGCTTATTAGACACCGCAAAAAATGCAGGACATAAGGAAACAGAAAGAAAGAGGGACGTCACAATGCAAGCAAGCTGAAGCAGGAACTTGGGCATCAGCAATACCGGCTCAAAAAAAAAACAAGGCTGTCGCTTGATTCTGGCGATAGAGGAATCAATGCGATTGGACGACAGGTGGCAGCGGCTGTCGAAATGAGTGGATATGGACGGCAGAGTGGGTAGTATGAACTGATACAACGGTAGCGAGATCACGATCTAGACTGAACGGATGGCCTGACAAGAGCGAGATTGCAGCTAGTCGAGACATTCGTCACGGGTATCACAAGTAAAAGTGTACCTGAGTCGCTGATAGAACTACGGAGAAACATCAACAAACGTCCTAGGCTTAGGTGGGCCTGACGCCGGGTTTGATGTGTATTTAGGGTTTAGGAGGGGCAATGTAAACAAACAACAAAAGGCGGGGAGCATTGGCTGTCATTAGTTATGCTATAGGTTGTAGATTAGCGGCGAGCTTTGGGCAGTGATTGCGGATAGGAAACATGGCAGACATGTTTACACGCATAGAACAAACGGCCTGATACCGACAAATGGGCGTTTAGGGCAATAACAAATCGGCCCCCACGGCGCAATCGAAGGGAAAGCCTCGTGCCAATTGCTTCTCACGGGGCAACGCCACAAAACAACAGTCGCCTCGGCGCCAAACCAAACAGGCTCAAGAACCTGTGGAAGAGAGCGTAGCGAGAATAAGCGCCGGCCCAGGAACATGGCAAACTTCCGATGATGTTGCATGTCTGATGTTGACTATGGTCAGGAACACAAGAGACAATGACATCATATAGACTTCCGGCGTAGCATTCCCGGGGAAGCTCCGGCAGGGGGTTGTTCATTCCCACAATGAGATGAGTTACGATATGATTAGTGAAAGTTCACACAAGTGCGCTTTGAAGTACGCCTGTGGTCTCTGTGCATCCATGAATGCATATAAACACCGTAGCGCGGGGACTAAGCTCAAGTCAAACTTCCTCGGCGAAGCACCAATACAAAACAATCCCCCAACATCCGGACTCTTGTTCCTGGGGCATGTGCATGTGTGTATGTTGTACGTATGTAGTATTGTCCATCCGTCTCCTCTCACAAGCTGCGACAAGGACCCGAGCACCCCATGGTTCCTCGTCTCCTTCACCGCAAGGGCGACCCGGGATCCACTCCATGTTGAACTTTCCGAGGGCAAGTTTCGACTGGCGGATTTCGGCGGTCTGTGGGAACCGCTGGATTGGGAATGATTTAGCGCAAGGCGGGGACGACAGGAAGAGGTTGTGCGGCGGCGAGCTGGGAATAGAGGGATACCAGTTCAGGGAGAAAGCCAGATTGCAAGATAGCTGAAACCAACCACGGGTAAAAATGCACTTTTGATACTCGGACCGGAAAACCGGCCTCCCGGTATTCTCTTCGTTCACTACCGATTTTCCGGTCTCAATGCTCAACTCTCCCGGAGAGTCAGTTCCGCCCCACCGCCCCACTTTACCCCATCCTATCCAACCAAAATGCAGCAATTTTTCCGCGTCAATTCACCCCAAATGCAGCAGCAACTGCTATCTATCAAGAAGGACCCCTGCATCCCATCCACAAGCTTGTTCTCGAAACTGAAGCGCACGACGGAAATTTGTCAAATAGTCCGCATTTTATCTCGTTCACGATTTACCTCACATAACAAGGGAACAAGCCTCGTTTTCTCGTTTACGTTTTGCATATATATATATAAAGACGGTCGTCCGGCACTTGCCTTCTTTGTTACATCCTTTCCTTTTGGTTCCTGATTTGGTGAACTTTCTCCACGACAATTGAACACCACCCACACAAACACACATACACACATATCAACAAAATGGCCTCCATCGCCCGCTCTTTCGCTGCCGTTCGCATGGCTCCTCGCCTGGCTGTTCGCCCTGTCGTTTTCCGCGCTCCCTTCTCCACCACCAAACTCTGTACGTCCGCTCCAAGAATCCACATCACACCACTATCACCATAGCCGGTACTTGATATCTGAATCACAACGAACTCCCCGCTAACACACAAATCCCCCCAACCAGCTCTTGAGAAGCGCTACGCCAAAGACCACGAATGGGTCGATCTCGATGCCTCCAAGAAGACTGCCGTTATCGGTATCAGTGAATACGCCGCGGACAAGCTCGGTGACGTTGTCTACGTTGAGCTTCCCGGTGTTGAGTCGGAGCTTGCCGCTGGTGATGTCATGGGTGCCGTTGAGTCGGTCAAGTCTGCTTCGGATATCGTTGCCCCCATTACCTGCCGGATTGTCCATGTGAACAAGACTCTGGAGGAGAAGCCGTCCGTCATTAACCAGGCCCCCGAGGACTCTGCGAGCGGTGGCTGGATCGCCAAGGTTGAGGTGGATGAGAAGGGTATCAAGGAGTGGGAGGCTCTCATGGACTTTGCTGAGTACGCCAAGTTCACTAAGAGCGAGGAGCATTAAACGGCTAGCATATACATGGCCTGAAGGAGTGGTGATTGAGAGCATATGATACCTTTTCTGTTCTTCTACTTGTGTATTGTAGACCCAGCATGACGTGAAAAGAAAGCGTTTTTTGTCATTACTATTCGTATCTTGTTTGTCATATTGTACATTGTCTTACATTATCACCATCTTACTTTCATCCCCCAGCTTACTCAGATGCTTTAACAGGAGCCTGGTGCTTCATGGCATTAATTCCCTCAAGAATCTTGTCCGCTCCCAATGAAGAGAGCTTCTTCGCAATTTCAACGCCAAAGATCTCGGCTGCCTCCACAGTACCAATAGCCCGGGTCTCTTCAACATCAACACCCTCACTACCGTCCGCCTTGACAACAGTCGCCTTGATTTTCAACTGACTCTCCTGACCCGCAACCCACTTACTCTCCACACCAATAGGCACACTGCAGCCACCCTCTAGTGTCCGCATAACCGCTCTCTCCACCGAGCAAGCCAATCTCGTCGGTATATGCTCAATAGTCTTCAACAACTTCGCAATCTTCTCATCACCATCGCGCGCCTCAACACCAATAGCACCCTGTCCAACAGCGTGCAGAATACCGCCATTCTCACTCTCCAACCACTGAGCAATACGGGCATCATACCCCATGCGCAGAAGACCGGCCGCCGCCAGGATAATAGCAGAGTAGTCCTCCTCGTCCAGCTTGCGCAACCGAGTCTCAATGTTTCCGCGGACATCCTTGAAGACAAGACCTGGGTACTGTCTCTTCAACTGGGCAATGCGACGAATTGAAGAGGTGCCGACGATGGCGCCGGAGGGCAGATCGGCGAGAGATTTGTAAGTACCCTCCAAGCTCTTCTTGATACAAACGACGTCACGGGGATCTTCGCGAACCATGATGCAAGCAAGAGTGAAGCCCTCGGGCACTACAGTAGGCATGTCCTTGAGAGAGTGTACGATGAAGTCGACCTGGCGAGCGGCAAGCATAGCCTCGAGCTCGTTGGTCCAGAGACCCTTTCCGGCGAAGTTGTAGAGAGCGGTGACTTGGTCCTTGTCACCGGCGGTGGAAATAGCGTTGACGGAGAAATCGACTTCGGGGTGGAGAGCCTTGAGGGCGTCGATGACCATGTGGGTTTGCTTCATGGCAAGGGCCGACTTGCGGCTGCCAATGTTGATGGTTTCGGACATTGTGGTGGGAGTTGTCGAGGAGGGTTTAAGTTGGAATGACACTAAACGAAAGTGTACCTGTCTGGACGTATAGGTGGCGGCAGCTAATTTGGATTGTTTTAGATCAACGTTTACGGACCGGTAGTTTTATCGATCCCAAATATTTCTTGGGTTAGCTTGCGGCGTTCGGCGGGGTTAGCGGGGACCGTGCATGTCACAGTGCATTTGGAGCGGAATACTGTACGTCAGGCATACCATGTCTCTGATGACAATTCTTACGATCTGAAATGGCAAGTTATAATGGATAATATAATCAATTGGGAGGAATGAAGCATTCTCTAGTGAAGAATAGGAACGGCTTCATATCCTCGTCTGTACTGTCTGATTTATGCTGTCGCTATCTGTCTGTAATACCACGGTCTGTATCCGTGTCTGTAATCTGTGGCTAGTGCCTCTCGGCAGTCTTTGGTTCCCACGCAGTTATCTTGGGTACGGTTCTATACTTTTATTAGCTACTACGCATTCAAAATGGGAGGCGAGAAACTCACGTATTATACGGTTTATAAGCACTTCGAGTGGCCGTCAAATTAATAACTTGTTCGGGTCGTTCCCATTTACGGACCTTGGTCTCAAGGAGCGGATCAGCGTTGGGTGGCGTATCAACCGCGTACGAAATCCAGGCATGCCAACCGGGCTCGATGTGGCCGCTGCAACTTGTCAGTGAAAACATTCACAACAAAGGAATATGTGAATACCTACGCATCGTAGTCGTGCTTGGCATACTCCAGCCAACGAGTACGGACTGCACTTGATCAGTAAGAGCTATGAGATGGAGCTTCAAATGGTTTACTTACGAGGGAGTTCCTCCATGTTCTCAAAATACTTGTTACCGAACTTGTCGGTACCAACCTGTCTACCCCATTTGGTATCACCTAAACCATTTCATTAGTATAGGTCCAACACACCTCATGCATCAAGAACACATACCGATATACTACAGTCCCAAAAGAATTTGGACATTCGTTAACAACAAATCCCCACTACTCAAACCTCTAGCCTGCTAGTTTCCTGCAACTTACCATCATTTGCATGACGTATTCCTAAATCGCGTCAGTCAGCTAACCGTTCTTTCTCTATCGCGTGCTAAATGTGCGGACCTTGAAACCAATCTTGCGCAGATTGCTGAGAGTTCTTATAAGAGACATCTTGTAGAGTTGATACTCTCACGAGTCACTTAATTATCTTTGATACTGCAATTCAGATTCAACATCAATGATTACTACCCCTACTGCAATATTAACGAGTTGGAGGCACACCCCTGTATGCCGGGTGAATCTCGGAGACTGCACAATACTAACCCTATAACGGTATGTGGTACATGACCCTAAGAACTTACAACACATCGATGTTAAAGATCTGATGAATAGAAATGTTAGAAACCTGTAGGATACAACAGAATGATCAAGAAGTTTGGGCAATGAGAAGGGCACAAGGAGTTCTATGACTATATGCATGTATTATAAACTGATGAACATACAGACGAGACATCTTTTTCTGTAGTAATCGTGATTTGCCTTGCCCGTCCGCTGTTGTTGCATAGCAGGTTGGACAATATTCTAGAGACGGGTTGTGAGTTTAGAGCGACTCCTTTGTTTCTTACTGTTCAATGATAGAAGCACGTAACAGGTGTTGAATAGTCTTCGCAAAGATGTGTTTGAGATGGGGAAACTGGCGGATTCAAGTCATGGGATTGTTCAGCTAGGAAGCTCTCGAGTCGTGCAAAACTCGTTCTGATGTCCTCGGGTAGACTATCTATAGGTGGATGGAGAAGAACAAACTTAACATCAGCAAAAAAATTAGGGAATGTCTTCTCGAACTTGGTTAGGATGTATGTCTCCGTTAAATGAGTAGGGAATGTGACATTGTCACCATCTGCAATGTGGAGGATGTCAAGGCTCTCCAAAGTTAGATGACGATCTGGTGACATGTCAGGTGCCGTGAATTGTGATTGTAGATGAGGAATATCCCTGGAAATAGACAACCTCTTTTTCACGGCAACCCAAGCAATAAGATTCCGGACATCCTCACTGGACGCCGATCTGGAGATGCGACGCATGATGTCTTCGAACAGACCAAATACAGTTTCGGGTATCTCCTTGAGATGATTAAAAAGATGTTCTCTTTTACCTGAACGCAGAGCTTGTTGTATCTGGGCCGCAACCAATATGATTCTGGAAAACGTAGTTCATTAGCACCTATTTTAAAGCATATCATGGGTAAAACTTACGCTCCTTGGTAATTAGCCAATGTCTGCTCAACAATTGCAGTTCTCGTTTCCAGTCTTGCGAAAAGACCCAGACGAGAAGGTCCATTTCCCTCATAGAATTCACGTAAACGTAATTTAATATCTGATGCATGGGCTTGGATTTACATGAATCAGAAATTGGGATAGGCTCTAGGGATATATGTACTGTGGGATGTGAAGAGCAGATGATCCGGGTTGTTGGGCCAAGTGCTGTTAGGTCGCGTACGAGCTCTTCCATAGCATTAGGATCACACTCACCCAGTCCATCCTGAAAGAAGCATGTGGCATAGGCTGTTGTCAGTTCCTACAAAAGAGAGACAATCCATTTACAGCCTGTAGGTACATCAGGGCTCTGTAGGACGGCTTGATACCTCGATACTACCAAGTTAGTCGGTGCGATTATTTTAGATATGATACTTCTTAAAAGTCCGTATAGTATCATAGTCTCATTAAAAGATTCCTTGTGTGCGAAATGTATTTGTACCATGACCGGGCATATCGATTTTGGGATTGGCCGATAACCACGCTGATGTAGTAAGACTTAGTTATTATAGAGATCACCGGATGATTAATACATCTTTGTGAAACATGATCACGATCTCGAGTATTCATCCAACACAGCTAACGTTGTATGGTAGGGTACATTAACCCTATTCGATTTGAAATTCTCTTAACAAATGGTAACAATCAATCATTCATTCACGACCTTTGTATAACGTGAGTTTGTAATCCAACGACAAAGCCATGCTTCGCACCATAACTCGTTGCGCGCCACGACCCCGGGCTCTCAAGCCGACTCCCCGGCCCAGCCAAATCCCGTTGATCCGTCCCCGCTCATTCACCAGTTCCGGTGCCAACACAAGCGGGCACGCCTCCACTCCACCTCCCCCACACGGAGTCGCGGCGATTTCCCCATTCGTGACGGAGTTAGATCGGATTGCGCCAGCGTACGACATTGAAGGGAGCCAAGTGCGGGTTATTAAAGCGCCGGCGGAGTTTTATCAGACTTTGAAGGTAGCGAGGCATTCACGAGGTTGGAAGGACTGAAGCTGATGATTTTGTAGGATAAAATTAGAAGTGCGAAGCGGAGGGTTTTCTTGTCGACTTTGTATATTGGAAAGAGTGAGCAGGAATTGGTATGTAGAGACGATTTTAAGAGCGGATGGTTATCTGACGGGAGTAGATTGACACGCTTCGTGATGCACTGGCTTCGAATCCGGACTTGAGAGTTAGTGTGTTGACAGACTATCTCCGTGGAACTCGTGAGGCGCCGGCTAAATGCTCTGCTTCTTTGCTGGTTGGGCTGGCGGAGGAGTTTGGTGAGAGGGTGGACATCCGGATGTATCATACGCCGAATCTCACGGGGTTGAGAAAGAAGTATATCCCGAAGCGGATTAACGAGGGATGGGGTCTTCAACATATGAAGCTGTATGGTATCGATGATGAGATTATTCTCTCTGGGTAGGATATTCCCTTGACTTGAAAGCAAGACCCGCGCTGACCTTTATAGTGCCAACTTGTCTTTGGATTACTTCACCAACCGTCAAGACCGTTATCATCTTATTTCATCGCCGGAGGTCACTAACCACTACAGCCAAATCCACGAGGGCGTTGCCTCCCTTTCCTACAAAATTGTCCCTAGCAGTAACGAAGCTGGCTTTGAGCATTTATGGCCTAACCCCTGTGCATCCCCATTAGAGTCTCCCGAGAAATTCATTTCTCACGCCACGAGTACTCTTTCTCCTCTGATTCACCCCACTACTACACCATCTGGCCCTCCCAAGAATACCCGTTTATACCTCCTGACCCAATTCACCCAGCTTCTCCCCCAATCTACATCAACTGAACTCCCAGCAGTAACCCATCTGTTGAAAGCCCTCGCGGGTGCAGCATACAAGGACTCAAAATGGACGTTCACTGCCGGCTACTTCAACCCCGCCCCATCATTGACCCGCCTACTCCTCGCCACATCCAGTTCCGCTACGGTACTCACCGCCTCCCCCCATGCCAACGGCTTCTACGGGTCAAAGGGTGTTTCTTCCATGCTTCCACCCGCATATACTGTCCTCTTACGGAGGTTCCTCCGTTCAGTCAAGGCAGCAGGCCGTGAAGATATCACCCTTAAAGAATGGGAACGTGGTTGTGTAACAAAGCCCGACGGCTGGACTTACCATGCTAAGGGTATGTGGGTGACTTTACCAATGGAGAAAAATCCAGCTATCACCGTGGTAGGAAGCTCGAATTATACGAAGAGAAGCTATACCCTGGATTTAGAAGCGGGTGCTTTAATTGTCACTAGAGACGAGGGATTGATGCGGAGACTTGGCGAAGAGGAAAGGTGGCTTCAAGAATATGCCAAGACAACCACCTTGGATGACCTAGCCAAGACAGAAAGAAGAGTCGGTCTACACGTGCGGTTAGCCATGTGGTTTGTTTCCGCTGTTGGAGGAGCTTTATAACCGCCTTATATCATGTAAAACACTGTAATATTAGTTCAAAAAGTCACATCAGAAATCATGAAGTGAAACAAGTTACATTTAATGTACAAAACAAAGTCCCAGCCCACTGCCGCGAACCCGTCATAAACAACTCTAATAATACACTGATGATACCAATATCTCCGTCTACCGCTTCGTCCACTTGCGCCCATTGGACAATCCCCGAATACGCTTGGTATACTTCCACAAATGCTTGTACTTGGGACCTTGTCTCTTGGCCTCCCAACCCTTCGCCTTTCTTGGTGTCTTGAGCGAGCGAACACGCACCCGTCTGAACACAGTCTTAGCTCCCTCATAGCCATTCCGCTCCATGACACCAGGCATCGTAGCATCCCACTCAGTTCTAAACATGCTGAAACCAATGGGCTTAGCGCCCGTTTTGCTCATGAAGGACTTGACTGAGAAGCCAACACGCTCGTTGTACCGCTCCTTCAAAGCCGCAGCGTCCAATGGCGTCGCAGCGGAGGTCTGCTCGAGAACGACCACGGCCAAACGGTGGTATGGTGCGCCCTGGTGAGCATACGGTGGCATCCACTTGTGAACAAGTTGAGCCTGGTCTTTGATGAAGACCAGGGGAATAGAAGTCTTGGTTGGGTCCAGAGGGATGTTGACGGCGAGGAAATGGCACCGCTTGACGAACGAGTCATTTGCCACATCGGGAACATCCAAATCAACAACGGCAACCGTCAAGAGGCGTGGTCCGGGGGTGAACAGCTGGACGTTCAGACGGGCGGGAACTTCACTGACGGCGGAAGAAACAACGTTGCCGGGGGCCACCTTGCGGCGCTGGAAGTGCATCTTGACGTCGGCGGTAATGTCGAGCTTAGGAAGCAAATCGGGGACGATTTTGAACTGGGTGATACGTTGTTCGGTGACTTTGCGGTGGTAGGAACGCCATTGGCGGTCGGCGAGGTACCGGTAAATGGGCTTGTTCATGTCAGCTAGATGGTGTTAGTTTCTGGATCTTTGCCACGACGGATTTCCAACTTACCAAGGCCATCTTCTAAGCGTTTCCGTACAACGGGGTCGTTGATATCGGCGAGAATCTCCAATTTTGAAATGTTCTCACTGATCCACTGAATCTTAGTGTCTCTCATTTGTTTCCCCTTCTTAAACTGCGAGCCATCCGAATTCTTCAACGCCTCCAACTTATCCGAAGCCTTCTTCAACTCTCTCAGCTTCTCCTCCCGATCGGCAATCAAAATCTTGCGAGCCTCTTGGAAACACTGATACGGCATCTGCTCAAACGGAACATTCGGCGCCGAGCGCACAGCCGCCCGCATACGACGGGATCCCACAGGTGGAGTACCCTTCTTCAAAAGAGCCAACTCAGCCGCCTGGGTCATGGCTGTGAACGGGTCGAGATCGAGTGGATTAACCGGGGCATCTGGGGTAGGAGTGGCCGGAGCATCGGTGGCGGGGGTGTCAGCATGGCGGGCGATAGACGTGCTGAAGGAACGGAGCGGGAGGCTCCGTGGGCCGCTGGTGGGCAGGCTGCGGAAGAGGGCGCGGGACATTCTGGCTGTGGGTTCTCGTGGTGTCGCCTGGCGCGGGGCTGGTCCGTTCGGCACGGAGCTGGTAATGACGATATCCTAGACGGACCGGCTATAAAATTTCCAAGCAGTGGTCGGGTCCACTTATTGGTCATTGGGGTTAATATTAAGTTTATAGGGTTTTGGAATAGTTACATAGTCAGCTGTCGGGGTCCCTGCAGCTTGCAAAGTGGGATGCCACCCGATCAGGAAATTCGGGTCACCGCCTTTTAGACCGGCAGTAAAAAAAGTTTGGGCGGATTTTTGGCGATGGAGGATTTGGAGTGCGCTTTGGGTGCGCTTTTTGGGGTGTTTAGCATTTTGACTTTTGACGTTTTTTTTGTTTGAACACATTGCCTTGAGCAGATAACAAATTCATTATGGGTTCTTCCAAGGCTTCATCTTCCAAGAAGGTGCTCTTTGAGGACTCTGAGAGCGAGGGTGACGGTGGTGTCACTCTTACCATCAACAAGTCCTACGCTGAGAAGCACGAGTACGAGAACAAGCTCAAGGAGCGTCATCAACGTAAGTCTATGGAGCCTTTGGAATAGCGGAGGCAACTACCTAACACATCTCTCTCATTTAGTCGAAGAAAAGTTCAAGCGCGAAGGTCGCGATCTCGACAACCTTGACGAGTCTTCTGAATCCTCCGACAGTGAAGACGAAGACGAAGACGGTTTCCTTGCCACCGAGGCTCTCGATGCTGAAATCTCCGCTACTCTGAATGCCATTCGTCGCAAAGACCCCCGTATCTATGACAAGGATGTCAAGTTCTACTCCGAGAAAACGGAAGACGGCGACGCCAAGTCCAAGGAGAAGCCGCTTTACCTGAAGGATTACCACCGCGAACAGTACAAGAAGGGTGCCATTGAGGCGCCTGATGTTGTGGAGGATGATGATGCTCCCATGACGTATACCCAGGAGCAGGATGCCTTGAAGAGGAGCATTGTTTCTGAGATCAAGGCTGCCGATGCTGAAGACGACAGCGATGATGGAGAGTTCCTCAAGAAGAAGGCTCCCAAGGAAGCTGTCCTCTCCGCCGATGGTGTTCACCCCGAACGTGCCGGTGCCGGGAAAAAGACTATCACCGAAAGCGACATTGCCAACGCCGACAAGAACCCCGAAGCCTTCCTCGACTCTTTCATGGCGTCGCGCGCCTGGGCTGCCGGTCCTGATGGATCCAACTGGGATGCTTTTGACAGTGACGACGATGATGGTGAACTGGAGTCTGCCGAGCAATTTGAACATGCGTACAACATGCGCTTCGAGGACCCCAGCAAGGCCAATGAAGTTCTACAGACATACTCTCGTGTTCTGGTCAACGACAAGTCTATGCGCAAGGAGGAGAAGAATTCCAGAAAGCGGGCTCGTGAGGCGGAGAAGGAGCGGAAAGAGGAGGAGAAGAAACAGAGACGGGAGGAGCGCGCGCGGTTGAAGAAGCTTAAGTTGGAGGAAATGCAACACAAGCTTGATATGATCCGGAAGACTGCCGGTGCATGGGGCAAGCAGCTCAGCGAGGAAGAACTTCTCAAGTTCCTTAACGACACATACGAGGATGAAAAGTGGGAGAACGAGCTTACTGCTCGTTTTGGTGAGGAGTACTACGCCCAAGAAGATGCCGAGATGGGTAGTGGTGATGACGAAGACGAGGAAGTCGAGGATGAGTCTGGCAAGAAGACCAAGAAGCCCAAGAAGCCAACATGGGACGACGACATTGACATTTCCAAGATTGTCGGCGAGCAAGAAGACGAGCCCGCACGGGAATTCACCGTAGCAGATCTCGAAGACTCAGAGAACGAGGAGGAAGAATCCCGGCCATCCAAGAAGCGGAAAACCAAAGCCGACAAGGCCGCTGCTGCCGCTGACCGGGCAAAACTTTCAAAGATTGTCGATATGCAACTCGACATTGCCGATCCCGACGCCCTTGCTCTTCCTTCCAGACGGAAACGTCACCGGGAGACCGCTACCTTCCGGTACCGTGAGACATCTCCCAACTCATACGGTCTCACAGCTCGTGATGTACTCTTAGCCCCCTCGGATACCGCGTTGAAGAAGTTTGCTTCGATTAAGAAGTATGCTGAGTGGAGACTGCCAGAGCAAAAGGAGGCGGATTCCAGACGGCTGGGGAAGAAGTCACGTCTTCGTAAGTGGAGACGTGATGTGTTTGGTCGGGATTATGAGAAGAAGGGGCCGACGTATGGCTTTGCTGAGTTGTTGAAGGCCAAGGAGACTGAGGAGAGAGAAAAGAGAAGAAGTGGAAAGAGAGCTGTTGAGGACGATGATGAAGAAGTTAAAGTACGGAAGGAGGATATTAGAGGGAAAGAAGGAGAAGGGAAGAAGAAGAAGAGAAGAGGAAAGAAGAAGGAGACTGAGACTGAGGTTGAAGCTGAGGCATAGGTTTCTTTGTAATTGTTTGTATTTTTGTTTTCGTGCTGCAAATAGAACTAAAACCATCTATTCTATACCCAATCTATATAAACTTGAAAAAAAAAAAATCAAAAGTCCACCTATCCATTCGCTATGCTATCCCATATGTTCAAAGCCACCCCATACATTCCCCATATCCATCAAACCCCCCGCACCCCCCGAGTTTTGAGCCCCCTCCATTTCCGGCGGCGGCTCCATATTAAACGGCATAAACCACGCCGAAGAAGCCTCCGGACCAAAGCCTAGCCCATCAACATCTCTACGCACACTAACCGCCCCAAGCATGCCGGACCCGGTGGCCGGTGGAATCTGGATTGTAGGCATTTGCCAGGCGGCAGCGGCCTGACTCATTTGTTGTTGTGGTGGGCCATTGTGGTGTTGTGGGACGATTTGTTGTTGGGGAGGGGCCATGTTCATGTCCATGTTGTATGCATTGAGGACGAGTTGTCGGTCGAGTGGTTGCACTATGTTGCCGGCTTGTTGGAGGGACATGGTGTACATATCCGGGCCGGAGAAGAACGGGGCCATTTGTTGAGACGTAGAGTGCATGTTTGTGAATGACTGTGGGAGTTGTGGTGGTGGAGATATCGATACAGGATGGGAAAGTACTTGTGTGGGGATCTGTTGAATGGGGGCCTGTTGCGGAGGTGGTTGACTCGGACCGAACGGATCATTCTCCCCTTGGATAGTGATATTTCGTCTGGGGACATTCGGGGAGAGTTTCTGATTCTGTGACGACTTGGACATATGATCTATAATCTGACCCAACTCATTCACAGCCCTTGTGAATCCCCTATTCAACTCCACCGGGCTCGGCTGTTGCGAAACAACCGCGGGACTCGTCGACGCAGGCGTATGTGATGCTTGTCCTTCACTACCCTGTTCACTCCGCACAGCATCCTTCCGACTCGCTTTTCTTTTAGCCGGTGGCTGGTGGCTTGTTCCCCCGGCTTTAAAGAAGTCTTCTACTGTTGCGAGATTAGGTCGTTCTTCCAAGGCGGCATCGGCTCCGGTGTCGATGAGGGTCTTGGGTGTTTGGGGTTGGTCTGCTGCTACGCCGTGGGGATAGTGAGCAAACCAGTCACCATAGAGTACTGGCGGATCAGCCGTGCGGTCTTCTTTACTTACACCATGCGAGACTGCCTCGGCATGTTTCCGGTATTGTTCTCTGAGATTTTCCGACATCCAGTGGAACATGCCCCAGTACTTCTTCATGCGACTCAGGTACCGTACATTTCCCGCCAGATTCCTCTTTGCGCGGGCAACTACGGTGGGGTTTCCAGAGAAGATGTTAAGAATGTGGATGGTACTTGATGAGAAAGCAACGTACCCTGCAAACGGCGCAGTAACGAAATGTGTCTCGGCATCACGAAGTAATTCTGAGATTCGATCAGCTGCGGTAAACGCCTTTTCACGGACTTTCAATACCCAGTCACGCGGGGTGCTCGCAACGACCTCGGGTGATGGTGGTTTACCCAAGAGAATGCGACTTAGAAACAGAATATTCTGTTGAAGTGCAATATGCATCAGAATAAACTGATTTGCAATATTCTCACTCCGATGCACCTGGATATTCTCAGGTGAATACACCAACGTCTCCGGTAACGTATTCAAGAGGTTCTCAGACTCTGCAGCTAACTTCGCATATCCCGATTGTGGCGAACAAATGGGGAATTCATCACGGAGTTTCCCACCACAGTTAACATACATTGTAATGCGACCCCACAAAGCGATAACCTTAACAAGATACGCCGCAACACCCATATTCGCCTGTGTATCCTCCGGGCCTCCTTCATAATCTGGACTCGGTACATCACCAGCTAGATCTTGTGTCGAAGCCGCCACGCCCAATTGGAAGTAACTTTCTCTAACCGGCAATGGGATCTTGATGCTCTCCTCCATGATAAACATTGGTCTCTCAGTCCCCGAGGAATTCAACCGGTCCATCAAGAAACAAGCCCACATGGTCCGCCTTCGAATCTCCCGGTCCACAAAACTCAACTCTGGTTTATCCCCCGTCGGATCATGTGCCAAGTCCCGATGTAACTGCAACGCATATGCCATGCGCATCGCCTGGCCACCTAACGCCCAACTCCGACCTCCATGACACGTACCGAACTCGTGAAGCGCCAAAATCACAAAACATATCAGAATGGTAATGTTCGGCCACTCATACCTCGTAATCACAATTTTCCGCGCCACATCCGCCCATGGAGTCCCCCGAAGAAAAGCAGGAATGGTATTCAAACTCGGATGTGTAGAGAATCGCGCAGCCACGGCACAAACGGAAAGGACAAGAACAGGTGGGAGTGTCCCCGCGTGAAGTTTCCGCATGTAACTCGGTTTGTGAAGGAGGTGGTATGCCTGTCCGTAGACATGATCGAAAAAGACTTCTGCAAGATGTTCCTGAATCTCCTTGCTAGGTAATGAATCTGCGCCCTCCACTCCAAGTTTCTCATCACCCCCTTCAACCGCCACAACTGGTTCTCCCCTTGCGCCGGTCTCTGTCATCTCTCCAGTCGCGCGACTCCACGCCTCCACATCCGGACCAAACGCCTCCTCCGCCGCCCTTTTCTTTCCCCCCGCAGCACTCGGAACTCCCGGCTTCAACACAGCCCGTGGCACCGATGCCGTCCCTGCTGCGCCTTTCGGTACCGTCTTAATTATCCGCTCCTCCATGCGTTTTAATCGTTTGTCTAACATGGCCATGTAGTCTGTTCGTGGCGCAGCTTTGCGCGTTGTGACCTTGTATACACAAGGGATTCTAGACCGGAGACAATGCTTACACGCGGGTTTTTCACCAGAGCAGCGGATCTTTTTCCGGCGACATGCTATACATGCCAATGGAAGTCGTTTTCGTTCTTTGCCGGCTTTGGTTTTTAATTCGCTCCAGGCTGGTTGACTTTCTTTATCTTCCCGTGTCGCGGTACTCGTCTGGCCATTCGAATCCACAGCAGGCGTAGTCACCGATGTTTCATTGTCGCCATGTCCGTCTAATGTACCCGACACCGGGGCACTTATCCTCCCCGATAAACCAAACTCATCAGCAGCATCCTCCTCCATGAAATGCGGAATTTCCGTTGCCGGCTTTATACTCTCCGATCCATCCGTTGGTTTCTCCCCCGTC
Source organism: Huntiella moniliformis (assembly GCA_000712465.1). Classification (NCBI taxonomy): domain Eukaryota; kingdom Fungi; phylum Ascomycota; class Sordariomycetes; order Microascales; family Ceratocystidaceae; genus Huntiella; species Huntiella moniliformis. The sequence goes on along the minus strand of JMSH01000002.1, from coordinate 628,846 downwards.
GCCTCCCCCCCAATGGCAGTAAAATCGATTTCGGTAAGTTCACAAAGATCACTAACGTCCATTCCCAACAAAGGCACAGCCGCCCCGTCATGCGCCACCGGTCCTCCTTGCGCACCATCCTTGAGATATCCCTGTGTCTGGTCATGTCGTCCGCGAGTTGACTTTATCTGGCCCGGTCGTGTTGGTGGGTGTACAGGAGCATCTGTAATTGGTTGTGGTGGCTGAGATTCCGGTCGTGGAGGGTCCTGTTTTACTGGGATATGTTGCGACATGATTCGAGCAGCGGCGACGATTTCCTCGCGGTTGAGACCCGGGAAGACGGTGTGGATGTGTGTGTGGCTACCGGGGGCGGGATGGGAACGGTTCGGCATGCTCGAGGCGTCGAGACTTGACTAAGTTTTTTTTGGGTGGGTGGGAAGGTGGCGTGCTTTGGTTTGGTGAGGATATTGTCAGTGGAGACAGTTTAATAATTTGTTAACGCTAGGGCTGATGAAATAGTGACGTCGGTTTAATCGTGAATGTGAAATGTAAACGTATGTACTTGACGAAATAAGAAAGATGCAAGAATTCGTAAGTATCCTAATTCATAGTTGCCACTTAACTATGCACGTCTGTATATATAAAAAAAAACTATCTCGCGAAAAAAAAAATGAAAATAAAAGCGGCACAAAAAAAAGACATTGAAAAAGAAGAAAATGGATGCGCAAAATACATTCATACATCCCAATCCCCCGCCAGATCTAAATTAAGTCAGTGCCCGCCAATTCCCCCATTCGTCATTCAGTCTGGTGAGGTGAGCTTTTGCTCGAATTCTATTATCAAGTTATCGCTCGCTCTCTCACTCGCCTGCCCGCGCTTTACTTCTTCTTTAGTGGCTTACTGGGTTTTGCTTCCTTAGTGCGATGGACGACATGGTTAGCTTGGCATTACATGTGTCGTGACTTTGAATCTGTGTGGTTTACATGCGTGCGCCAGAATCTAGACCTGTGTATACACAAACGCTTCGTATAACCATAAACCTTCACGCGCCATGTTTCCTTCTAATACGGTCCAAAGCATCCAGATCAGACCGTCTTACTCAGCACTTATTCTTCACTATCTTACTCTCCTGTTTCCCTCTTCAGCTCCTGGTGCATTGCCACGTGCCCAAATTAGTCAGCTCCTCTTCACCACCACCGTAGCAATCCGCTCCGATATGCACAGACCGGCTTGGTAAACAATAACCGGGCCCCCGTTTTCTTACCAGCGCGTCCGATCACTGCTTCAGCTGAAACCCCTAACCCTATTATATCCTGATGATGAGACTAGAGACTTGTGTGATTATGCTGAATTACAATTATTATCTCTAACTTTGTCTATATATGTACATTATAAATCATATCGAGAATGTCCATCCTCTACTCTCTGATATAAACGGGTACCCCATAAACCACCACTGCTGCCCCGGTAAGATATCTAAATCCACAACGACTTCTAGCCTCTACAACAGCTTCAACTAGGGACATTCTCCCTTTAACGAAGCCTCTACCACTATCTTTAAACTCACTTGTTCCCCAAAACGCCTCATTAAATGCTCCGTCCCCAAGTAATCCCCACTCCACCATGACCGCTCCGGCCACACGATCGATTTCCCGATCCGTAACATCCCATAACATCCCGACAACCGCGGGACATCCAGCCAGGAGATAATTACGCGGAGTCCCCGCATGTTCAAAAGTCCCCGCGGGTGTCAACTTTGCCGAGGAACACCCAATTAAGAGTGCCGTAGCCCTCAACTTATCCATTTTCCGAACCGTCTTGCCCCGGATATATTGTGCGCCAGACCCGTGTCCCATATAAATCAAGACGTCCCTTTCCGTCAACGCTTTAACAAACGCCTCTTCTGATGGTGTCTCCGTGACATGTCTTGTCCATTCTCCCGGTAAACTCGCCATCGCCTTTTCAAATCGTGCCTGTGTATTTCCCAAGTCACCGCCTGGATTCAGCATATACGTTCCCGACGTCCGCGCGACTACATGTCCAGGGGGTCCGGCATTTTCAGCCTGCTGCTCTAGAATAGCTTGGCGAAGATAATCCAGTGAAGGAACACGCGAGACTGCAAGTTTCTGCATGCACGGGAGACTCTCCCAGGGGAAGGGAATCAGTTCCTTGTCGAGAACGAGCAGTGTATGTGCATGATCTGGGATGTCCAGGCGCTCCTTGGTCCCAGCGGCGTCGTGGTAGGCCGTCAATGCATCCATGGTTTCGATAATCATACCATCAAAGTCAATCTCATCGTATGCGTTTCGCTCCCCATGGAACTGTAGAATGTCCACCACAAAATAAAGTAAATCGGTCAGGGACTCGTCAATATCGATATCCTCTGCCTCTAAACTTCCCGGCTCACCCAACCCCACAAACAACTCCAAAACTCTCGGATCCAAGGTAACCCTATCAGTTCCCTTCCGGCCTCTTGGTGGCCGTCTAGACGGCAAGAAACGATCCAGTGTATCCACAAAACTAGCTTGAAATCTCGCCAACAGCTCCGTCCTCTTAGCCATTTGTGAAAAGATACCACGGAAGCCACCGAGCCAGAGATGTTCCACATTGCCTAGTAGACTCTGCAAGCGCTGGTCAATGTCGTCGCGCTCCTTGCGCCAAGCGGCCCGGGCAGCACGGTCCGTCATGTCTTTGGCGCTGTGGCAGGAGGCGTTGCTAGCGGTGACAATGTCGCTCAGCTCCGAGTGGCCTTGTGCAAAGTTGAAGACGTCGGCGTCCATCTCGCGTGATGTTGCACGCTCTAGTGGTAAACGCAACATGAATGGTGTGTGACCAGCCTGCAGCTTGGTGATACAGAGATCCTTTTTGTTGTCACTTAGAGCAAGAGAGATAGCGCACCATTCTGGAGGAATGATATCGATGTATTCTCGTTGGAATTTGGCAATATCGCCGAAGCCAAGTGGTTTGTCTTGTACAGCGTCGCTTTCAAATACAGGCGGCCATTCTGTAAGCAATTCAAAAGAGCACACACTGGCCTCGCGCTCCCTTCGCCACACAAGATTCCGTGCATATTCCACAGCAGACCCTGCATAAGCTGGATGCAGCATACCACCGACCGGTGTTTCTCCTGTTGTAGCTGAAAGGAAGATAACGGCAGTTTGAAGTAACGAAGAGACTCGATACACCAGACCGGAATCTCCATACACGGCTGCCTTCTCATTGGCCTTGACTAATAACTCGCGGGCTTCCTTTAAGTCTTGGGTAAATGTGGTAGGGATCACCGGTTGAACAACCTGAGCCACAGCCGTACCTTTAAGCCGGCTTTTAGGCTTAGCTTTTGGCCTCTCGGCGATTTTCATTGCTCTTTGGGTTTCCGCCGTCATGGGTTCGGGGGTAGATGACTTCGCCGCCCCGGCGCAAATAGCGGGGAACGACAATGTAGAGTCTTGAACGACAGAGAATACCGGATCCCGAATCATCTTTTCTAATGCCCGACCAACAAGACACATGGCACATGCAATCTCCCGTTCCAATGCAGACTCTGCTTCTAAAGCTGCAGGCCCAGCTTGTTGAAGCATCTCGTATGCGCCCATGTAATCTTGTTGTCCAATAAGTGCCAGAGCTTGACTGAGAAGAAGAGACGTCTTGGTCTTGAGTAATGGTGACTGTGTGCCCGGAGAAGGAGGTCGAGTAACTACAGCCGCAGAGGCCGCTGCAAGAGCTTTCTTCGTAGGAGCTGGTGTCTTTTCCAGAAGTGAAGTTTTCTTCACGGGAATTGATTTAGCCTTTGCTGCTGCCGAAGCCGTAGGTGCTCTTGCCCCGATGCCCTTTATAGATCGTGTTCTAACCAATGGCTCACCCTGTTGGAGTTCAATATCTTCAAGTTTTCCTGAAATAGCCTCTGTATTCCCCTCTTGTGCATCCTTGGCCCCAACAACGCTCATGTGTGTATTAGCCAACTCCAGCATGTCCCGTTCTTCCTCGGCACGTTCCATGCTTCGATAGAGACTGGCTAATTGACAAGCTAAAGACACTGAGCTGACACACGGCGTGATATCAGCGAGATATTCCCGTACAATTAGGATATACTTCTCCCCATCAGCTTGATTACCCCCCTTAACAAGCACTGTAGCAGCCCATCCTGCCGCCTCGGCTTTGTACCGTAACGACCCTGTTGAACTCGCCACCCGATAAGCTTGTTCCGCGTAATACTGTGTATCGGCAAAACTTCCTAGATACATGTAAACAGCAGAGGCTCTCTTCAAGTACCTCATCATCGGCGGTGTTAACCCCCAGAAGTCGACACCATGGCTTTGAATACGACTCGCTAGTTCCCCGGACATCTCGGTAGCGGGGGAGTTCGATCCCTCGACTTTGAATTGTTCGAAGCGGGACCATAGTGAATAGATGATTTTGACCGAAGTTCTTGCGTATTCTAAGGCTTGGGCAGAGTCTCCGCGGAGAAGAGCCAATAGTGAATATAAATGGCTGGCCTCGGACGTATACTTGATACGTGACTGGGTAGACATGGAACTCTTGTTGGACTCGAAAATACGACGAGCCTCATCCAAATTTTGTTGTCTACACTGCGTTGTTAGCACCTCTTCAACATTCCGTACTGCTGAAAAACTCACGCTTGATCCAAGTCACCCCTTTGAATATCATAATTCGCCGAAGCCAGGAGATACCCCACAAGGCCCTCATCCACCTCTTCTATGGCATCCCTTTCTTGTTCGGTTCTCAATCGTCCAAAGATTCTCTCCGCCTTATTAACAGCTCCCATCTCCAAGAAGTGCATACCCAACAACCCTTCATAGAACAAAACCTCCCCTTTCCCTCTTGCTCTCGCAACACACAAATCGCGGGCCAACTCTAACACCTCCTGAACAACTGTCTGGTCACCGCGCATACCGGCAAATTCCCGGATGGCACTGAGATGGCGGAGTAGGCCGTCAGGATTACTTAGAACGTCATCGAGAGATCCTCCTTGGCTTACTCCCGAAGCAACGGCTTCACGCCACCCGGATACAGCGTCGGAAAATGAGGCGGTTGAATCAGCTGCCTTCCGGAGGATGGTGATGGATTGGAAATATGACCATGTATCCAAGAAATACGGCTGTAGAGCTACGTCCGCGCCGAACCCGGAGGTGTCAAGTCTTTGCTTGGCTTGTACTATCCTCTCCTCAACGGCCTGGCAGTCCCCCCCTTTGGCAAAAACATGTTCATATAGAAACACCAAGCCTCGTAAATACCGAAACTGGCACTCGGCAGTGTCATATATCATCAACAGCCGCTCTGTATACGCCACCACAGCTTCAATCGTATCTCTTGCCGTATCTCCAACTACATGGATCCGATGCTCGATCAACGCCGCTTTTTCTAGATCGTCTAGGCTATCCATCCAGGAGTCATCACTCCCGCCTACCCGTGCCAAAGTTACCAAAGCCCGTGACAGAATTCTTCCATCGGGCTGGGCACTCCACGCGGAGACGGGTGACTTGGATTGTAATAACGTAGTAACCTCAGAAAGTACGCCATTCTCAGAGAGATCAAGGCATAGTTTATGTAATAGAGAGCGTGCCTCAGCGGCATGTCCAAAGGCTTTATACGACTCGGCGAGTTTCTCTAATTTGGCGGGGTATTTCCCCTTTTCCTTTTCTGCAGCTGGCCGACTAGTCAGACAATCTATTGACCTTCTTAACGCCTTGAGGGAATTTGCTTGCTCCGTTTTATCCTTTTTAACCTTGGCCTTTGACGAATAAAGGAAGTAAAGACCCGAGATCTTGACGTATTGGTTTGACGACAGGAGTCCCTCCTCTTGCGCGGAAGACGGAAAATCACCCATTCGTTGGAGGAAGTCTATACAGTATTGTAACGTAGAGTTCAGACCCGACCAAGCCTGTATTTCCCCGTCAAGTCGTCGTTTAAGAACCATGATACACCCGTCAACAATTGAATCCGCATGGTCAATAAGGACCTGTCGTCGTTGTTCGAACCGTTGTTGTTCTTTCTCTGTTGCTTCATCAGCAGGCGGTTTTCCAAGCCATCGGGCGGCAAACCTAGGGAACTGGAGACACAACGACTCTAAATTATCAATGAGTTTTGGATCCCCGCCGGCCTTGGTAGTTACAATATATCGGAATGCTCGGCGTCGTAGGACATTTAAATCCACAGTTAACTGTTCCAATTCGCCCATTTCGCCTTTGACAGTACCATCCAGTCCGTCTATAACGACTTGAGAAATCCCTACTGAGTCGGTACTAACAGGAGATTCCTTAATCAGCACAGAAAGTAACTGTGCCGAAACAGATGTGTACCGGACGCCGTCTTCACTACTCATCACCTTCCAGACTGCTCGGATCCATTTACAAGCTTCAGTGACATACCCCGCTGTGGAAGCCAGCGTTCCAAGGGTCAGTTCTACAGAGGTAACAACCGGGTCCTCAGAGCCTGGCCACCGTCCCATTTTCGGCTCTAAGATCTCGCGAATCATCTTCCAATACGCCGCCGCTAAGGAATACGCACCCTGTAAGCCATCAGCTCTTCGTCTCAGAGAAGAAAACACTTTACTCAACGGCAGTAGAATCTTTGGGTAATATTCCTCTGGTTTCCCTGTATGTTGAATAACCACATGTGCCGAGAGTAGTCCGATACATTGTAATTCAAACGCCTTTAATGGGCCCGGCCATCTACTATGATCACCCGCTTCTTCGTCGTCTCGTGGTGACCAACTTGGACATAGTGCCAAGATGGACTTTGTCATGATTTCCATCTGACGGACATACTTAGCTGGGTTCGTAGATATTAAGCTACCGATAACTCGTGTGGGCGAGTTACTTTCACTATATCTCAATGCCGAGACTGCCCCCTCTACCATCTTGACATCTCGACACATGCCCAACACCCGTACCGCGTGGACCTGTCCTAGGACGATAACTGGTCTTTGTGCCGCTGGAATGTCGCCACCAGAGAATATAAGAAGTTCGCCTACCGACGGGTCCTTTGGCACTGGCTTAATCGGGACCTTTCCCCATGATGAATCCAACCTTCTCCTCCACTTTTTTAAATCTTCAAGACCCTCATGATACATTCCCAATCCAAGCAATCGTCCGACAAAGGTCAAAAAAGCCGTTTCGATAGAGGCATCCCCTGGGGGCCTTAAATCCAATAACACACCCAACGCCACCCTCGCACACGCAACCACACAATCCCGTCCTTCGGGCCCCCCTTTTCTAGGCATGCCCCGAGAATTCGATTTTGCTAGGCCACATTTCTTCGGCTCCCCATTCTCCTTTCCCGTGGGGACCTCCTTATTCTTATCGGTTGTCGCGGCGGCTCCCCGCAGGGCGTTCAATGCAACATTGGTGACCTGTGTAGCAATACGTTCGCGGTCTGTTGAGGGGGTCGGTTTACCCTTTGGAGCGCTTTTTGTACGAGTGTGTTTTGGGTTGCTTGTTGAGGGGTTCAGCAGTTCCGTGAGTTGTTGGAGAGTCGTTGGTGTACATGGAGTTACGGCGGTGAGGTCTGCAATTATAGAGTCGAGAGTTGGTGGTGGTGATGGTGGCATTGTAGCTGGTAGATATAGTCTATAAATTTGAAATATGTAGGAATTTCAATCGTTGTCGCCTCTAACGTTGACTTCGAAAAATTGACGTCACGACTTCTGCACGGATATTATCTAGCATCTAGATTCGGGAAATCGCGGGGTATAAGACGCCGTTTGTTTATTTCTTCGACCAATTAACCTGGGAATATATCGAGACTTTCACCGTATATGCATAATGTCTTCTAACTTGAAAATACACGTTGATATCGTCAGCCTTTACAACTTTTCGTTGTGAAGAATCGTCAGAATCTTGATTTATTGGACAGGGATGTCGTTGATCGGATAATCTTCGGATGTAGCGAGGGGCAACCAAAAAAGTTAATATGATGTAATCGGCATGTGAACGTCCATATACCTAGAGAATCAATTGAATAGTCTACATTAATACACCCATCAATCGCATATCACCGCCAAGATGTCCGCCATATTCCGCCCACTTGGGCGTCATATCACTCCCCTGGCTCGGCCCATATCAACTACCTCTCTTCCTCGGGTAATAACTCCAAGCTTCTGGATCTCTCTCCTTCCCGTTGCTCTCCGTCCGAAACCACGGAGTCCCCGCCGCTCCGGGCAGCCATCAGTCTGGTCTAGTTGGAAGAAGAACCCCGCGTCTTTCTTCATTTTCATGTTCATCATGATTGGATCCATGTCAATTAACCAGCTTGGCATGCGGACGGAATTCACGAGGTTTAACAGACAGATGGATGCGCGGTTGGAGCTGCTTCGGGAGGTCATTGGGAGAATTCAACGGGGAGAGAAATTCGATGTGGATCGGGCGTTAGGTGCCGGTGATGATGATGGGGAGATTGAGTGGAGTCAAGGTTTGTACTACAGCAAGTTTGTCAAGAGTGTGTATTAACTTTGATCTAGTTATTTCGGACCTCTCTCAGGGGCCTGCGCAAAACAGCACAGTCGAGGAACCTCGGATCTCAGCTCCGGTGAAAACTCCGATAGATGAAGTCGAGCCATCTCCAGAACAGACCACCACCCCACCTAAGAAAAAGGTTGGAATGTCCAACTTCTTTTAGATGATAGCCATCTTCTTGTATAACACTGTATCACTATTAATAGACATCATCAAGACAACATCTCTTTAAACAGTTTCCCGTTGTTTCCCAGTGGCATCCCTCCCATGGCACCTGTGGTATGACTAGTATGGTTTCTCTCCCTCTTCAAGACCTCAACCAATCCTGGAAGTAATTCTTGAAGAGGGGCCTCTACTCTCACACCTTCGGCGCCGATTTGTGTGTCAGATACTCCCGTGAAGAAATACCCTTCATCTCTAACGCCTCCCATATTAACAATGGCCACCGGCATACCCCGGTCCTTGGCACTTTTCGCAAGACGCCAAGCAGAGTATGTAGCCAGTGACGTTCCCAAGACTAGCAAACGTCCGGCATTATCAATCCGTGCCTGTGCCTCATCTTTAATGGCGTCAGTGATATTTTCCCCAAACTGTACAACCGCTGGTTTAAGAACGCCACCTGTAGATGACTCAAGCCAGGCACCATCCACGTCCGTGTGGATATCGACTTTATTCCCTTTATGGTCGTGTTTACCACCCTTTGAGCACGTTGGACAAGGCGGATATCTGAAAGTCTGATACGGAGCATCCGGAACCTCCATGTCACCGTCCGGATTCGACTTAATCCCTCGACTCGCAAGCCCTGCCTTATTCTCCATCATACCGTTAATCGTATCCTCCCCATCTTCCAGGGCCTGCGCTAGAAAAGCATCCCACGCAGGATTCAACTTGGCCAGTTCTTTTTGCAACGAATGTCTATCCATCTCGTCCCCACAAGAAACACATCTTGCCGTCCGCAAATAACCATGTAATTCCGTTGTTGGCAAATCCTCATGAGCCAACCGATGAAAGGAGTCAACATTTTGTGTAACAATCCCATTTACAAGCCCCAGTTCACCCAATTCACGAATCGCATAATGTCCAGCATTCGGCTGTGCCCCAGCTAAACTTGTCCACCCGAGGAAACTGCGCGCCCAATACCGTCGACGAGCTGCGTGGCTGGCGAGAAACTCAGTGTAGTAAATAGGTCGGTAGGTTTTATTCACCAGATATGTCCCGTTGGGCCCACGGTAATCAGCAAGCCCGGAGGAAGTAGAGAGCCCGGCACCTGTGAGAATCACTGTAGATGAGGGAAGCCCTGGTCCTGGAGGGGCGGTGAGGAAGTTCTTTAAAGCGGTTATGGCGCTGGGGAGGGTGGTTGCCGATGAGGGAATTATCCGCGGAACTGGAAACTTATTCCGATATGGAATCCGAAGGCTGGCGGGACGCATTGTAGATGTGGATGTGTATAAGAAAGTGCTGACACCTTTAAAACGTCACATTCGGAACTCCTTGGAGACGTCAGAGCTCAATTGATACTACTACCGTTTTGGGAAATACCAGCCGCGTGAATGTATTAGTAATCCGATATTCCGTCACACGGCTTGCAACAATGCATCATCGACTTGAATTGAGTGGTGACTGACACGTTGGCGTCATACAAGTGGATTAACTTTTTATACATAAATAGTTGTTTCTCTGAATATCATTTCTATATTTTGCTGGAAAACGCCTTCCACAATTGCCTGTTGTACGTCTCTCCTAAACCCTAGTATCCCCATCTAACCCCTCACCAGATCTCATCAGCCCTTATCAAATATCACCAACGCCTTGTTCTCTCCGTCCTCGTCATGAGCGCGCAATCCCCCCAATTACGCCCCTGTCCCGATCCATCCTCCATGCTCTCCCGTCACTTTGGCCGCGGCCTAATCAACTACTTCTCCGGCACCCCGCTGAATCGCCTATCCTTCCTACGGAATGAACCCGCCTTTCTAAGTTCCGCGTTCACTCACCCCACTACCAACTTTATTCTATTAAAAGATCTTTTGCCGGCCTTGAAGGATAAGAGATCTTTGGCACTGTTTAATCATGACGATATTAAGGGTTTTGTAAAGGAGAATCCGTGGGAGAAGAGTGAAGAGCAGGTTGTTAAGGAGTTTGATTCGACTAAGGAACGGGAGCCGTTGGTTTTGTTCTTAGGTATGGAGGAGGGTGAAGGAAAAGAATTCGTGTATAAAGAGAAATACCGTGGTCAGGTGTGGTTCGCAGTTGATGTCACTGACAAACCCGGTGTCGACGAGCTCCTTTCAACCAAGGAAGGCGCCCACTTCATGAAGAACCCGCGAGCCCTTTCTCTTAAAGCTACTGATGGTAAGTCCCCTATTAGCTTTGCGTATTCGGATCCTAACACTTGCCAGCCGCTATATACGCTCACTCGCGGACCATCCTAGATTGGAATGCCCGTAATAAATTCTGCGCTGGTTGTGCGTCCCCTACTATCCCCGTACAATCCGGCTACAAGCGGATTTGCCCACCCACCGACCTTGCCGGCCAAACAACACCCACCGACAAACCGCCCTGTGCTACTCGTCGTGGCGTCTCGAACCTCTCATTCCCTCGCTACGATCCGGTAATGATCACCGCTGTAGTCTCCGCCGACGGCGAGAAGGTTCTACTCGGTAGACAGGCTCGGTACCCCAAGGATTGGTACTCAACACTCGCCGGCTTCGTCGAAGTGGGTGAGAGTGTGGAAGATGCGGTAGTCCGGGAAGTCTGGGAAGAAGCGGGTGTGAGAGTTGGAAGGGTCGTGTTACATTCCACGCAGCCGTGGCCGTTCCCAGCGAGTTTGATGATTGGGGCGGTGGCGCAGGCGTTGCCTGGGGGTGAGACGATCGACTTGGGGAATGACGCGGAACTCCAAGATGCGAAGTGGTATCCTATTGAGGAGGTTAGAACGGCTTTGAAGTTTGGAACTGGGCCTTTGGATCAGGAAACTAAAGAAGGATATCAGGGGCTGAGGTTGCCACCGCATACGGCTATTGCGCATCAGTTGTTGAAGGCTATCACTGAGGGTTTTGGTCGACCAACTCCTAATATCTAGGATGTGTGTAAGATTGTATAATGCCGATGTTATATGTTCCTTAAAGACACATAACCGTGTTGCCGAGTCTCAGGTACAGTGGCTTTGTGGGGTTAGAGACGTCGGATTGTAACACAGGCGTCTAATTTCTGCTTTTGTCATGATAAACCTGATGCAGTCGGTTCTGGAAAGACAGGCTACCCAAGTACCATAACTATACATGGCTACTTGCCATATTACTATATTGTATTTCACTGATTTGTGGTCTAGGACGTCAAGAAAACTGAACACATACGAGTGAATTGCAAAAGTCCCCTCATGAACAGATTTTGGCCAATGACTTCACCACCACTTCACAACATTCCCACCCACCAATAACAAAGTTGCCCATTAACACTCTTATTCCTGATTCAAGTGGGGTAAACGCTTGTCTAATTCCGCTACGTCGTAATATCACGTTGCTTTCAACCACCGCCCATTTTCTTAGGGTCTACTACCAACCATCTAATCAATCAGCAGTCAACGCGTCTATTTGCTCAACACACTAACAAAAGCCTAACCAATTCAAGGATTTCCTTATTTTACTCCCGGTCATCTCATTTCTCACCAAGTCCAACAACCCACCGCGCTAGCGAGAAAATTGGAAAACAACGCCAGTCTACATCCCTCTGGATTCCGCCATGACTTTACATCGGCCAGCCGCCTCTTTTGGACATGCCTCTAAGCTACCAGACATTCCGATAGCCGGCCGGACTTTGAGTTTCGGCTTCATGCTTTCTTGGCAATTCTGACAGCCGGTAGTCTTGTCTTGTTGCTTGTTATTCCTATTGTCATATTTCCACAAAGACATATAAACGTGCACAGGAACCATCTGCCGGGCAGCTGTATCGCCAGTATGCGGAAATAGAAGGTGCGGGATTAAACGGATAGGATGACTTGGAAAATGTAAACGAGGAGAGAAGAAAAAGGTCATAGTTTTACGTATTTTACAGAATCGCTGAATCCCGAACTCCCTAGCTGTTAGTCTTGAGAGAGTCTCCTATGAAAAAATCACAAAGGAGAAAACACAAACGTAGCCTACATGCGACGGACTTGACCAATCAGCTCCCTACGATCAATCTCTGTCGAATCATAGTTATCTTCATCTCCTTGCCGTCCGGCACCATGTCAGGTAAAAATACGGCCGTCTTCGGCAAATTTCCACCATAAAAATATACACACACACTTCTCAACTTCATGATGTATGTAGCTTCCATGCACTGTCATGCGTTCCCCATCACCCGACGTCAGTGACAAATGGAAAAGCGTCCTCCTCCTCCTCCCTTCAACTAAGCAAACATAACCCTTTCGTGGTAGCCATTCGCTAGAAAAATTACCATCATGCACCCCCCCTTCGTAACAGCTCCGTTTTTCTTACCTCATCACCGGACCCAGCTTCGGGCAGGAAGACGCTAGTAGGCATCGGAAATTCAACTGGGTTAGCTTCCATACCATCGTCTTCTTCTATTAGGGAGAAACTGCTACTATGAAGCACTATGAAGCTACGATATGTGTGGCTTCTTGCGTGGCCTGTTTTTTTTTCTACGGGGAACTCATGTGACGACGGTGGCATAGAAAACAAGTGTGTAAAAGTTTGATCGTGTAGACGTCACGATCAGCCAGGGTGAAGAATTGACTCCATGCGATGGTTTGACCTCGTGGGGTCAACAGTAGGGGACCCCAGAGCCGACTAGTTGACGAACAACATGATGCAATAAGATTTAGAGGGTATCTTGGTGAGGGGTAGTCAGGCCGGAAAATAAAAACTTTCCACCTAGCAGAAGGCTGGTTCACGAGTCATGGTTTGTGTTGTATCCAAAATGTTTGCTTCATATTTAGCGAAATAGTCAGCCGACGCCAACGTTACAACTAAAGTATAACCCAACCCATATATCTAACCCTAAGACATAAACAACCGTTCTCGAGGGCCTCATCCAATCTTCCCTCCTCGCTCCACCAATATTTCCACGCCATACCAGTTTCGAACTCTCACGAACACCTAGTGGGTGCCAAGATAACCACCTGCATCTACTCCACAGTGTCTACCGAGGGACAGTCCCGCATCAACTACGACACCCCACCGATCCATATACCACCGTTCCATCTACCGCCTTGCGCATTCCTCTCATTCACTAGAACAAGGCATAGCCTGACAGAAAACATGGAAAATGTGGAATATGTGGGCCCCGCTCCGCCCACACACAGATGTGTAGATCATACTGATGGATATGCAAGAAAGACGTTCCAGAAGATCAAGCCAAGCCCACTATAGCCGCGGCCATACTGGTGATGAATCAGCGTGGAACGTCTTGGCGGGATGGGATACATCCAAGGGATGTGTTTGCTAAGTGACGTGACAGGAGGGAAAATTCTCATGCTTTAGAATAAATATATGCAGAGCGGTATCGGCTAACCATAGAACCGTATGTACATACGAAAACGTCACAAATAACCCAGGCCGCGCAAACTCGTCTGGAATATGCACAGGCACAAACCATTGACAAACGCCCGTATTTGCTGTGTCGGCAAAATTATTTAGGTTCCTGACCGACGAAGAGTTGGAAGGCTCTGTGAAAAGAGAAAAGTGAAAAGCAAGGTTGCCACCAAGATCGATCCAGACCAGTTCAGCCCGTAGCCATCACATGAATCCGTCATCATCATACGTACCAATCGCCTAAACCGTCATTGTTCTCGCCAACTCGGCGCTTAATTCCCAAGTGTTGTAAACGGTGACGTCCGAGGGCAAGTGATGATCCAACGGGCTGTAAAAAAAGGTATTGATTTCCATTACAGGTTCGCATATTAGCCCCAGATGCTGGCATCGGATATTCGGCGTTGACCGGTTCCAGTGACGTGAGGCCAAGAGAGGAATATGACTCCGGCTGTCCACGCAATACCTGCCAGGGTGTAGGTTTGAGATTTCTGTTGGGGGTGCATTGGGTATGAACTGGAAGATCTAATCAGTAGATTAGATCAAGACGACTTGCATTGTTTGGTGGAACTCTGAACTGCAGTTTGCTGTTTATCTATATCGAACGAGAATTCTACACATCAAACACATATTTTGAGGGCTGGTCCGAGAACCACATCATGTCCTTCATTTGTCCTGTACTCAAGCCTCGGTACTTCCAACGAATCATATTTCCCGTAAAAACACCACGAAAAATGTAACCATATCCCCTCTTCCTCCCTTTCTATCCTCCATCCTCCACAAACCCACACGAGCGAAGAAAAAAAATTCCAGAAAAAAAAGACATGCCCAGAATCGCTTCCTATATGCCGATCCGCTGACCGTCGTCCATTCGTGCTTACATTCTACCTATCCAGCCAGCTTCCATGCAGTTGCTCCATTAATCACACACCGACCCGCTTTTTTCACAAGATTGAATGCGGACATGTTTGTGTTGGGCATAGGCATATGGCGTATCAAGGAATTGTTTGTTATGTACTGACCGGATGTATGGATGGCTATATTGACGAAGGAAAATAACCCGGCGATGCGACTCCGGAGGAAACTGATCAAACTTAAAACTGCCATGGCTGGTGTAATGGCAAAATCGGGATCTTTTTTGTGATGCGACAGATTAGATCAATCTGATAAGCGCATGATGCACAACATGAACCTGCTGTCCGGACTTTTCAAACTCCCTGGGTCTAAAAAAACCTTGAGAATACCCGCACCAGCTGACTTACCTAAGCTTGAAACTCACAGGCAAACTTCCCATCTATGAACAACAACATACTCACGCGACATCTTCTATGCCTCCTCCGTACTGGCCCGCTCTCACGCTTTTTTCAGTCGTCTCCCTTCCTTCTTAGAGCTTTTTCGATGCTTCCTCGGCCGTAGAGTCCCTGCCTGTCCGTTGTTAGTTGTCTCACACGTAAACAACCTTCATCCCTGCTGCATTTTTTCGCGGTCCTTCCCAAATAGGTGCCCCACTATTTGGCAACACCTTAACTGCTAAGCAAACCAAGCAAAAAAAAGCTTGGTGCAGGAAGCCGCCGAGGGTGTATAAGAAAAGCGGGGCGACCAGGGGCCCGTGCCGCTTGAGACTGTAAAAATTCGATTGATAAAACGCTTTGCTAGCGCTAATCTTATCAGATGGGTGGTCCAGTACTGGTTGTGTTCAGTGATGAATTTTGTGAGGTGAGTTTGGGGATGGTGGCTTGTACGGAAGAGAATATTGTCGTGGAGGGATTTCTTGACTTGTTTATGGTGGCGCGAACAGACCCGGGATATACCACCCGGTACTCACTTGTTCGATTTTGTTATAGTGTCGTTGGAAATTCGATCGTTTCTCGTGTCAGTTGGACCCCGCTGATTCCCACGAACAAGTGTACGATGTCTTTTTGTTTGCTCTCATCGTAGCCACCACAGTTGTGAATACTCTAACATAACACAACGCAATCAAACTGCTTTGTCCCGCACACATAAATGTGTAGTTCCAATGACGAATACTACGTCCATAACACAAAGAACCGTCCATTCCTGCCGACGAGCCTGTGTCCGCCCCGAGCGCCCCTGCCAAGTCCTCCACCAAAATAGCACGGCTATTCCGCCCAAGTCCATCTCTCCATCTATCTATTCTCGGAACGAGAAGCCGCCATCTTCTCAGGCATACATTGAACATACTCAATGAACCAGCCCGATGTAATCTGATCAAACTGGCCCATCAATCACAACGTTTCATGCGGTTCTTCCAGCTCCCAGGCTGGATATAGTGGGGCTGTCTAGATCAGGAAATGTATTGATAAAAAATTGTCGTGTGGCGAGAAGGATTATTTGGTCTAAGCGAAAGCCGGCGAGCACGTTATGGTGGTGGCCCTCTCTTCCTCTTTTTTTTTCTTTTCTTCTTTTTTTTTTGTTTTGTAACGTCGATTTTTGAGTCCGTTCAGGACGGGGTTTCGTGACGATCGTGGGCATTGTCTTTGTTACGTACAAAATTGCAAAAATTAGACATCGAGACGACACACAGATAGTTTTTGGATGTAGTTGTTGCAAATACCCAAATTGTGTGAATGGATGCATGCCAAGATGCCAACACTTGCGGCTTATAGAACGTAACGATGTACCAAATACGGACATCTGCTGCTACATTACGACGACATCGTATCTGTCTAGTCGCTAAGCCAATTTCTCATATAATATACTTGTGTATATTCATATAGAAATACAAACTTCGTTATTGACATCGACCAAAAGTAACTTTATACCTCCTCTACCACACAATGTCACCTTTCAGCGGCGTCGTTAACCCGTAAACCACCGAATGAGGAAGTGTCTGCCGTCATAATAATGTTTGCTTCCTATGGTAGGCTCAAAAAGTGGATAGACATGAAGGGGTAGCCTGGCAGTATCACCAAACCGATGGTAGCTGCAACGCTGGACCCATGGCGCGCAAGCAAATTGTTACTCTACCTCAGAGAAACATACCACCCCACTCATGTATACTTGTGACGCTTGGTCTCCGTCATCCCCTTCACTCAAATGTAGATTCCACTGTTCTCTTTTCCTTCCGCCGTAGTCTCCATCGCAGTACCACGAAAGCATCATCATCCTCCGTTACCACGAAAATACCAACAACTACCCATCCTAGTGTTTTCCTGTTCAATATCCCCCCACCATACTACACTCGCCGTATTGGGTTGCGCGCCTCGGCCGGGTTAATGTCTGTTCTTGTCGAGCCATGCGGCGTGGTCCGTGTCGAATACACCCCATGCCATGTCCCTCACTATTCAAGCCCAGTGGATCTCCCAATAGTGGCGGACGGTACTCTTTCGGGAAGGGTTTTCACTAGTCTACGCATGTCACAGTATTTTTTGGCCGTTTTTTTTACTCAATTCTTCTCCAGGACTGCCCTTGGCCCGGGCTCTCGCTCTAGTTTTCACACCCCTCCCCGCCTTCCTTGGGCGTTCCTTGAACATTCACCCCACTACCCTCCGTCATCCTACAACATAGTTCCCATGAACTTGAAAACATACGGCTATAAGTAGACAGTCGCACCCGGCTTCATCTCCATCACCTTCTCTTTTAGTCCAGCAGGTCAAGAGCCTTTTATCTCGCCCTTCCCTCTCTTCGTCTTCTCTCTTTTTCAGATACGCTGACGATTCTCGAGACACTTCGCTGTGATCTCTGCCTTTCTTTCACCATCATACATAATACATTTTAATATCTCTTTTATATCCTATTACTGGTACCAGCAAAATGGTCGCCCACATCCAACCCACCATTATCCAGGAGGGTCGCCCGGCTCAGGACGATGCTAAGCCTACCGACATCGAGAAGCAGGAAGTTCACGCCGCTCCAGTCGATGGCTCTGACACCACCTCCGTCAAGTCTGAGGATTTCCAGCAGGGTGTCGTCCGCGCCCGTGCTGCTGCTTCCGTCTGGGACACCAAGACTCTCATCATTCTGTTTGTCTTGTAAGTACCCTTACATTTAGCTTGTGGTCACCGTTCTTTTCTAACATAATCCCCTCTTAGGCTTTACCTTGTTAACTTCGTCAGTGCTCTGCTCTCTTCCGTGCAGTCTTCCCTGAACGCCTACATCACCTCCGAATTTGGTACTCACGGCCTTCTGTCCGCTCTTGATGTCTTGTCCACCATTCTTTCTGGTTGCACCACCCTGGCCCTTGCCAAGATCTCCAACGTCTTCGGCCGTATCGAGTCCTTCAGCTCCATGTGGCTCATCACCATCATCGGTCTCATCATGAAGTGCAAGGCCAACAACATCGAGGTCTACGTCGCTGCCCACGTCCTCTACTGGGTTGGTTACGTCGGTATGCTCTACGTTGTCAATGTCATGCTTTCCGACATGACTACTCTCCGCAACCGTATGGTTGTCTTCGGTATTAACACCACCCCTACTATCTGCACTACCTTCGCTGGTCCTAAGATCGCCGAGCTGTTCTACAACAACCTCAACTTCCGCTGGGCTTTCGGTGCTTTTGCCATCATCCTCACTGGTGTCTGCGTTCCCTGTGTTGTCTTCCTTTGGTTTGCTGAGAACAAGGCCCGTAAGCAGGGTCTTATCCCCAAGCGCGAGTCTAACCGCACTGTTGTCGAGTCCCTCAAGTACTATGCTGTTGAGTTCAACGTCGTCGGTACTTTCCTCATTATTGCTGCCTGGACCTTCCTTCTGCTTCCCTTCTCGCTCGTCGGCTACGCCCCCAACGGCTGGAAGACCGGTTACATCATCGCCTTCATTATTGTCGGTGCCCTTCTCTTCCCCGTCTTCTACATTTGGGAGAAGAACTATGCTACCGTCACTTTCCTTCCCTGGAAGTACCTTCGTGACCCCACTGTCATCGGTTCGTGCCTTCTGTACGGTGTCATGTTCCTGTCCACCTACTGCTGGGATACCTACTTCTACTCTTACCTCCAGGTTGTCAACCGTCTCAGCATTGCCACCGCTGGTTACGTCGTCAACGCTTACTCTTTGGCCTCGTCCATCATCTCCCCCGCTGCTGGTTGGATCATCAGCTGGAGCGGTAACTTCAAGTGGACTGCCTACGCTGGTGTCCCCATCATGCTGATTGGTAGCGCTCTTCTGCTTCCCTTCCGTACTCCTAACACCCACCGTGGCTGGATCGTCCTTACTCAGGTCCTCGTCGGTATTGGTGCGGGTCTGTTCTCCATGGCCGGTCAGCTTGCCGTCATGGTCCCCGTCACCCAGCAGGAGGTTGCCTCCGTTCTTGCCATGTACAACATGTTCGGTTCCCTCGGTGCCGCTATTGGTGTCGCCATTGCTGGTGGTATCTGGGGTAACACTCTCTACAAGGAGCTGTACAACGCTCTTCCCGATGACATGAAGGACCAGGCTGCCACCATCTACGGTGACATCACTGTCCAGGAGGGCTTCGCTGATGGCACTGCTGGCCGCACTGCTGTTGTCCACGCCTACTCTCTCACTCAGCGCTACATGGTCATTGCCGGTGTGTGCTTCATGCCCCTGTGCTTGGCCTCCATCTGGATGTGGAGAAACGTCAACGTCAGAAAGCTCACCGAGCAGGGTCACTCTCAGACCAAGGGCAACGTCTTTTAAACATTTCCAAACGTTTGTCCCTGTTCTCTTGCGAACTATCGTTCGTTTGTGATCCTCAGTTCTTGAGCTGTAACAAAAAAAGCAAAATTATACCCCGTTTAAAGTTGTCACGATTTGCATATTGGCCTTTGTTCGTGTCTTCGTATGAAACACTCTTGGGGCCATAATGGGTGGATGTATTCTGTTTTTCTCTTCATTATCTTGTTAGTTGACTTTGCCAAGTAGGAATCATGTCTTAATGGTTGGTAGTGGGTGATGGCATGGTCGATGGTTTTGTACTTAGTTTTTTGCATATAAATGATATCCCTCTTTCTTTTATTCTTCGTAATCATTGGTATTCAAGTGTTCAAAGCTATGTCGTAATGTTTAAACGCCCGTACAAATGTACATATTTGATCTTTTTCTCCCTCTACCGAGAGCCGCTAACGAGCATGTGTAAGCATACGTTGTACTCGTATCTCTATACGTCCTTGTGTTATTGCATAGCCACGTCCCAATGCGGCAATAACCACAACAACGGCTGAAGATCGCTAACTTGAGAACCCTCTTGAGCAAGCCATAGTGTATCCCCAAACATAAGATCAAAACACTGTTACATACGTAGTATACTATCCTCTTGTGAACAATTCCTAGGCTCCTTCCTGTCTTCGAGTGTTTTTCAGCCACACTCACAATTATTCTTTTTGTGCATTAGCCACACCACATTCATTGTAAATCCAATCGTGACCGTTGTTCTGGAAAAATGGTACAGTGCGTACTGTGCTGCACCGTTGGTTTGGGTAGACTTTAAAACTCCAGGTGCCGGGACAAACTTATCCAGAGACAGACTTCTTTTTTGTGTTTGTACATTTCTCATCCGCGTTTTACGGTATTTGAGTTCACTGCCATCTTCGATTCTCCCGTTTTTCAATCACAGAGTCTTCTTCCTTTCTTTTCTTTGAATACTCTCTTGAAATACAGTCAGACATTAAAGATGACTTCTCTTGCCCCATCTTCTACTTGGGCTGTCCGTCGCGACGTCTCCGGACGTCGCCCAATTCTTTGCATCGGATTCTGGTTGATCCAGGTAAGCTTTACATTACGGTTCATACATATCAGTGAGTGATTCTAACGCTTCGTGGTATTCACAGACCATGCTCGCCGGCATCCTTACCGGTGTCTCCGTGGCCAATGTCTTGGCTTTTGAGGATCGAAGAGCACCCGCACAATATCAGTATTGTGTATTCGCGGGTATCCTCGGTCTCGCAACATCATCCATCGGTGTTTGGGCAATGTAGGAATTGCAAATTCCCCTTGGATATGTCATGGTAATGAATACCATGTTTTCAGTGCTGGTGGTCGCTGGAGGTGTTGTAAGTGATATCGCATCTCAACTTCTGTGGAATACACCAACTCTAACATCAACAGTGGCTACAGTCAAGCCACCACCCGGGCGGAATCCAGAAGTGCTCCCCAGGAAACGTGAAGGACCTGAACGCACTTCTAGCGAGCCCCTTCATTAACCTAGGGAATGTTCGCGACAGCAACGGCCACGATACCTGTGCGATTATCCTGAAGGCCTGTGGAGACCCCGTCAACTTTTGTTATAACCTTCAGGCTGTTGTTACAAAACGTTGTCAGGTGGCCGTCTCCATGGTGCCAGTCTTGATAGTTCTAGGGGTAGTGTGCACATGCTCTCTTTTGCTGACAGCCATCGACTTCCGGGCATTGTGGGAGGTCCGCTTTGCTCGGACAGAGTTGGCTGCTGATACTCTTCCTCCTGGGGCGGACCTACGTCTGATGAGTCGAGTCCAGCGTCGGATCGTCCGTGGGGACATCATTGGGAATCAGCACCCGACAATATAACACCCAGGACAAGTTTAAATAGGGTATGTTAGGGTTATTATAGTGTAAAGAAATAAAAGCCGAAAAATGATTCAACCCCATATGAGATGAACAAATGCCAGCAGTGTTAAGTGCACGATAAATCATAGCATATAAATACCAAACAAAATTATTGTAATGCAAGATAAAATGTCGCAAACACCCCACAGTCAAGAACCTGGTAGACCAGACGTCAATGGCTGATAGGTTGGTGTTTAAACGTTACTCATGGGGGCCGGGAACGGAAGAAAGTCCATCGAAGAAGACAACCCTCAGCAAGCCGCCGTAGCGGAGCCGCCGTATATAATAACATCAGTCCAGATGATTCCCTCACTTGTCGGTGTAGAAATCACCCGGCCTGATGAAGAAGAAAGAAGAAAAGAAACTGAAATAGAAGGCGCCGTAGCCTCGTATTTATAGACTTTTTGGGACCCGCTTTGCTAAGATTGCTGCTCCACTAGTGGAGCCTTGTTTGCTTAGTCATGCAGTGCCACAGTGTTTAGCCAGCGCTGTGGCGTTTGCGACTTGGTAGGTTGAAATGACGGTTAAAAGAAGTCGCCCAAGGCAGCTGTCTATGTGGCGGTCATAGCAAGGGTTAAAGTAACCAGAGCCAAATTTTTCGATAAGGAAGCATCTAGAGGGGAGCCGGATGACGGAGGTGACGCTGTGATAATTGTCGGTAAAAGTCGCCATTTGCTATCTGCATACAACCTTGTCGCAACGACAATTGTCCCGCTTAATTCGTGAATACTGCCATTGGCGCATTTCCTACTTCTTCCTCGTCATTCTTTTGCAAATAAGCCAGCTTAACAAATCCCCATAATCAACACCCACACCCACACATATCAAGATGCCTTCATTATGGACGACCATCACCGGCGGAAACAAGGATAAGCAGCAAGCGCAGACCGTCGCCGCGCATGCCCCCGCGCCCCCCACCACCCCGGCTCCAGCCCAATATGAACAGACCCCCGAATCTAGCGGCGTTGAGTCGTTCCTCAAGCCGTCTTCTTTCGCCGACCCGACCCTCCTGCACCCGCTTGCCGGCCTCGACAAGGACACCCTCGACTACATTTCTCTCGACGATGCTGCGGCACTTCCCGGGAACTCGGTGATTGCGTCGCGTGGATTCACGGATGATCTTTGCTACGGAACGGGTATCACATATCTTGGCTTCTTGACACTAGGTGGTGCGTGGGGTTTGCAGGAGGGTCTGCGGAGATCCGAGGGACAGCCGCCTAAGCTGAGATTGAACTCAGTACTCAATGCGGTGACCAAGAGAGGTCCTTTCTTGGGTAACTCGGCGGGTGTCATTGCTATTGTTTACAACTGCTTCAATGCTACTATTGGCGCGGTGCGGGGGAAGCATGATGCGGCGAACTCAATTGTTGCTGGGTTCCTTTCTGGTGCCCTGTTCCGGAGTACCAAGGGTCTTAAGCCCATGCTTGTTGCTGGTGGTGTTGTTTCTGGTTTTGCTGCTGCTTGGGTGGTAAGTTTGACTATTCTCACATGTTTTCCTTGACAAATTGCTAACTCGCAAATATTTAGATTACCAAGAAGGCTTTGCTCCCCAGCGAGCCTGAACAGCTTCCTCCTCGCGACCTGTAATGACACTACCTTTCTTTTTCTGTCATATTTTTCTTCTTTACCCGCTTAGAGTAGCGGTTGTACTATATGTTCGCCTTTTTTGCTTTGTATGATTAAACGTTGGGTTTTACCACCGCCCGATATGTGATTTACTCATGTGATCACATATCTTTCTTCCCCCCGCAAGGCCATCATCAAGCTAGAGGCTTTGCGGAATCACGAGTTTGTTGCGTATTTTCCGACCTCGCCATTGCTTGACACCCCCCTCTTGCGCCGACCATCGACCCGCTTTGCTTTATTCACCGTGTTTGTTCGGCGTCTGTTCATTTGATTTCTTTTTGTCATGTTTGTTGAAGTGCCACTTGCGAGGATATACGTACATGCCATACTGTGGGTTTACGTACATAGGCTTTGTTGGCAATGATAACCCCGTACTCTTACATCTCTGCTGTTTTGGATGTGGGCATTTTACTGACGGGCTATAAAATGTTGTGTCGCGGTGTAGATACCGTGGCTGTGTATATTAGTTAATTTTGAGTTTTTCTGCCATTCTACTGTTCAATATTGGGCCTATATTCGAATTATGGCGTTCAACATCTGTCGTGTGTGAAGTCATACAGGACTAGGGTACTAAACCCTTGTACAACCACGCGCCACTACCACCGCTTGTATAAACTCTACTCCGCGTAAGTGAACTATCGTGAGATTCTCCTCAACAACATTTGAAGCTTCACATGGAGTTAGCATACACAACTGACACTGGGGGTGTATTAGTATACACTTGGTATTGTGTTGTTTATATGAGGCATCATGTGGAGAGATTATGACGCTTGCCTACATAGGCAGTGGCACTCAATGAACACCATCGACAATACTGAACTCCGGCTTCAAATGTTCAAAGCAATTACACTGATTATTGATTCATAACATTGCCCCGCTTTTGTGGCCTTCTTAAGGGGAGTTTCGGCGAGCCTTGCTCTTCTCTTCTTCTTCTTCTTCTTCTCATCGCACATCAGTGATCATCAACAACGCTGATAAGAAAAAGGTAAGCAAAGCGTCCATCAACAACAAGCTAGCACGCTATTGTATTAAAGAACTAAGCTAATCGTCCCACAGACATGTCGAACCAGTTTCACGGACTTGTACTTGATGGCTCTGGCCAAGGTGTCAACCCCGCTGGGTCTTCCGACCCTTCGGGTGGCACTGGCGGCCATCAGGACGTGACCACAGAGAATGGCACGATGAACACTACCCCGGGTTTAACTGGAATTGTCGAACTGGATGCTCCCGTCATCGATGAACTTCACGATGATACTGGTCTTCCGTCGCCGATGGATGTTGATACAACTGAGGCTGACTCCTCTGTTGATGAAACCGGGTTGGTAGGGGGCATCAGTAATCTCAGCATCGTTGATCAGCCCGACGAAAACCATGTCATCGGAAATAGCTCCGGGCTCCTGAGTCAGTGTCTTTACCAAATAACATCATTAATATAGAGTCTAACGTCATCTGTCGTCATTTAGCGACGTCGACTGCTGATACGTCGGCTACTGCCAACACATCGGTTACTGTTGATACTGTGGCTACTGTTGATACTACTGATACCACCTTCAATGATATCAATGGTGACCCCTCTGCCACCAACAAGACCAAGGCCAATGCGTCTAAGCAGACGCCTGTCGTGCGCAACATGAGTCCCTCTATTGCCATCAAGCCCTACAGAGGCCATCATTGGTCTGCCGGAGAGTCCTCTAGCTCTGCTGCCGCGGCTCAACCTGGTGCATCTGGTGTCCATTGTTGGGTTATCCACACTGCTGAATATGGTGACATTGTTGTTGACAGTTCGTCAGCCACCAATGGATACAATGTTCATAAACATGTTACCTGGGAAAAGAACCCCAGCTACAATATGGGTATGTTTAGTTCCCCGAGCATTTAGTGACAGTTAACAACCATCTAACATCGTCGTTATAGGTATGGTCTATGGTACCCCGTTTTCAACTGATAATCCGAAAAGATTGGCAGTTACTACCACCGTACGTAAGCAGTTGCTGGCTGTCTCCAGTGCTGTAGCCCGTTGCTGGGGCCCAATGTTTTTTCGCCTGAGTCCTATTAAAGTAAACAATGAGATCCCCGGGTGGGCAAACATCCGTCAGAAGGGTGACTTTCAGTGGTCTGTTACCAAAACTGCCTACCCCAAAGAAGCGGTCCTTCTACTTTGGCTGCACCTCTATTACTACGGTACTGCAGCTAAACTGGTGACCTATGATGATTGCCTCCTAGACAATGACTACCTACAAGAAACTTTTTCTTTGTTGTTTTTGTCCGTTGAAACTTTTTCTTCTTTCATCACCATTGTTCATCAGTACAGCCTTGTTTCACGGAAGCACGTTTGTTTGTCTTTTCATAGACAAAGTCTGCTTGTTTTGTTCTGTGCCGATTTAGAGTCAGACCATTTCCATCGTCCTTATACTGCTCCCAATTTTATTCAAATGCCTCCATTCGGCGACCCAAACACGGACCCGGTCACTAGAGCTATTTCAGCAATGTGGCCAGTCGCCACCACGACAGACGAGGCTGGAGCCTCTACTTCTGGCGCCTCTGTTACTGGCGCCTCCACTGCTAGTACTTCTGTTGCTGGCACTTCCGTTGTCGCCCCCTCTGCTTCTGGGGCCTCTACCCGGGGCTTTCTTGGAGCTGTTCCTGTTGGCCGCTCCGCTCTCCCCACCACAGTGGCAGTGCGGACTCCCAGCCGCAGCGCCACGCCTGCCGATACCCAGAGTTCTCGGGATAGCGGCAATGCCTGGGTGGTTAGCGAGAGTCGGGCGATGACCAGTCAGATCCGCCGCCTGGTTAGGGAGCCC
>JMSH01000002.1:352663-602931 GCA_000712465.1 Huntiella moniliformis | reverse complement strand
CCCGCCACTCTCCTCGCCGACCCCATGTTTGTTGCCCGGCGGAACTCGCTCTCGGGCTCTGTTCGGACTGGCCTAGCCCAAGGCTGTCTCAGCAAGGAGGCTGCCGATGGGTACAGAGTTTTCTGTACCGCCTACGAGGCCCTCAAGAGAAGTGCCAACCGGAAGGTTGACACCTTGACCCGTCACCGGGCTCAGGTAAGCTTTTCATTGATCACCAAACCAAACCTAGTGTATATACTAACTGTTACATGAATTATCTACAGGCCCACCGCCCTGCCCTTGCTCCGTCCCCCTCCGTTTGCGCTTCCTCCCGGTCTGGAGTGTCGACGTCGTCTCGCAATGAGAACAACGACCCCCGCACGGGTCTTCCTCGCCTTGCTCCTCCCCGGGTTATGACCAGTCTCGCAGAGGCTCGTCGCCCCGCCAATGCTACTGGGGCTCGGCTCACTGCCACGCCCATCGAGGCCAGTCCCACTGCTTCTGCCTCGGCCGTGCCCTCGGCCACGCCCTCCTCCACGGCGCCTTCCTCTTCCCAGAGAGACAGAGACCGCCGCAGAGCCTTTTCTCGTTTTGCCGGCGCCCCACGCCCCCCCCAGTAACGCTGAACGGCATGCTGTTCCGCTCCGCCCCCCAGGAGCATTAATTAGGGGCAAAACTGCATCCTTTTTTGCATAGTTTAACGATCAGACGAGACAAAGACATTATTATGGAATAAAATCAGTATACAACTAACTATGGGGTCATCTTTAACAATTTTCACCCGGTGACAAAGACCAAAACTGTGTCTTGTGTTGAATATGAAGTGTATTTGCCTATGTCAAAGTTACATAGCACCAGGGTGAATTCTCTGTGGTCATAAAATGAAGAGACATTATGTAAAAATCCACGCTTTTGCAGATATCGATTCAACAGGCGTGTATGCACATTGATCCGACAAAAAGAACACAAAAGAGGAGCTCCCCATCTGGGAATCGAACCCAGGTCACCTGCGTGACAAGCAGGTATGATCACCACTACACTAATGAGGACTTCTTGAGGTCAGAACCATGGAATAACGATATATATCAGTTACCACTAGCAATTTCTTGTACGACCTCAAAGATTGACGTGCAAGCTTAGTTCTAGATGATGTCCTCACCGTGAACTGAAAGTGTCTTGATGTTCGTAGCACAATCATATAATGCTGTTTGGGGTGAGGGTACGTCTGTGTAAGGACACGAGCATTGGGCGGCGTATTACAGCTAGAAGTGTCGGTGAATGGATGACAGCATAGCGAGGTATGGCATGTAGTAACTTATAGACAGCCACATTTTACATTTATGGATCTTGACCTGCTAAAAATACTTCATATATATAGAGGACTACGTCCAAAGATCTTGTGGGAAAAATGTTCAATCACAAACAACAGGCATTTGGTCACTGTACGTAGAAGGGATAATGGAACGAGAATGGTGACAAAACAACCGTGGGACAAATTTATTGCAGGTATTCCACTTTGACTCTGTAATCTTTCAACAGCAGGCTCAGCTCCGTAATGTCTTCTGGCGTCGTCCTGCAGCACCCCCCAACTATAACCTCGGTCCAGACCTTTGAATTGACAGCGTCAATGGCGACATTTGCTACCAGCTGAGCCCACGACTCTTGATCTTTTCTTTCTTCTCCGGAGTTGGCGACCCAGGTTTGAGTAACTGGGTCGTAAACTTCACCGTTTGTCCCATCTGGATAGAGAACTAGGGCACACCAATCGAGTATCTTTGAGTCCTCAGCCATGCTTTGTACTGCGGCGGAGAGCTCGGATACGATTTCGCCTAGACGGTGGGGTTTACAGCAGTTGACGCCGATTCCATATGGGCTTTGATTGGAGTAATCACTGGAGAGGGCCATTGCGGCAAACTCGGAGAGAGTACTGTTGTCGGGGAGGAGAAGGGGTCCAGTCTCTGTAGGGACAACACAGGAAATCCAGTAGCGGACGTCTGTGATACTTTTACCCTTGGGAACTCGACAGTGGGATAGGGCGCTGTCGCTAGACATGATACAGCGGACAGCAAAAACCTCGGAGACACGCGGAAGGGTCTCGAAAGCAATATACCGAATATTACAAGGGTTGGCCTTTACTACTTCGGCAAAAGGGAGGAGGCGTTTGGTGTGCCATTGGATCAGCGATGTGGTAGCGGCCATATGGGTAGGCTGGTAGTCGCCGGTGTATTCACTGCTAGGGACAGTGCAGGCACCATATGGTCCGACTGAGAGGGCAATTGAGGAAGTCGTGTTTCCGGCTTGTTGCATAGCTCTCTCGACAATGCCCACACTGTCTGTGAAAGCTGACGCAGACATCCACTTAATGATATCCTCATCGGGATCAGAATCTTTGACTGACGGGTTGGCGGCGATACCCTCAAGATTGATCTGGTAGGTGGCTGTGCTCAAAATGTCGGTAGATGCGGCCGCAAATGCGCGATGACACTGTAAGAGAGTTTGTTTACCCCAGTCTGTTGCGAGCAGACTGCCAGACCAACATGGGGTCTTCTCACGGGAAAAAACCACGCCGTAAGATCTCTGCAACTCGGTACCAAGACCACCATCGAGAATATAAACGGGGACGTGGGACGGTGGTGACGGGAGTTCGGTCTTAGGCGCTGTTATAGCTGACGGAATATCCGCAGACATGCCAACTATGTCATCGGTGGTACAATCGATAAATGTGCCCATTGTGATATTTAAATATGAATGGCGCTGGTTTTTTTCTCAATGAAGTGGTGTCGGCGGAGGGGAATATATGTACATATTTACACACATGTGTCCATATGTTGTGTTGTCCACTTAATATCTCAACGTGGGGCAGGATCGACTATCGGGTCACAGACGATAACGATTCTTGTACTGGCAAGCACAAGGGATCACTGCTGGACACGAATCGTCAGCTCTTGGCCGGAATATTCAACACAATTGACGGCATTATGTGATGTACAAGGCATGTGGCTTCACATGAGTTACTCATTTCACTAAAATAAAACCATGTCGTGCAGCGCACCAAATAGTGTACCAAAGTACACTTGGACAATACCACGTCATTGGCCACAGTTTTAGAGCCATGTGTGAATACAAGCATAAGAATAGCACAAGCCCGCACAGACTGAGAGGGGGATGGTTCGGTTTGCCGATGTACTATTGGATTTCGGCTTGAGCGCATTGTTTTTGGGATTCCAGGTGTGGAGTTTTTGTTCTGACAGGTAGTGGAGTTTGAGTTTGACTGCGGGAATGCGCTTGACGTCTTTTACGACCCCAGAAGCTGGGATGGACCAAATAGTGGCTGCATTTCATAAAAACACCGTCATGAATGCGCCGAGCTGGACATTATCAGCCAAGTATGAAATGTGATAGAACCCCGCAGGCTTGATGGCCTGAAAATAGCTCTGGCTTGTAGGTAAGGCCTATTAGGGTTGAACCGGACATCTGCTTCGCACCTTTTCCAGGCGACCAAAGACGCCGCGACAGGAAAGAGGCAAACTACCCTATATAGAACAAATTGACACAAGGACATGTTTTAACTGAAAACTCGGGCGGATATTGAGCGCCCATCAAAAGTGCTTCTATAGTATTGTCATTGGTCTACTGTTCGAATGTATAGGATGCTGCTCAAGCCATTCGATCCTTGACGAAGAATGTGGCATACATTAAACCCTATTCCCAGAAGATCCGAACCCTAGCTACCAGTTGCCTACAATCATTTCCACACATTCGACTTGGTGAAGGCTAACGCTTTCTTTCAATATTTCGAATCACGACTTTGTGGCAAACAGGCTAGCTCCAGGAGCCTTCCGCCTTTTCTTTTCTGATTTATCGCCATTCCTTACTTTCTGAAACTACCCTCCTTGGGACCATTTGTTTCCATCTAACGTAGGTGCATTGCGGAAAGCACCTCATTGCCTTACTCTTTCTTTGTTGACGACACAAAGACAACGACTCTTTCACGACTCGCTTTGCCCTCTCAAGTCGCTCTTCTACAGCATCGAGAGTCGTTTTTATACGCCGGATTTTCTCTCAATTTATCGCCAGCCCTGAAAGGCTTTAGAACCTACACCTTTGATAAAAGTGAACCGGGCACGCCCACCAGCGCCCATTTGGGCGAAGCTTTGCCTTTGATATTCCCTAGCTAGTGATTCTCCACTACCCGGACTGCCCGTGATTCTCGATTGACGACTACGCCCGGTTACACAACAACAGAAGGAGAGAAAATAGCCATTACGAAGGCTATATTTGAATCTCCATATTCTCTATTAATACGACAGACTAAACGCCTACAAATTCTCAAAATGCCGGTATCACGGAAACGGCCCCAAGGAGCCGACGCACCCTCCGGGGATTCTTCGCAACAATTAGCCGATGAGAGAAACTCCCCCGGAAAACGCGCCAGAATTGACGACCCGGAATTTCCCCATAACGCCGATGATGCCTACTTCGATTCGGTCTTCTTCGATGAGTCCGTCAATCTCGATACGGAACTACCGTCGTTAGACACGCCTTCGGGCCCTTCGGCTGAACAGAAGGCAGCCGAAGAAAAGGCCAAGCGTGAACAGGAAATGGCTGCAGAGGCCGAACGCAAGAAGGACTGGACCAAATTGTCGACATACCAGTGTGTTATTTGCCTGGATGACGTGGAAAACATTACCGTTACAAGATGTGGTAAGTAACCCAGCAAAACGTCCCAATTTGCTCTCTTAGACAGAATACTAACGTTGATTTCCAGGACATTGCTTTTGCAACCAGTGTATTATGACTGCGCTTGAGAGCGGTCAACGTAATCCTCGCTCTTGTCCCATGTGTCGACAAAGTCTTAAATCGGCCCGCACGCCTCGTGCTCGTCAAGTCCCAGACGAGGGCATCTGGCCTCTCCTCATAAAGACACGCCCAAAGGCTGTACCCGAAGCATCAGCCGCTACTGCAGCCACTGTGAATACTCTACCTCAGTCTTCCGCAGGTATCCTTGCAGGAGTGCCTGGGAACAGGTCAAATCTCATCATCCCACCGTCGTCACCTCCGGAGGTGACCATCGGCCCACTGCCATCCCAATACCGATCACCACCCTCACGCCCGCAGCAGGGCTCGCATTAGGGATTGCCAGGTCTGCTGAGTGGAATCTCTATGCCGAACTTCGGTATGAGATTACCAGGAGGCAGCGTGCCAGGAACGGAATCACAAGGAGTTGGATTGCACACGGTTGGACTAGCAAGGCCCGCGACACTAAGGGCCATGTTCACCCATTCAACGTCCCCCCGTGCCGTGGGGCTCTCCCCGGAAAGTGGCATTTCCAACTCTCCGGCAACACTAGGTGTCATGCCGCAAAGCACGAGGGCTTATAATCCCATGAACATAGAATCCATGCTCCACACCGCCGCGTCGCAAGGCGTTGGGCTTCGGAGTAATGCGCCTCAAGGCTTGGTATTTCAATCTTTCATGCCTCAAGGTATGTCGTCACAAGAAGCCAGGCCCCAAGGTACCAGATCTGGATCCATTTTCTACGACCTTCGAGCTCCGTCGCCTCCGTCGTATCAAAATCAAGGGTCTAATAATTCTATGGCATTGGACCCCAACCTGCAAAGCAGCGCGTCTTCAGTTACCATGCCGCAAGGCCCCAGGACAGCAAGATCTAATACACAAGCGGACACCCCACACACAGCTATACCGCAGACGTTCTGGCCCTGGGGAATGGAACCGCAACAAGGCTCTTGACTTGTCACAAAGACTACAACATGTTAGGACGCAAGGATAATGTCATTCCTCAATTTTCTTTTTATTGTTTTTTGGGAAGGCCGGCGTTTATTTGGTATGGTTTAGCATTTTTGGAGTAAATTTATGGAGGTTCATTTTAGGCCTCCTTTTCATTGGTGAGGTGCCCTTCAGTGGCTGTTGGGCTTTCATTTTGTTTTCTGGGTGGCGGCTGGCGTTTTGGGGTTCTACTGCACTATTGTGGCAACACAGAGGCGTAGGTTGGCGTTGTCTTTTGCTTTGTGTTTGGTAATGAACAGGATATTCTGTCTTTTGTTTCGTTTTGTTGCTTTATGGACAGTTGTATTTTCTAGATACATTATTATATGTATGTTCATCTGTATGAATGAGTGTTTGTTTTGTTGGTACGGGTTGAAGGTTGGGTATCTTTGTACGTTTTCAAATATTTTGATCAATTATCTTAGCCGCATGTGGGCGTATCTATTTAACCACTAAAAAGAGACCTCCTTCTCGAAAGTCCTATGGTCTAGTGGTATGACGGTCCCTTCACATCTCCGGATAGATCGGGATAGGTCCTGGGTTCGATCCCCAGTGGGACTACTCTTTTTGACGCGTCATCCATATGATACCTCTATATCACGCTGATATGCATGTATCCCAAGATAGATACTCCTTTTTTGTCCATGTGAGCCCAGAAAGGCAAGAACACCGACAAATGACCAACACAAGGCAAATGGAGAAACGTAAAAAGCACATATTTTGTATCCAGCTAACGCAAAACAAGTATCCAGTAAAAACACAAACAAAAAACACAACCCATAGATCAGAAAGAAAACAAGAAAAGAGGAAAAACAGAAAACCAAAAGACAAAACATTACAATACCCCAGACGAGCGGCAAACAACAGCGATACATCGGAAGTCTGATTAACAGTGATGACGATCATAGCACATAACCTTCAAGGTTGGTCCTTCTAGTGGTAGAGAAAACCTTGACTTGATTCTTGGGCAGGAGCACTTTCGTTTTCGTACTACGTATAAATGTTAGTGTCTGTAGGAATGAGAATACTAGGAGAAAGAACATACCTCTACAAAGCCAGTCGCTGAAATCAAGACCGTGAAAGCGTCAGCCAGATCCTCTACGGCCTGGTGAAGTTCCTCGGCGTCAGAATCCTTCTTGATCTCACCGCTGTGACCGATACCAGCCGATCGCTTCAGGGTATGCGTAATAAGCATTCTGTGTTCGGCGATGAACCGTCTTCCGAGGGCAACATGCTGGCTTCCCTGTGAGATTATAGCGGCTCCGATTACTCGGGCCATACGAGAAAGCAACTCATAGTGACGAGCCATGGCGAGGGTGGCACCGGGGGACATGGAGTCAATGTGGAGTTCGGGGTCGACCGAGAAGAGACCAGATACTTCGATAGTACGGAGGATGTTGGCTGTGAAGACATATTTGGCACCTTCGCGGGTCTGCGAGAGCTGCTGTAGGAGGGCCAACTTGGCGTTAAGAACAGATTGTAGATCACGGCTAGTGGGAACGTTGCCGCTAATAGTGATCTCAGTAGCCTCGGTTAAGACGCCCTTGAGAGAGTCAACAAGCACGCCGATGAAGTTGATGCGGTTGAGCATCTCAATGAAGGCGTAATCCTTTTCTGAGCGGCAGATGTTGACAAGGGCGTTGAGAAGAATTAAGGCGGTAGCTTGGCAAGACGGATCGCCGTTGTAGGCATCATCGCAGATGACATTGGCAAGACGCTCCCCATACATTATTACAGCTGACAGAATCTTGGTATGACCGGTGAGGTCAGTCTTGGTACCTACAATACGAGTGAGATAGCGGTAGCAGATGCTGTAGTAGGTCCCACGGAGCACCGGGTCGGGAACATAACGACCAATAGCCTGGAGACAGGTCTGGAACAGCTGGTAAAGCTTGTCCGACACTAGATTACCCAGGGCCTTATTGTTGTCGGGTTGAAGAACAGGAACCAAGGAACCATCGCCAGTGTCTGGAGCAGAGGCCCCATCGGCTCCTTCCAACTTGAAGATCAAAACCTTGGCAAGCTCAGCCAGAGGACCGGCAATTTCAATGCGATCCGAAGCAGTCTGATCCAAGGCAGGCATGATAGTTTGAAGAGTTTGCAGATGGAGAGTCATCTTGGCGCTGCCCTCGAAATCATGAGACTCCAGAACAACGAGAACCAATTGGGTCCACCTGTTCAAGACCTCGATCGTGCGACGGTTAAGCGTAGAAGTGACGTTCTGGTGCGCCAAGAATTGAAGAATGGCTTCATCTCCACGCTCAGCTTGACTGGGCTGCCCGGCCTTAACAAGACTAGTCGATCCGTGCTTCTCACTTCTTCTCAGAAGCATGATCTCGTTTGCCCGGTCCAAGTTAAACATGGTGACATTGGGCTCATCAGGGCTAGCTACCTGAGCAGGCTCAAAGTTAACATCTGCATAAATTCCCATATCTGGTGGGTCGATAGCCCATGACTCTGGGTTTGAAATAAAATCAAACATGTCGAAGACCGAATTCACCGTCACAATTTCACCTTCCTCAGTGTAGAGCTTGCCCTTCAAAGCATCGAACAGCTTACGCTTGTAAGTAGGAAGCTTGGTCTGTGCAAGGTAGCACAACTCGCGTGAGATGTAGTCCAAAGCTGCAGAACGGTGCGTCATGAAGTCGGAAAAGGCGCGGGCACCATCAGTCAGAGGGAAGTGAGGAGCAAGAATGAACTGGCCTTCCCACGGGATCTCAGATTGTACAGACATGTTCTCCTGGATCAGACTGAACACAAAAGATCCCATGCGAAGGTCGTCGAGAACAAGTTCCGAAGTCAGTGGTGAAGTCCAAAGCAACTGGAGAATCTGTAAAGCTTTGGTCTTCATCGTCGTCAGCCAAGCACGGATGCCGTCACCGTCAGCAAAAGGCAACTCCACCCAAACGTTGAGAAGCTGGTGAAAGAGAGACTTCCGCTTAGTGAAGGAACCGGCCGGGTCGATACTGACCGAATCGGCGTGGCACTTGAAACCTAGCAGAAGGTGAGCCATGGTCGGTTTCGACGTACAACCACGGAGACTTTGATACAGGAAGTCAAGCGCGTGCATCTTGGTGATGTACTCGTCTGACTCGTGACCAATCCGAGGATCCATGTAGGCATCCAAGATGTTATGGAAGTAACCGATGATCTTGTCATGTTCACCATCAGCCTCCAATGCTACGATGACCTTGCTCCGGTGAGCTGTGTAAACACCAGAGCCGGAAGACCACAGAGACACAATCTTTGGTGAAGCAGACATACGCCCCATGAGCTCCAAGGCGGAGCACACAATATCGGTAGGGGCAATTCCAACAAGAAGACCCAAGTCAACAACCAAACTCAAGTGATTGACGAGGCAATCGTCAAACGAGACGTAGCGAGTGGTAGCCACGGGATTCTTCCGGGTGTCCCTATTACTAGAGCCAGCCTGGCTAGAGGTGTTGATGACTTTGCGTACAATGTTCACATACGTGGACTGAAGTTTCATGACCCGAAGCAACAATAAGAGCGCATTGTGGATTCCTTGCACGAGAGGAGAGTCTGGGGGCGCGTTTCCAATTTCAACTGGGGGCTCGTGAATCATGCTAACTACGGTAGCAATCACCTTCTCGTTCATCATCCACTCCATCACACGAGCAAAAGGATGAAGACGAATGTATGAATCCAAGGCAGAAGCCCCAATAGCCACATCAACATTGATATTGGTAGTGTTCGCAAATTCAATAATATCCTCGTTGAAGGAGTCCACACAGGCCAAGCAAAACTCGAGACACTTTTGGCGAAGAAGACGCTTCTGATTCTTGTCTTGCAACTCGTTGGCTCTGTTGGAAAACACCTTGCCCATAACGTAGTCGACGTAAATCTCAATTCCTGGCATACGGTACGCACCGCCCAGGGTCTCGCTGAAGGTTAGCGAATCACGTAACGGGCTAGAATCCTCAGTCGGGGTAACAAGCGTGGTGAGGAGAGTGACGAGTGCGTGTGGCTCTTCAAACCCGGTGCTAATCTGCTCCAAACTACTTTCCATTGAAATCAATGGGGGTGGCAACATGCCCAAAGAGCCCTTGTGGCCGGTGTTTGTGAAGGCCATAGGGGTATAGGCACCGGTAGTCCATGCGTCGAGACAAGACCACATCACGTTGCCATTATCCACGGACCGAGATGTCATCAACGCGTTTAGGGCCCAGAAGACACATGCACGCAGCCTAGGAGGCACCGGGTTACTTGCCAATTGAAACAAGATTTCAACCAGGTTGAACTCGGGGTCCTTCAATAAGAAGTTGCGAGCTTCTGTACTCTGTGCCACCAGCCGTGTTACAAGTCTAAGATAACACTCAAGCATCATTGCAGACTCTGGTTCAATGTCACTGGGGTTAGCAGTGGGCTTGCCATTCCGGAAACTTGATGGCGCAGGAGTTGCAGGCTTCTCGCGGATCTTGTTAGTGAAGAATACAAGTTCCTTCATGATCTGATTCCAGGTCAAGGAAAGAGTTTTCCTCAAACGACCAGATGAAGAGCCTTCTCCCAAAAGGAATTGATGGGAAAATGTAGCACATTCTTCGTTGGGGGAAATGGCCTGCAACATCTCACAAAATGCAGTAACTAATGGGGTAGATGCACGCCGAGATGCCCATTGCATGAAGCCAGCCAAGTTGCTATCAGGGTCAGCCCAAAAGTTCATGGCAGAATCTGGGCGACCTTCGTAAGCATATGCAATGATAATGAGAAAGCGTTCCAGGTCAAGATCTTGTTCATGAGCTTGGCTCATTTGTCGTTGCTCGTCTTCGTCGCTACGGAGTTTACGAATGACGTCTGGGAGATTCGAGATGAAGCCGTCGACAAAAATTTCAATTCTGCTCATTAGAAGCATCTGAAAGTGATCTGGAAAAGCAGGTGTGTTGACGGGGAGAGCCGAAAGACGGCGCTGGAGCCATTTCTTCATGCCCATCCGGGCAGGGTCTTGCCATTCTGGCGAACGGACGTCTGAAGCCACAGAAAGTAGGAAATCGAAAGCACCGTCCTTCAACGCCTCCACGAAATCAAGGGTGCGCTTTTTGTCGTCCGCCTCAAATTGAATTTCCTCAGATGGTTCTGGCTGAGCGCCCATAAAGTGACCGCCATATTCAGCTAACCACCATGCCCGAACAGTTGCTTGGAGAGCTCTCAGGTTCCAAGGTATATCCGTCTTAGGGAAGATGATCGGGTTCAGTTTCCGGGCGAGCACTAAATCATTGCGGCCTTCAGTAGAGGCATACTCTGTAATGTAGGCGCTAAGAACTGGGATTTTGTGAATGACGAGGGCATCATATTTGTCCGTGGTCTTGAGGCTCTCGAGGAAGCTTGTAAAATCGTTTTCTTCGGAATGCCGTTTGTCGATGGCTCGAGTAAGGATGTGACCAACTAATTGGTGTTGGTTGTAAAGCGTTGTCCGGATGAAATAAACAGTTTGAAGGCCATCTGGTTCGGTTGCCAAAACAGAGGCAGCCGTCAGCTTATCGTTGTAAGCGGCAATCTTGGTTTTTAGGCGGTCCATGGCACTGGCACACCGAGGGACGATTCGCTTCGTGCCGTTCTGGAAGATGCGCATGGAAACATAGTCGGCGATCGCGTCGTTATCGAGGGTTTCGTTGAGGTCAACAAAGAGCCGGGTGATGTCCAGCAAGAATGTGCGGGTGCGGTAAAGACGAATCAATCCCAATTCAAGCAATGGCTGACCCATAGTCTCCATGTCGTCTTGGGACTCGAGCATGTAACGCACGGCATCGAGCTCGTCTATGTTGGCCTCGTCGGCCAAGGTAATGGCGTTCCTCTTGAACTCATCGTTGATCTTGAAGGAAGAGCCGTCTATTTCAACCTCGCCTACATGGATCGCACATGAAATGTTAATATACCGAGCAATACCACAATGACAACTTCATAGGCTTCTTACCTGAGTTCAAAGCCGTCCGGCTCTTCTCGTCTTTCCCGGCATTTTTCCAGAACTTCTCGCACTCTTCGTAGTACATATCCAAAACAGCTTCATTGTCGAGAGTGTCGAAGTTTTGCGTGCGCCCCTCCGAAAGGGAAAGAAGATCGCGATGAAGCTCAGTCAGAGCTTCCAAGCGCTTGAATTCGGTCATCGTGAACGAGTGTCGGTGTGTTTGGTCGATGATGAGAACTTGTCGATGGAAACTAGGTAATAACGAGCGAGGCGGCTATTGCATAGCAGCAGAGCTCATGTGCATCAACGAGAAAGTTGTATACGGCGAAATTATCTTGATGTGAGCATGCATGCGCCAATCTGCAGCTATGTAAATGTAGGTCCGGAGGTGCAGGTCGTGATAGCTTTGTTGGAGGACGGAAACTATTTTCGGAGCTGTAGCTAGAGATGGGTATATGGGGATATGTGGTGAGCTCGACACACTCAAAAAGTATTAGTTTTGATTATAAAATCACCAAATAAATGTCCCCTCGTGGATTGTGATTTTAACAAATGGAAATTCAATCGCAAAAACTTATGGAGGGGGGCCTGGAGCACAAGAAACACAGGGTAACGCACGGTAGACGATGGAATGGGGCTACTTCAACAAAGTGCATTCAGGGTATGTATGAACTAAAGTATGAACTGCAACTGGACTACAACCAACTTATCGATAGAAGTGTGCCTGCTTGACTTGAACTCAAACTGGATGGCCAAACCTTTATTCATACAGTAACCTACGTAATCGCTCTTTCCAATAGTATTTTGTCTTTTTGGGCCGCTTTTCTGTATTTTGCTGTTTGGAGCTCTCTGATTACTTCTTCACCGCCCCACATTTATACTGACAAGGCTGAAGAACCTCGCTGAATACGCGTCTAGGAAGAATCACGCGACTGGCGGAAGTCTATGGGTGGCAATGCTATGAAATGAAGCATATGACTACAAGAATGCCTACAATGTAAATATTCAACCATAACTCTTAGATATCACCACTCAATTGAGCCATATACTCTAATTGTTTTGATATCGCGATATCAAACCATCTTTCTACTAAAAAAAAGTCCAAAGCGGTGAATGTATATTGCCTGTCTAAACATTGTGGTTGCCCAGCAGCACTTCATAATAAGGGTTAAAGCCTTATATTGACCTCAAAAATACAATGATGGAACAGTTCGATTTCATGGTAGAGCGACAATATGTGTGTTGGTCTATTTTGAGAGTGGAATGTCGAACAAATTGATGCAAATCCATAGATTGGGGGACTCCATTTTTGTTCCTTAACTGTGTACTGTCTTTTTTTCCAAAATTTGCTTGCCTTGTAACCATTGTAGACTTTAACCGGGCGAATTATGTTGGTTGTCAGACGCATCCACTTAAGCCCTTATTCGTCTGGCCAACATCACGACAGTGAACTATGCATAGCCTAGAAGTCCACCCATAACCAACTTCATCGCCCTGATACATATACGGACGCGAATTCAATTGCCTATACAAATTGAAACCCCCAATTGGCATCTGACATTTAGAGAGGCTTGAGTGAATTCCCAAGATGGATTCCCGCAGATCCAATATCGATGGCATTTTATGTATGGAACAATTCCCCATAAGGTGATTGTTACGGTGAAAGCGGGTTTTAACTAACATCCTCATAGTTGGGCTATCATCATCAGTACAGAAAACAAAGACTGCGGCGCTAGATGGTAAATATTTATCGCTCAAGATACAAGCTTTGATGAGTTTTTAACATTTCCTTTAGACTTGGTTAGCTGTTTAGACCCAGTTCGTAAAGGGTATGTTATGTTATCATATTGTTTGTCGAATCCAAAATACTGATGTAGAATTAGGGCACCATTCGAGGAGGCATCGTATAAAAGACTATTTGCCGAGCTGTTCCAAGGGCTCAGAGCTGGAAAAGCCTCCATCAAAGGAGATTCTAGTCCTATATCACCAACTCTGCTGAACCGTATAGCTAAATATGCCAAGTCTATCCGTCTGGCCTATGAACATGGCGGTAACTCTATGAAAAAGAAGACAATAATTGGACTGACTGCAGACATTATTGACGTGCTGCATGATTCCAAGACCGATTCATTGGTGGCCATTCCAGGCATTGTCAGCGAACTTTTGCGTACATTTGTGGCTATTCTGACAAACACTGTTCGACTCAACCAGATCATCAGAGATACCGGTAGCTCTTGGGACACTTGCATGAATTTTTGCTTGTCAGTGATAGTTAGTGGCCTTGATACCTCTGACGAAGACGGGGCTTTGCATGCTTCTGCTTCGCAAAGCAGTCGTAATGCCTCGATTGTGCCGTCGGCCGTGATGGGCAATCGTATTGCTTTGCGCGGTACCAAGATCAATGCTCCTGACTTGTCATACATTTTAGAGTGTATTACGTTGCTCATAAAGCTTCCCACAGCTCCAGTGACCAAGAAGGCCGAGCATATAGTTGAAGCAGTAAACCACGTGCTAAACCTCCGGGCACTGATATTTGGACGAATACCACAAGATGCATTTAGTATTCTTCATAGAGTCATGTCACGCATTCAAGCGGAAAACACACGACTTGCTAATAGGATCACAAGTGAGATTCTACCTCACATGAGATTCTGGTGGCAGCCAGACAGACCAGCAAAAGACGATGGCGTGAAGAGCGCACGAGAGGAGATTTTGAAGTTGTTGTTTTCCATGGATCTTCACATAAGACAAGAGGCCATGAAACCTGATAACAGCTCTTTACGAGATACCATTGAAGAGTTTCTCGACACGCTGTGGTCCGAGTATTCTAACCGTGATGACAAAAGTCGTCTTCAACTTTCAGACATATCATTCCATTCCGGACAGACCGAAGATGCTCTCTTTGAAACACCGCTGTTTAGTATTTGTTACAAAGCTAGCGATGAGGAACGTAACTGGGCTACACTACAAGCAATTGCGATGCTGGAAGAAGTTCATTGTTTAACCGGCCGCGCAGTGCCTCTCATGGGAGATGCGAATAACGCACCGTCGCAGAAGAGGAGAAGAGCTGTTCATGTGAATCGGGTCCACCAAAAGCTTCGTTCTCCCACTATGGGGGTAAAGTTAACCGCCCTACAAGTTGTTGCATTCGTGGCGCAATCTGGAGAATTATCGTCCGACGACATATGGGAGCTACTGGAAGAGTCGTCGACACTTGTTAGCAACAAAAGCTTGTCTATGGCTTCATGGGCTACGTTGGCTTGTGCTAGGTTTGTAATGCAGATATTTACAGTGACGTAGTATGCGACTAACATTGCTATAGTTGTGCACTCCGATCAGGTGCCGATGAAGAAATACTTGCTAACACTTGGAAAAACTTATGGCAAAGTTGTTCTCGCACAGTCACTATTCCGGGAGTTTGCCGAGCATCCTGTGTCCTACTTGATGTTATATTGGGAAAGAAACTGGTTCCCTATCATCAGCTGTCCGGCGAAGTTTCTCGTATGGTAGTCAGCCCTGACTTCAATGGTCCAGTACTACTTACGGATACATCCTTGCAGCTGATGCTTAATCTCTTACATATTCGAAATGCCAAGGTGCCAAACTCTTCCGAACAAACGAGCCTACAGATGATCCGATGGGTCTTTGCCAAGTGGAAACCAGGTTTGTATTTAGTAACTATCAACGATGGGCATATGTTAACAGTCAATTCACAGAGGACACCAACTTTGCTTCTCACCAATCGATCCACGTGCTCCCTCACGACATCATCAACTTGTTGCGGGCGTGTTGTGGCCTTCAAGAAACAACTGTACCAGATCTTTTCTTCCCGCGAGGCTCACTAGGAAAGGCATGGAAGCTACAATGCGATTTACGGGTTTCTACATTGTATCTCACTCGAATTGACGAGCCACCTTCACCAAACAAAAGATATCACCTTCTTTGCCAAGCATCACGGTCACGAGCACTACGTCCTTTTAATGCCACCACCTCGGCATATGCTCTTAATCTGATATTGGAATTGTTAGGCGCGAAGCTTACT
Source organism: Huntiella moniliformis (assembly GCA_000712465.1). NCBI lineage: Eukaryota > Fungi > Ascomycota > Sordariomycetes > Microascales > Ceratocystidaceae > Huntiella > Huntiella moniliformis. Next base: position 587,200 of record JMSH01000002.1, on the reverse strand, counting down.
GATCTCCAAGAAAATGCTGATCTCTGGGGAAAGCGCCTTGCCGACGGTGGCCAGCTTTTGAACCAGGGGAAAGTCCGGAGTGTATCCACAACATGCATTTCAGTGATGCTGCTGTTGCCAAACGTCGCCAGAGCTGAAATTGACACGGCCGACATCCCTCCTATCATCACAGACCTTCTTAACACTACCTTCAAAGCTGTTACAGATTCTCGCGATAGCTCCATGTTTTATTCCACCATTTTACAGACTGTGAGGCCATACATTCCAAAGCTGGAACCTGTAACATTGAAAGATTTCTGCAACGACGGTGCAGATCTTTTGGAGTTATTTGAACAGCTTCTCAAATATATCCAGAAACGTAATGCGACCCGTGCATCTCAACGGGGCCATGATGACATGGATTTAGATGATGACTTCGATGTGCAGCGCGACGAAGTCTCCGACGACATCGATGATATCTTAGATATCTCCCATTTGGTAGAGGTTGGGCACACCATCGACTCGTACTTACACGACGTAGAGTTTAGACTTCATTATGTCAGCGAGGCCTGTAAAGACGTCGAATCTGTACAGACAGTTTCGAAACATTTTGTCAGCTTCCTCGATGGAATGAGTGACTCTCGATTTTTAATGTGTAGTCGTGCCTTGATCGAGTTGGTCACTGGAGGAACTAAGTTCTCTCAAGATGATGTTTCAACCGTAATCGAAAAGTTTGGGGCAATGATGTCGTCACCACAGTACGAGATGTGCGAGATCACCTTGTGCACATGTCTCGATGCATGTCTGGGGTTCCTTCAAATCTGGAAATCGGGGAAACGCAAGCTGTTCACAATGGTGGGGGATATTTACTTTCATCTCGTGACCAAGGGAGTAAAGTACAACCTGCTTTCTTCCTACGGGCGAATCACACTGGCTAATCTACAGTTCGAGATTGCCAAAAAGATCCCTGATTATCATGAACAGCTCAAGAATCTTCCATCCTTTGCGTCAAGTCTAATGGAGTTAAGCAAGTCGAGTGATCTCCAGGTCAAATTTTATATCGGAAAGCGACTACCAGAGCTGTTTGGCCTCGTTTTTATGAAGGATCACGACGAGCTGTGCGTCAAAATCATTGACCAATTGTCAACAAGCAGTGACGACCTTGAAGGCATGGCCTACAGAATCTTTGTCTTGGTAGAGTTGGGGCGTCATTGGCCTACACTACTTCGGCGTTGTGTGTATCACATTTTCGAAATTCCAGGTCATTTTGCAATTTCTGAACAATACGCCCAACGAGGTCTCAAGTTACTGTCGGATACGTTGAAGCTTGAGTCCCCACGAGAGTTATTCCAGCTGTTTGCCCCACAGATTCTCTACACTTGGATCCCCGACAATAGTCTTGACAGCATTCCTCACAGTATATTTGGATATACGACATTAGAGGAACTTCTTCAGGCTAGCCGTGAAGAAGCCTCGGCTACTCTCATCATGAGAGGCGAGCAAGAAATGTTCCAAGAATTAGCCAACAAGCTTAACGTTGAGCCTAAGGTCTTGATAGAGGAGAACTTCGCCAAGATTATCGCTTACAGTGTGGCACAGGGCGTGGCCAAGAATAAGAATAGATCAGCTGGTGATGTTGACTCGGCGCATAACTCAATGAACAGCACCAGCAGCCAAAACCGCCGCGGTGTCGGGGAACAATATCTCAATTCGATCCTGGGCGATGAATTTGCCGAATGTGTCTGCGGGGGCTTTGTTCAGACAGTTGGTGTGCTCATGAGCGTATTCGACCAAGAAACGGAGATTGAAAAGTCCTTTTCCAGCCAATTGAAGTATGCAGCAGATATCATGACGGAGATCAAAGGTTATGCGCATAGCGAAGTCTTCTTACCACCAAACCAACAACCGCTATTCAAAGGCAAGCATCTTGTTTACCAATTGAATCGTTTGTGTATGATGACTCCAAGTTATGATCTTCTTGAAATGTGGACTCCACCGTTAGTTTCGTATGTGGCCCGTGAGTTGATTAACACAGTTACTCCTGCTATGGGGTCATTCCATGCATGCTCAGTAGTCAGGAAGCTTCGAGTATTGGTGGCTTTGGCTGGCCCTGCGGCCTTTCAATTGTATCCATTGGAACTCATACTTCAGGCTTTACGCAGCTTTTTGGTAGATGCAGAATGTGCAAATGATGCCCTTGGGTTGACGAAGTATCTTTTAATCAAGGGCAGCACACATATGGAAAGGTCACCTTCATTTGTGGCAGGATATGGATTATCAACATTGGCATCTCTTAGGGTGTTCCTTGACTCTAGCCCTAAGAAAGGGATTCATCAAGAGCAATTCGACGACACAGTTGAGAAGCTTAAAGAGTTTCATACGTGGCTGGCGTCTTTCCTCCAGGAATACCAAGAACGCGGCCAGTTTGTCAATGACGCACAGAAGAAGACTTTCCAGACTATCACCGAGTCTGTAGCAAAAATTAAGTCTTCGGGCAACGCTACAGTGGGCACCAATGAGAGCAGACTACTTCTTGGCATTTTCACAGATGCACGTCGTTCCAATCCGTTATTGAGCCAACCAGCTCGTGATTTGGCCTTGGGACTTTTAGGGAGCAATTTCAAACTACCACCCACTTTGGATGATGACGTCATTGCAGATGATGAGGACGCCATTAAGTTAGGTCCAATTGTTTGGCAAACATGTTCAGCCGAATCTATGAGCAAAGATTACTTGACCTGGGCTGGCCGTGTTGTTGGGCGTGCCTTTGCCGCCTCAGGTGTTATCCCCGGCCAGCTCCTGAACGAGACTAAGCTTTCGGAATACGCCAAAGCTGCACCAGGCTTCGTTGGATCTGACCGGAATCTACTCGGGTTGTTGAAACAACTCACAGGCCACGAAGTCTCCAGCACTGCTGGTCTGGCAGAAAGTGCTTTACGCTCGATCGTCACAAGAACAGACAGTGCTAATGATGAGGAATGGACGATAGCTTGTAAGGACGTACTGCGCAGTAAGATGAACCAGTCTTCTGCTTGGTGTTCTTACTGGCCCCCGCCTACCGAGGCCCCCCTAACAGAATGTGAGGTTGACTATTCTGTATTCACCGCAGAGGCCATCCAGCAACCCGGCTGGGTCCAGAAGCTGGCACTTAATCTGTGTTACTCTGCTTTAGACACTGTTTCCATGTCTGGTATTGTACCTGTCATTACTGGGGTTCAGGGATTTGCGGAGGAAGCACTACCGTTCATCTTACATCTGGCCTTGCTTGCTCAACCGGATGATACGACTAGCATAAAGGGACATTTGTCTCGGGCTATCAGCTTCTGGCTCCAGACTGGAGTGACTTCTGATACCAGAGAGAACATTACACACATACTGAATTCTATTTTGTACCTCCGAACACAGCCGCCACCGTCGGGTAACACCATGGCAGACAGGATGAAGTGGCTTGATGTTGATATCATGGCCCTATCTGAAGCTGCTAAACAATGCGGCCTATATAAGTCCGCCTTGATGTTTATTGAGGGTCAGACTGACCAACAAGAAAAGACGGTTTCTAGCCGTAACTTGACATCTATGCAGGCAGCCTCTGCACCCAGTAACAAGTTGCTGTTAGAGATCTTCGAGAACATTGACGATCCTGACGCCTACTATGGCGTTAAACAAGGAACCGATATTTCAAGCATCTTTAGCATGATCGAGTATGAAGGTGACGGCGCTAAATCGCTGGCTTTCCGTGGTGCACAATACGATTGTAACCTTCGTAGTAAGCATCCATCTGCTGCCCAAGATAGCTATGCATTGGTCTCAGCTCTCGGGAACTTAGGCCTTGCTGGTATTGCGAGCTCAATGTTGCAAACGCACAATGAAGGTGCCGAGGATGTAGCTGCCACCAGTAACATGTTTCAAACGGCTTTGAAGTTGGAGCAATGGAATCTTCCGGTCCCAGTTGAATCAACTTTACCTGAAGTGACAATTTACAAGGCCTACCAGGGCATTTCTCAGGCTCTTGACATTAAGTCCGTACAATCGTGTCTTAACGATGGCTTCTCGGAATCTATGGTTTTACTTCAAAAACAAGACAAGACGCCTGCAGCTTTACGGAGTCGCCTGTGTTCGTTAGCAATCTTGAATGAGGTTAGCGATGTCCTTCACACAGACCCCGACCAAGACACCGACCTTTTACTTGGTCGTTTTGACAAACGAAACCAATGGATGCAGAGTGGTCAGTACCAGGACGTCAGTCATATATTATCATGTCGGGCCATTACCTGCAGTTTGGTCAGTCAGATGCCAATTTTGCAAACCATGTCTAGCCGCGAACCAGCAGAGGCTCGCTTGCTCGAGGCACGGAACATGATGGCCTCGTCCAAGGTCTTCAGATTCCATAAGGCTCACCAGGAATCTCTCAATCTATCAACGGCGCTGGCTGGGCTCGAAAAGCCATGCCGTGATCTTGGTCTCAACATTGAAATGTCAGTTCTCCGGGAGGTTGCTAGCTCACTCTGGGATCACGGTGACATGATATCCTCGACTGGTACTCTACAAAGGGTAGCTGCCAGCGGCCAACTTCTCAAATCACAGAGCATCCCTGTTAGTTTGGCTGATGTCCTTTCACGCTTGGGATATCAGATGTCTGTTGCTCGTTTGGAGAGTCCGCGTGATATACAATGCCACTTTTTAGAGCCTGCCCTGACAGAGCTACAAGGTCGGTCGACCGGTGAGGATGCTGGAAAGGTATTCCATCAGTTTGCCATGTTTTGTGACGAGCAATGGCAGAATCCAGACATGCTTCAGGATCTCGAGCGGCTGGAAGAACTTCGGAACGGAAAGGTGCAAGAAGTAGAAGAGCTGAAGAATTTAGTGGCTCGGGCTACTTCGACCCAAAAGAGACGCTATATGGTCCATTTAGCACGTGCCGAGCGACTACTTTCATTGGATACGATGGAGCTCAAGAGATTACAAGATACCCAACGTGATCTGATGAAGCTAAGCATCCAAAACTATCTTTTATCTCTAGCAGCATCAGATGGACATGACAACGATGTTCTACGTTTTGCTGCATTATGGCTTGAGCGTGAAGATGACGCTGTAGCTAATCAGGCTGCTGCCTCTCACATGAGCAGTGTTCCCACGGGAAAGTTTGCCCCATTGATGAATCAACTGTCATCACGTCTACAAAATGATATGGACAAGCCCTTCCAACAGCTATTGTGGCGTCTTGTCAAGCGTATTTGTATCGAGCACCCATACCACGGAATGTACCATATCTGGTCTGGAACGCGCGCCAATGTAGTGAATCGAAATGACGTCATTGCCACTAGTCGCAGAGAAGCCACTGTTGCTCTAGCTCGTGGTCTTGAAGAAGATACACGTTCATCGACTATATGGCAGAGCATTGACCGGACAAGTAGGGCATACGAGGCATTGGCCGCTGATGTCACTGGCCAGTATAAGACGGGTCAGAAGATCCAGCTTCGCCATAACAAGCCTAGTCTTCGGCTGATTCAGGAGCTCAACAGATTCCAAATCCCTCCTCCGACCATGCATCTCGCTGTACGCCCAGACAAAGACTATCGTGATACCCCTAAGATCGCGTCGTTAGAGCCCACCATGTCGATTGCGGGAGGTAACTCGGCGCCAAAGGTCATCACGGCTATCGGTACAGATGGGAAACGGTATAAGCAGCTTGTCAAGGGTGGCAATGATGATCTGCGACAAGATGCTATCATGGAACAAGTGTTTGACTCTGTCAGCTCTTTGTTAAGATTGCACCGCGCAACACAACGACGGAATCTCAGTATCCGTACCTACAAGGTTCTTCCATTGACCCCCACGACTGGCATCATCGAGTTTGTTGCAAACACCATTCCTCTTCATGATTTCCTGCTGCCTGCTCATCATCGATACTACCCTAAAGATCTACGCGGCAACCAATGTCGACAAGAAATTTCTCAGGTAGAAAGTAAAGATCTAGAAACACGTGTTCGGGTTTTCCGCAAGGTCACTGACCGGTTTCATCCCGTTTTACGTTTCTTCTTCATGGAGAACTTCCAGGATCCAGATGAGTGGTTCCAACGCCGGATTGCTTATACTCGTACTACGGCAGCTATTTCGATGGTTGGTCATGTTCTCGGTCTTGGTGACCGTCACGGCCACAATATTTTGATGGATAACGTCACTGGTGAAGTTGTCCACATCGATTTGGGTGTTGCTTTTGAACTAGGTCGGATTCTTCCTATCCCAGAAGTTGTGCCCTTCCGTTTAACAAATGACATTGTTGATGGGTTTGGTATCACTGGTACTGAAGGTGTTTTCCGGCGTTGCTGTGAGTACACTCTTGACGCACTCCGTGAGGAGACATATTCCATCATGACCATTCTCGATGTATTACGCTACGATCCTCTCTACTCATGGAGTATGTCGCCCACACGCGTTGCCAAGTTACAGAATCCCCCCATGAAGGATGAGGAACCCGTTGAACCACAAGGTGCGGAAATTACTGCGGATGGTCGCCGTAAAAAGGGAGTAGAGGGAGAAGCCCATGAAGCTAAACGGGCACTTGCAATTGTGCAAAAGAAATTGAGCAAGACCTTAAGTGTGGAGGCAACTGTAAATGATTTGATCAACCAGGCTGCTGATCCAAGGAACTTGGCGGTACTGTTTGCTGGATGGGGGGCTTATGCTTGATAAAGAAATAGCTGGATTGGGAAAGTTGATGTTGTTTTTGTGTGTGTTACCTGTTTAGCGAATATTAGGGTTAAATTAAAGATGTGACCCGCGAGCCACTAGAACTAAATTCCGTCGTCATGAATGTTGTCTCATCAAGAATCACCTAGTTGGTTGAAGATTCTTTCTAAATCATCTGCATTTTACATTTCCTATGCTCCTTCCCAGCTGGCGCATCTCTTTATATATTTTAACATCTCTCTCGTGTTTTTAACGTCTTTTTCGACTTTCCCTAGATTCCACGACCCGTCTCCGTACCTTGTTATTTACCATTTACCCACTCTACACATCAATTGGCTCTCACAAACGATGGACGAAACGCCGACACATTACACTCCTAAGACCAGCCTGCATGTGCTGCCTTCCGGCCCACGCCGCCTTGTGATCCAGAATCGCCGCCAATTGAGCACTGCTGATATCCAGGCACGCATCGACAGCTATTTTGACACAACCTGGGCGACTTTGCGTTCTGCAATCGATGATATTCTCGCCAGCCGCCCACTTACAAATTTCCCACTTGATCGCCTAAGTCGCGGTGTTGAAGGGATATGTCGTGATGGACAGGCTGAACGGTTGCGCGTCGTTTTTACGAAGTATTTAGGCCATGTTCTTGAGGAACGGGTCCGTGGAGAGGTTGAAAAGGCTGGCGAGGGAGTGAACGGGCTTCGGGTTATCGTGGAATGCTGGAATAGATGGAGAGAAAGAACGAAGCATGTGCGCCAGATATTCGCATACTTGGATCGTTCATATTTGAGAAGGGAGAAGAAGACCCCGTTAAGTACTATGACGGTATCACTGTTCCGGAGCATAGTATTCTGTGGACACACAGCCGAGGGTCCCGATGAAGAGGGGCCAAAGTCCCTGGGACCAGCAGTTACTGCTGCTACATTGCAACTCATCGATGATGATCGCCACGGAAGAGCGGAGTTTGACTCTACCCTCCTGAGAGATGCAGTATCGATGTTGCATATGTTAGGTCTCTACAACCGCCTGGTTCAAAAGAAATTCCTAGATCAATCTGTCATTTTCCTTGACACTGTTGCTAAAAAAATCCAGAATCTCCCGCTCAAGCAGTACGCGATCCAGTGCGAAAATCTATGGAAGTCTGAAGAGTCTCGCTGCCACAAGTACACACTCAATGGACCTTCGCATGAGCAACTTGCTAAGGCTTTCCACACTTTCTTGATTCGGGCCGCCCTGAACAAGTTCTTGGACGTAGAAGCTCTGGCTGTATTGCTTCAAGATAGAGATATAGTCACGCTACGAAAAATGTACCACCTGGTGACTGGTGCTCAGACGGACCTTAATCCCGAGTTCGTCGCGGCTCTTGTCGTTCCATGGAAAAGTTACATCCTCCAAAGTAGTAGTTCCATTATCAGGACCACTGAGGACCATGAGACTGTCGTTCCTTTGCTTATGTCTTTACAGCGCAGTCTTAACAAAATTGCTGCTGACGCCTTTGGTTCTCATGAGTCACTTACATCAAGTTTGCGCGATTCTCTCAAAACCGTTTTAAACAGTGCAGATAATCATTCACGCTGGCCCGAAGGTGCAGCTCGCATGGGCGAGTTCGTTGCAAGATACATGGATAAACTTCTCCGGAATGGAGCCAAGGCTGTACCAGATATCTTAAAGGATGGCACCTGTACCTTGCGTGATGACGCCGATGTTCTCAAATTTCATCTGGATGAGGCTTTGGCCTTATTTAGGTTGGTAGACGGAAAGGATGCCTTCCAGGCTTTCTACAAGAAGGATCTCTCCCGCCGGTTGTTGCAGGATCGTAGTGTCTCTTATGATGCTGAGCGTTGGATGTTGGAGCGTTTGCGTGAGGAGTGTGGCAGTAACTTTACCCATCACTTGGACCTCATGTTCCAAGACAAAGAGAACTATAGCAAAGAAATGGCCGCTTTCCAAGCCTGGTCTGGTGCAAAGGGAATCACGTTCCCCACATCTTTGGGTGTTCTTGTCGTGTCTTCTGGTTCTTGGCCTTCCATCCCTGCTGACCCGATTAAGTTGCCGCCAGTTATTAAGGCCTGCCTTGAGCCATTCGAAGCATACTATCGCGAACGACAAAATGGTCGCCACTTGAAGTGGGCCACTACCAACTCACACTGCAGTCTGCGAACTACATGGACTCCTACCCCCTACGAATTAACTGTCGCCTTCCCACAGGCTGTCGTGTTACTCCTCTTCAATGAGTCTTCAAGGACCACAACTCTCACTACTGAGGAAATCTCCAAGAAAGCCACTATTGAGATGAAAGACCTCTACCCCGTTCTCCAGTCCCTAATTTCCCCCCGCCACCCTCTCCTCCTCCACAAACTATCCTCCGGAGCTCCCGCCCCCGCCACAGCCAACGTTGGCGCCAACGACCTCCTGGAACTCAACATGGGCTTCTCATCTGCCACGCCCAAGGTCAAGGTTGGCCAAGTCAGAATCAAGCAAGTCACAGGAGATACAACCGCTACCTCAGCCGGAGCAGCGGCTATCCATGCCGTGGTCACTAAGGACCGCATGCTTGAAATCCAATCGGCTATTATGCGTATCATGAAGGCACGGAAGGAATGTAAGCATACGTTACTAGTGGCCGAGGTAGTTAGTGCGTTGGCTGGTCGTGGTGTCGTTGATGGGCCTACTGTGAAGAAGGAGATTGGGAAGCTGTTGGATAAGGAGTATTTGGAACGGAAGGATGGAGAAGAAAGTTATCTTTACATAGATTAGTGATCGCGTTGAAGAAAAACCATTGCTCGCCACATTTTGCCGACTGTATCTCTTCATGGCGTTGGATACAGGCTGTTGAACCTGCCATATCTTAGTCGTCCACACTGTTTTAACATCTCCCAGTAACAAGGCTGGTGAGTCTTTGCCGCTCAGGTCTTATTAATACCAATATACACGTATGTGGTAAAGGTTGAACAAATCATGTCTATACATAAAAGTCTATCAAGTCTCCCCACTAATCCCATCCGAGGCCAACGGCATAACCTAATGACCCTCCGGGTTAGGATAGAAGAAAGCCGCCACTGCAATGCTAGTGTACAAGACGACACACAGCAATCCTTCCAAATAATTACTTTTTCCATCTCTCAAGAACCCGCCAACCGTAATGATAGCCAGCAACAACATGGAAACATCAAACACCTCGAAAGTCAAATCCATCTGCTTGTTAGCCATCCACGCAACAAGAATGGTGAAGGGGCCGTTGAAAAGAGCAGTCTGGATAGTGGCACCGAGAACATGCGACAAGGCGAAGTTCATTTGGTTATCCCAAGCTTCGTTGATGGCACCGAGATGTTCAGCAAATTTCTCCACTAGAGGCACCAGAATCAGGCCCATGAATGGATCGGAAATGCCGTGCTTCTCAACTATAGGTTCGATTTGGGACACCAGAGCAATGGAAATCAATGTGACAAGTGTGAGCGACACCACAAGCGCAAGGATAGTTTCCGTCATGGTAAGACGACCATTCTCGTGTGGTGAATTCCTTTTTTCATGCTCACGGCCAGCCTTCTCGTCCTGTTCAAAGATAGCGTCGTAAATGCCGTGGTGTGTACGGGCTTGGAAAACACCATAAACGATGTAAGCAAAGACAAGACACAGAGCCACAGCTCGAGAAATCTGCAATGTGCGGTGATCCAGCTCGTCGGTTTTTAATTGGTCGGTCAGGGTGTGTGTAAAGATGGATGGCACCGCAAGAGAGACACCAGCGGTCAGAAGCAAGCCGGATCCAGTCTCACTAATTGTGTCCTCAAACTTCTGCTCATCACGCTTGATACCACCAACAATGAAGCACATTCCCAGACATAGGAGCATTGTGGCTAAGATGGAACCAAGAACAGCGGCCTTGATAACGAGGAATTGGTCGTGCGAAAGCAGAACCATAAACAAGACGATCTCGACAATTGAACCAAGCGTGACTTCAACGAGAACACCCCAGACATGAGGTAACTTTCGGGCGAGTTCGGTGCCAGCGAAGCCGACTGTGTTAGCACATGGAACCATAGCGACGTAGGAAAGAGCAAAGATGGCGGTATGGTGTTCGGGGGTGGCGTCTATATGGAGAAAAGGTCAGTATTTACTCATCATATAATGTACTTAGAAACACTCACAGCGGAAGGCCAAAGCCACAGGTACAACGGGCCATAACAAATTACACAACATAGACAACCGAGAAGTACTTCTCAACAAAATGGTCAAGAAAACAACCGGGTGTACACCTCGTCTCCCAGAATCTCCGCCCTTCCGCATCCATCTAGACCCGCTACTCGACCCATTCTCTTCATCTGCGACGGTCTGTCTGTGGGACCGAACACTTCTTCTAGTAGACTCTCGTGCGATACCACCGGACCCACGGCGCGGTGCATCCTGTTGATGATCCCGGTGGCGTGATGACGTCCGGTGTGAATGAGGACGTGATCCGGGACGGTAGTAATCGTAGCTAGTCGGCGATGGTGACCGGCTACGCGATCTCGAATATTGGCCTGGATGCTGGGTGCCGGCTGGGTAATAGGAGGCAGAAGGGGAGCGAGGCCGGGAGGACCCACGGCCACGGGAGTTGGCCATTTTGGTCGTGTCTGGTGATTCCGGAGCGAAAGGTTTATATTGAGGGCGAAATTATGTGTATTGACGATTCTGTACAGAACCAACCGCGGACTCGAGCAGGAAGTGACGTCAATTGTTTTCAGATGAGGTAGGTGCGATGTATTCGCGATATAAATATTGGGATGTGAGGAAGTTGCTGGCTGGCTGGTGGTACTTTATACCCAAGGTCTCGACCCAATCTATTTGCAGATCTCAAAATGCCAAGAAGTCTCGAAAAGATGTCAGCACAAGTAAACCACGGTTTAACATGCCAAGACGGTAAAAGGAAGCTCAAAGCTGTAGGTGAAGTCGAACTTGTTCAAAGCCAACTACAATTCGGTAATGGCCTGCATCCTCTTTAAACAACTCGAACAGCTGCACGAACCAGGAGAAAACAGTCCGTCGTCTGACCACCCCTCTGATAAACAAACTCCACCCCCCCATCTGATCCACCTAGCCCCTTGACAGTCTGTCAGCCAAGACACAGGATTTTTCATTCCATGTTTTCATCGTGGGCTGTTGGGCTCTGGTGGCGGTTAAGAGGTTCTGGCTAAGCCTTTGTGTCCATCTACAGGAGATTTTCGATAGGGAGGCGTCCTATCAAAATCGATTTACTATTTGCGATGCAGGCTGACTGTTGGGTAGCAATTGAATGGTTTGGAGCTTGGGCCTATTGGTTAATCGGCAACGAGACCGGGGTTATCGAGGCTCAAGTAAACACTGCAACAATGGAAATCACATGGTCTGAGTTATAATGTCACTTTGATAATTCCTGTTTGAAAGATGCTTTCAAACGACAGAAAGCCACCTGTAGTACAATAACTTAGAACAAGCCTTTCCACTAGGCGCAGCATGCATATTTCCAGATATCACATGTAGCAAACCAAACTGCTCCGGAACCGAATACATCCCTTAAAAGGCTCCCCGTGGTAACACAAGATATATCACCTCGCACTTAGTCTGACGTAGGAAGCAGCTTACACCCTGACTTTGGACTAAAGTCGTACAGAGCTTCGCCTCCGAGAAGAGTATTCATACGTCATGTAGAATTAGACTCGCCGGTACATACTCCCCGTAGTCAGATCTGCGCCTCCTGTTGTGTTCGTAAAATGTGTATTAAGTTGGCTAATGTGTGTGACAATATTCCACCTTGGCTACACGCTCTCGTGCATTATATTCGCGGACCTTATAAGCACGTCCTTGGTGCAGGTAGATACCACCAATGTAAAGGGAGAATGTAGCTCGTGCCAGATCCATCTCTTCTAATAGGTTGAACCCACCGTTTGACAGATCTACGACAGCCACCATGTCATCATTGATGTCTCGAATGTTGACTCGCCGGGCTGGATGCGGTCGGTAAGCCTCTCTGGGGTAGAACACACTAGGCTCTACCGTTCTTTCTAGTAACGGCGGTATCACAGCACAGTCAGGGCGCAGGAACTCGGAAAGGTTAGGGCCAAATAGGTCCAAATCAACCTGTGAGTCCAGGCTTATTGGGAGCTCCGCTGCGGCACAGTTTAGCTGTCCACTCCTTATCTCTCGCCCCTCGAGGTCACTGTATAACTCTGCCAATCCCTGATCATCCAATAGTCTAGGCTGTTCCATGTATATCTGGTCTCGGGCATTTTGTCCCGCAACAAGAATGGCCAGCGCATCCGCGCCATCAGCGCGCCGACCCGAACGCCCGATCTGTTGTCGCCAACCTGCCAATCCATTTGTTGGGAACCCCCATGAGATGACACAATCTAAGCACCCAATGTCTATTCCTAGCTCTAACGCTGATGTGCCAACCAACCCACGGAGCCGGCCAGTAAACATGGAGTCTTCTAAAGCACGCCGGTCTTGTGGTGTATAGCCACCGCGGTAACTAGCGACAAGCGCCGTAAGCTCATTGCGACCAAGGTCACGTAGATGCTGGTGAATAGAAGATATGAGTGTCTCACATTGAATGCGTGTCGGACAGAACGCTAGTAGGCGTACGCCGTGTAGCAATAAAAATGTGTACAACTCTGTCATCTGCTTCAGACTGTGGTCTGGGTCTTCCGCTGAATTTCTGGTAAGGTCTTGGCAGAATGGGTTCCAGCATAGGATATGCCGGTAAGGCCGTGGTGACCCGTCATTTGTGATAACCACCGCATCGTCGCTAAAAAGGCGCTTGAAATGGGCATGAGGATTGCTTACTGTAGCAGAGCAGGTGATTATTTGGAAACTTTTGTTCCCGTAATGGAGGCATAGACGCCGTAGACGACGCAAAATGTATCCCAGATGAACTCCAAGCCTACCGTCATAATAGTGTAATTCATCGACTAGTGAGAAGGTTAACAAAAATAGCCCAATAAGCCAGGTGCTACGTGCATACATGCTTACCAACAATAAACTTAAGACAAGTCAGGAGATTCTCCCAGTTTGAATGATTCGGCAGTAAGGTAAGATGCAACATATCTGGGTTTGTAAAAATGATTCGTCCTTCATTGCGTAACTCGTCCCGTTCCCATGAAGGCGTGTCACCATCAAAACTTCCCACCGTTGTGTCTTCCATACCTTCCATCAGACGCAGTGTTTCCTTGATACCACGCAATTGATCCTGTGCCAAGGCTTTCGTCGGGAATAGATACAACGCACGCGTATCTGGGTCGGATTCCAAGGCCCGAAGTACCGGTAACTGGAACACAAGGGATTTTCCGGAAGCCGTCCCGGTGGCCAGAATTACATTGTGTCCATCTGCAAGGGCATTGAGAGCCTCGGCTTGGTGGGTGTAAAATTGATGGATTGAGTGTGCATTGTACAATGCGTTGACTAATCTTTGGCTCAGAAGAAATTCCAGATCGGCATACTGTGCTGTTGAAACTGGTTCTATCCAATGTCCTTGGGGGGGTATCTGGTTTTGGAAGAAGGGTGCCTTTTTCAAGACTACAACAAGCTCTTCAAACGGTTGACGTTCTTCTGGTATAGTAACTGGGAGTGAACCTACTTGTGTGCGAGGTTCTAGAATGGGCTTTTTTGGCATGAGGGTTACCGCGTCATGTAGTAACTTTTCTTCTGGGTCCTTTCCCGTGGCAACTGTCTCCGAGATGTACCTTTCAATAGCTTTATCAAAGTCATCGTTGCGCTTCTTGATACTCTCCATTACCTTCTTTTGGTTGAAAGCAAGTGGTGGTTTGTTATCGTCCTTCAATTTTCTCATTGCGGATATTCCACCTCTAGCTCGTCCATTCTTGTTTTTGGCATCAACGAACTCGAAATACAAGACTAGTTCATCAGACTTCGTCTGTGGACTATCCAACCTAGAGTGAGGTTTTAAATCGGAGTCACCTCCATCCTCTCGTAGCCATCTACTTTTCTTATCTGGCAAATCGTCCCGTGATAGTCTGAGAATCGCCTCGTCGATGTAACTCAACTTAAAGGCAGCCGGGTTAATTGCGACTATTTGTGCAACTTCGGATATCTCAACTGTACGCCGAAGATTACTTGATACTGAAGAAAGTAACGTAGATAATGGTGGTAGGATGGGATTCTTGGCAGACAGAAAAGATGAAATGAGGTTAAGTGCTTGATGGACGCGCTGAGCCGATAGGAACAGTGGCGGTAATGTCAATTGTGATGTAGATTCGGGTTTGGGGCGAATTCCGCCATCTTTAGCAGAAGATGCTAACTTGCGCTTCTTATCCGCGCCGTCGTGGCTAAACTCAGACATGACTTGAACGTTATAATGCTAAGTGTGGTAAGACTTGAGTTTCTCATGAAACTTAACAATGATGAGGAGTCTAGTTTGGTTGGCACTAACACGATATTGTACGCTCTAACCCTATTCGGGTAACTCTTAACCCTCCTTGGAGACTTACATCCATTGATATGTCTCAACGGCTCCCGAAGGAAAAAGGATCGGATGAAATATCAAAATAACCTTCACTTAAGAATTTATAAAGAAGACCTAATATGTGAACAATTGAAGATTGCAAATCTCACTATTTCAGATATCTAGTTTACATACAGTAGGGTTAACACGCACACATACCCTTATGGGCGTTACAAGCACTGCCTAATTATGACAACTAGCATTATGTTTCTTACGTGTCACCAATCACAATTCCCTAATTTCCCTAAAGAATGTATAGATATGCCATGTCCATAAGTAAATGTAATGTAGACGGATGCGTTCAGACACAGCATTCCAACAAGTTCATTATCTTCTAAAGTCAGAAAAGCAACCGAAACTTTCTTTCTTTCCGCATACATAGTACCACTGGAAATTGACCACCCAAATGCACAGAACCGTTGTTCATAGCTCCTTCCCCGACTCTCAACGAACAAACAAGGACTCTCAGAACCCACTTTACCGCCTTCCGTGATAACTTGGCGGGTGTACCCACCTGCCAAAACCCTGCGCCTCAAGCCTCGCTCCCACTAAACCTCCGTCCTACCGTCGCATAAACGTTCCGTTACCACACAACATTCCTCCACACCAATTGCCCGTCCCGTGCAGCATCTTTTTCATATCCTTTGAACTCTTGTCGCAGAGTTACCTCTACACAACCCTTGCCTATACTTCCTTGCAATCTGCGCTCTCTCAACCACTTGTTTTGACGACCTTCATATCCGGACCTCCCGACTATAACTCACGATAAAATGGACGCCCCCGAACCCGACCAGACGGCATTTGAGTCCGTGAGTGCTCATACGTCGAAGCTCCAGAGGGTATGTTTCGCAGATCATGATTAGCATTGCGCCGTGCAAGCTTCTTCAGATCTTCCGCATGGTGAAGCTGTCGTCGTATCTACATGGAAACTAACACGGCGGTCTCTTTTAGCAATTCCAAGCCTTGCTTGACCAGTCGACTCCCTTCGTTTTGTACCGTTGGCTCGCCACCGGATTCCTCCTTCTTATCTTCTTTGTGCGCATCTTTGTCGCCCAGGGTTGGTACATCGTAGCCTATGCTCTTGGCATCTACCTCCTCAACCTTTTCCTTGCTTTCCTGTCTCCCAAGTTTGACCCGTCGAGTGATGCGCTGGACGCGGATATGGAGGATGGCTCCATTGGCACTCTGCCCACCCGGTCGGACGAGGAGTTCCGTCCCTTCATTCGCAGACTTCCTGAGTTCAAGTTCTGGATGTGGGCTACTCGTGCTGTCGGTATCAGCTTCATGTGCTCATGGTTTGAGATCTTTAACATTCCTGTTTTCTGGCCTGTGTTGCTCATGTACTGGTTTATTCTCTTCTTCTTGACCAGTAAGTTTTGCCCAAAATATGACTGTATGCTTTTCTTATCTAACCGCCAACTTTTGTATAGTGCGTCGCCAGATCCAGCACATGATCAAGTATCGCTACGTGCCATTCTCGTTTGGCAAGAAGAGCTATGCCAAGAACAACAACTAGTTGTATTGGACATGCCTTTTCTGTTGCTGCAGCACTTATCTACGAACCAAGACGTCACGCATGTCAACGAGCATTCAAAAAGATTACGAGTGGTGCCCGGCCAGGTGTGGCTGTACGATTACATATACATTAATATACCTGACCTTGAAATAAATATGCTGCATTGGCTCCAGTCGGACATTTGCATGTGATTTTCCTGTTCACTCACATCTGTGGTAATGTGGTCTTGATAGCCCAGACCTTACACACTCTGGCAGCTGTCTCACAGCAGGTTTGGCAGCTGATTGGACCCTTGCATATATCCCTGTCGATTGGTAGCCTTGCACTATAGCCTTCTGCATCATCGCAAGCAGGGAAGGAACGACGCAGTGCGCTCAAAAATATTAGTTGGTCGCGACAGAGTTAGCTGCGTACTCCACTGCCTCAATTGGCGCCAAACACTTTACCCTTTAACTGTCTTTCACACCTGACTGACTCTCCAACAATCCTACTCAAGGAAATAGTCAACCCATCTCGAAAATCACCAGGACAGTCCACGATTCAAGAATTTGTCGCCATGTCCAACTCAAAATCGTCCTCCAGCTCGCGCGCTGGTCATCACCAAGACTACCTCGTCAGCATCCGGTATTCTAATGCTCTTCCGCCACCTACTGTACCAGCCAAACTACTGAAGATTTCCAACCTTGGTCTTGAGAATGGTTACTATACCAACCCCAGCTTTGCTTCGGCCATTGCCCGGCAGCAACCGCACAATATTGAGCTTGATGCTGAGTTGGGTATGCCAATCGATTTGATTGGTATGCCTGGAGTGTTTGACGGTGACGAGCACAGTAAGTCTTTCTGTTGGTGAAGCTGGAAATAGCTTGACAGTTGACTGACGTTAAATTCTCGCCATAAAGGTATCCGCGCCCCCACCAACCCACCACCGGTGCACCCCCGCGACCGCCCTCTCCTGATGGCCCTGAACGACCTGGGCAAGCGCAAGACCAATGATGTTCAAGTTTCTTTCCTTCGCCGTACCGAATATGTTACTTCGGTGTCTCGCCAGCGGAACCCATTCATCGAGAACAAGAGCACTCTCCGTCGCGTTGAGAAGCGCAAGACCGCGGAGGCCGACGATTCGCCCGCTGCTATCCGCCGCAAGATTGACAAGTCCTTCGAGTTTGCCGAGAGCTACGCCAAGAACCCACACACTGTCAAGTACCCCGAGAACCGTAGTGGTGTTAAACTTGTCGAGTCGTTCCCCATTCTTCCCGACCTGGACGCTTTCCCCGACTCTGGTGCCTATGTCACTATCAAGTTCCTTACCAACCCGGTTCCCGCTTCAACTACATACGATGAGCGTTTGCTTAATGCTCTTCTGAAACCCGTTGATGCTACTCCCGAAGAGGAGACCATGTACCGTGCGGCTATGGAGGCTTATGAGCGGGACCCAGTCAACAACAGCAAGCCACCACCCATGATGAACTACGATCTCTTTATCAACCAGTCAACCGATCAATCACGAAAGTTCCGTAAGCGTTTCGACGTATCCGACCCAGAGAAGGACGACGACAGTCTTTACCCACACAACTTTGGCAATGGATCTTGCTTCCGGTTTGACCGTCTGCGTGGATATGAGACGGCTAAGGAAGTGGAGCTTAGCCACTCTACCAAATACGACAACGAACTTCTTGTTGCCTTTTCTGATGGCAAGAACGGAGAGCAGAAGGCGATGTGGTACTACCCTGTCATGCAAAAGAGTGCTATTCGCCCACAGAGACAGCGCAGATTGGATATTCAGCGTGGATTTACTCAAGAAGAGGGGGAAGAGCTTGATGCTTTGGATGTCAGAGTTGAAGAGCCTAATGCTGAGGTTCTTAGTGCTATGTCTATGTACCATGAGAGGCCATATGGCCCCGAGCAGATTTTGGAGGAAGAGCTGGAGGAGATTCCTGAGGATACTCAGGATCGCGAAGCGGAACAGGATGACGACGAATAGATGGGCGTTACTAAGAGACTGGTTGCGGGACATAGTTGTTTCTTTGGGTACGGGCATACACTGGAGTTTTCATCGGACGTTTTTGCTTGGCTATCTGTTGTAAAGGATTGTTTTGTGTTTTTGTTTGTATTGACAGCTTGCTGGTGGATTGTGATGTAAATATCACATGGTATTCTAATTACCTTTATAAAAATGTACTTGATAAACAAAAAGAAATATTCTCTATTTAGTTGTAGCCCCGGTGTAGGCTAGGTTCTCACGATTATCGTCGATAATGCGACCGTATTCAAGGAGAAGTCTGAAGAACCAAATCTCCATGTCAACCTTTCTCAACGTCTTGGCCGCCCACTTTCGACCCTCTTCGGCCGCCTCCGGTGCCCATTTTTTCCCCTTAGGCTCGCCTCTCAACCATCTAAGAACTTCCCACCAATCGTGACCCGTCAGAGTAATAGGCACATAGTGAACCCACGGCATGATTCGTTCAGAATGCCACTCCCGCGCAATCGCATACTTAATAGGCAACGAATGGCTTTGCAAGAACGAATAAAAGCGGCCGGAGAAGGCATTACCGTCGATATCTAAAACATACTGATGCGCCCAACCGTCTTGTGGGGTGGCATAGGGAGCGAGGACGAAGTGGTCTTTTTGCGCGGCACAGTCTCCCTCGTCGCATTGTCCTACATGTGTGAAGGAGACGTTGACGGCCGGTGCGATGTCGTTGGGGTTGAGAGGGACAGTGGTCCAGTTTGGGTCCACGGGGGAGCCGGTGTTGGTGAGGATTTGGGCGGTGGAGGGCGGGTTGTTTAGACCTTCGATCATTCGTTGGCGGTGCTGGTGACGCCACCAGCCGAGGGTGGAGAAGCCGCCGGTTGTAGAACCACGCCAGTACACGGAGGGTTCTTTTTTCTCCCAGGGTCGGTCGTTAGATTGGTTGTAGACGACTTTGTCGGCCCAGTACCATGGGGAGGGGTACAGGATGTCGGCGTATGTAGAGTATTTTGACTGGGAGAAGATGGGGATGAGATCATGGGAGATAGTATAGGCGTTGGGAGCCACGAAGAAACCGTATGTTGTGGCGAGAGAAGGAGACCGGCACACGTCGGACTGGGAGGTGGTGTTGCGGACGAAGCATAGTGGGGTATGGCAGGTTGCTGATAGATCGTCAGGCGCATCACCGTCGAGTGCGCGAACAGGGCTCTCAGGTGGACAACTCATACGGGAAACAGTCCATGTAGCTTGGCGGGGGTACTCATTGAATACTGTAGATTTCACCTCAGTGAAGCCCCGTCCGGGGTTAAGGTCTATAGGACTTTTACTCCATTGACCGACCGGCTTAGCCGAATTAAGAGAGGCAATATGGTCGCGACCCCGCTGGACTAACCGGCTAAGATCATCACTTTGAATTTGAACCCTCGGTTCATCATTAACGTTAAACGCAAGGTCCATATCAGGTAGCCACTTCGAGAACTTAGCGAGCATCGCCGTGGTAGCGTCGACTTGCCATTCGCGGGATCCCTTGGAATGGGTGACCAGGCCGTCCCGGATGGACACGCCGAGAAGAGCATTTGGGTAGCCCAGGGCATCAGAAGTTCGGGCGCGGAGAGTCGCGGGTTTTAAGCCCCAGTAGGGAAGTAAGTTCTCGTAGATTGTGTCAAACTCGTCGATGAGAAGGTAGTTGTTTTTCTTGGCGAACGCATACCACTGGTCGAAGTTTGGTGGTGGTGGCATACTATAGCGTTTCTTATAGTTGGCCACCGCCTCCTCTAGAGTCTTTGATTGTCGGGAGAGTTTCTCCTGAAGAGCCTTTTGCGCCTGGCTGGTAAGTTGTTCTAAGGGGTGAACCTTGGGGTCAACCTGTGATGTGATAGTCGATAAATCCTCCTGCACAACCCCACCCAATTCCACACTTGGGTCTACCTTCGGCGGTGGAGGGGGAGGTGTCTGTTCGGTGGGTGTCTGCTCAATGGGTTTCTCAACGGGTTTCTCAACTGGACTAGCCACTGACCCGTCGCCATTATAAGCGGGTTCTATCCCGGTAGACGGAGCCCCCAGACTAAAGAAACACACCAAAGCCAACGCCGCAGTCACGATGAGAAGCCGTCTACGCCGGCCGACACGGCCCTGGAAGAACCCGAGCGCAGGGACTTGTGTGCCGGTTCCAGGGTCGTCGAAGTGTGCTGGTGGTTTATCTGTGTCTTCCTGCATTTTTGCGAAGGGTGGATAAGAGGCGTTAATGTCGTGGTCGGTGAGGAGGAGTATTGTGGCGGCGGTTTTTTACACGATTACTCGCAGATATGTACGTGCAAGGGACGTGAGGAAGCCGGTTTGCCAAGATATATGTCCCTGACGAGGCGAGAGAAAAGAGAAAAGAAGTCAAGATGGTGGGATGGGTATGATTCGATATGGATACTTTCGATATCGTAGGAAACGGTTATTAGAAAATCGCCGAGCAAGTCTATCTCACTTGATCTTGTAAATCCCAGCAAGACAGGAATTTATACTTCCAAGTTCAATCTTCATCCTGAAACTATGGACTCCCTAGACTACCACCGTGCTTGGTTGCCCATCGCATTACCTGGTGTTTGTACATACATACATACAAAACGGTCTATCAAGCCACCTCGACCGCTTACGTATGCCAGCAAAGCTCTAACCTAGTCCCACCCGTTATAAGCCATTAGCCCGGCCACTACACGAAATTCCCTAGCCACAATCACTTCGCGGTAGCATTACCTCGCAAGTCCGTGTAGCCGTAGTTGCATAGCCCCCCTCCATAAGTCCATCCTGATCAATTCTTTCCCGTTGCAGTGGCCGTTGAACAAAGCGGTGTAATTTCTAATCCGTGCTGGGCTGCTGTCTGGAGTTTCGTTAGACATAAATTATCTAGACATCGGTATTGACATGTGGACTTTGGCTGCAGCCCAGGGACCAGGGAATTGATCCATTTGGCCAGCTTCATCCACTTATACGGCTTCCATGTATAACAAGAAGGTAATCCAACCACCATGGTAACTTCCAATTCCTACTCAGGGATAGTGGCGAAAAGAGCCTCCGAGTCTTGTCTTACATGCTTAACTAACGTGCCCCCTGAATCTCTAGACTAGTGTCACCAACAGCATTTTTACAGCGTCAATCACATTTTACGGCACTTAGACACAGGCGGATCATCAAAATCGATCTGCTCAATCACAATACTGAAAAGCTAACACTGCACATTCAAGGGAACCGAGATGTCTTGATAGATTTGATCGTGAATTCGTTACTAGCGATGACGCCTTGAATTCCTCAAAATATACACTATGTATGATTGTGCTTATTTCAAGGTCAACCGGTCGGATCATCGCACTCATGATAGGAATGCATCCCGTCCCTCGAAGTCAATAAACGCCAATTTTTGTATAACCAATCCAAATCCCAAAGACACATAAAACCGCCAAACCCAAATCAAGACACTCCTCACAGCAAAGTAAATACTTTTTGTTCTTTTTTTCATCGTGGATCGCGCCATCATTGGTGGTAATTTTTGCTCTTTTTTATTTTTTTTGGTCCGTCAAGTCCAAGAACAGAAGCAACTTCTTAGTAGAAGAAGCCAATGATCTTACCGGAGACGTGCTTGCGGCGAGCCTCCTCGTGGTCCATGATACCGGCAGAGGTGGTCAGGATGATGTAACCGAACTGACGGGCAGGGAGCAGCTTGACGACCCACTTCTCGAGGTCAGCAAGGCGGACGTTGTAGCGGGGAGAGATGACACCAGTCTTGTTGAGACGGCCGTTCAGCTGAACGACGATCTTGCCGGAGCGGTGGTCATCGACCTCCTCGAACTCGCCGATGTAGCCTGACATGAATCAGTTAGTATAAAAATGTCGTGGCGATTTAAACGAAAAGTTGCACCGAAGAAATAAACGTCAACAGCCCGTGTAAGATCCCCACTCTTCATCTATCGGCATCTTATAGGGGCTGAGTCGTGGGAAGAAAAGACGTTCGCCCTAGTTATCATGCCGAATGATGGAGGGGGGCATGGGGTTGGTTGAAGAAATGGAGATCCAATACTGGTGGTTGACGTTTATATAATCTTCGGTAAAATGATCTGAGAAGAAAAAAAAGACTTACCGTGCTTCTGCATGACCTGGAGGAACTTGACAATGACCTTGGAAGAAGGGCGGATCAGGACCTGGCGCTTGCCAGCCTTCTCGGCGTTGTTGATGCTCTTAAGAGCATCGTGGAGGACGGAAGTGCGGACCATTTTGTTGGATTATAGAGATTCTCAAGTCGAGAAAATGAAGGAAATGAGGTATCTGCCGGACAAGCAACACTCGTGGTTAGCTTTTTTTTTCAGTCGAGGCTTAAAGAGCGAGGAGAGTGCCCTCAAAAACCAGTACGATGGAGTTTGTGACGAGGAGGGTTCTGCCGCTCATGCTGAAGAGGAGAGACGTATCACAGTGAAGATGACGACCAAATACCACACACACCTAGTTGCGACCTTCGATCGTGGCATTTCGAAACGCAACACCAATTCCATCACCCAACCTCAATTGACGAGCCAATTCATCTGTAATATGGCATAAAATATATCAATGGATTGTATCCCGTGCATGGAGGTGTCGCGTGATCGATCATGTTCGGTTCCAGTCTGGCCAGGTACAAGTGTTTGGTCGGTCATCCACCGTGATTGTTCTCCTCCGCCATCGTGAAAAAGCGCAACGATATCCTGTCCAAAAGAATCACAATCGTCTCGAATTCGAGAGAGGCTCACTCAGATTTCCTCTATATTGCAAAGATACATACCTCGTGGTGGACGCGGAGGTCGATAAGGTGATCAAGGAGGAACGTTGATACGGACAACAGGACGGGTGAAGGTATACAGGGTGATTTCCTCTCCTGGCAGAAATTTGCAACCCACATTTCGTGCCCCACTGCAAATTCCCGATTCGTCTAGTGTGCCCTATACCCCACAACTTATCCTGGTTCATCCCCGCCAAACCCGTTGGTCTGTAACAACAGCCCCGCATGCCCTAACAGCCACATATACGCCACACATGTCAGCAGGGGCATCCATTGTTTCAGTGGCGCTTGTACATTTGATGGCTTTACCATCTGCCCAATAGTGGGGCGCGCACCCACAAATATCCATTTTGGGATATGCTTTGAGAAGTTTTGGTGGAGCAGAGCCTTGTGTAGCGTTCCGGCGGAGTAAGGTGCGAGGAAATTTGTGAGTGGGATTCAGTTTTTACTGCACGCAAGTTGAAAATCTACCCTGGACCCGTTTGTTTTCCCTTCGTTCTCTTTTAATCTTCTTCTTTTTTTTCCATCATTCACACTTTCTTACTCTTCGAGGATCGATCCTGGCAATTCTTTGAGAACAGAACAGTCAAGATGGTGAGTTGAGTTTGCTTTTCATCATCTTTGTTTTTCACTGCGAGCGAGCAGCCGAGTCGTCGTCATGGGGTTTTTCGACATCGGATATTCTGGCGGGGTTACGTCACAA
The DNA here is from genome assembly GCA_000712465.1 of Huntiella moniliformis. NCBI lineage: Eukaryota > Fungi > Ascomycota > Sordariomycetes > Microascales > Ceratocystidaceae > Huntiella > Huntiella moniliformis. Next base: position 563,072 of record JMSH01000002.1, on the reverse strand, counting down.
CATCGATAATCTATGATTCAACTCGACTTACGACAACGGACCAATTTGTCCTACGGATTTTCTGGATATTGGCTAGATGGAAAATGATTTATCCATAGCCACCAACCACCGTTCCGCCTCAACCCACAAGACCATCCGAAGAAAAAAAAACCATGCTCGTCACCGACAAATCCACTCGCAGTGACCAACAAAGATGGAAATCCGATAATCAAATACTAACGAAAATCCCCCCACAGTCGGACGTAGAAGATAACAACATTGAGGTCGAGGTTGCCGCTGATGCCGCCCCCAAGGGTGAGATGTCCGTTCTGGACGCCCTCAAGGGTGTTCTGAAGCTGTCTCTCATGCACGACGGTCTTGCCCGTGGTCTCCGTGAGGCCTCCAAGGCTCTTGACCGTCGTCAGGCTCACATGTGCGTCCTCAACGAGGCCTGTGAGGAGGAGGCTTACAAGAAGCTCGTCATTGCTCTTTGCTCCGAGCACAACATCCCCCTCATCAAGGTTCCCGATGGCAAGCAGCTCGGCGAGTGGGCCGGTCTTTGTAAGTTTTTTTGGTTTTATGAAACGGTTATTCTTTGTGGGAATTATTTGCTAACATGCTTTTCCACTTTTAGGCGTTCTCGACCGTGAGGGCAACGCCCGCAAGGTCGTCAACTGCTCTTGCGTTGTCGTCAAGGACTGGGGTGAGGAGTCCCAGGAGCGCACCATTCTGCTCAACTACTTCTCCTCGGAGCAGTAAGTGCAGGGCGCACCTCCAAGGAAAAAAAGAGTACCGCCTATATGGGACGGTATAAAAAGGGGGAAACGGTCATGAGCAATGAATTGAAGTTTTCTGCCACCATCATTATGTGTTATCCCAAGTGATATGTTTGCTGTGTTGTTTTTGTTACAATGTGACACAAGACGGAACATATGTATGAACATTCAGATGAGTGTGACATCATAGTGCATAGAAATCATATCATGCAGTTATCAAGTCCAGCTGACGTCCATCATCTACTTTCTCCCCTCAACCTACCCAGAAAGTTAGCAATAACCCGCCACACCACAACCATCTCCAAACTTACCATGATAATGTGATACCCAAACTCCGTCTTAACCTCCCCATACTTAGGGTTCGCCGTCGTACTATCCTCCAAAGCATACGCCACCTCCTCAAACTTAGGATCCAAAGCCCCCCTCACCTTCCACCCCAAAGCACCACCTAAACCACAGTTAGCCAAGCGTCGTGAAACCGTCTCCCTCGCCAGAGAAAAACGAACCAGCTCTCGCCTTATCCTCCGAGAAATTCCTCGCCACCTCGTCAAACTTGACTCCATCCCTCAACTTGGCCAATGCCTCCTCCTTCTTTCCGTGTTTCTCACACTGCCAACAAAAAAGAAACAACGTTAGTAAAAAAATCCTACCATCTGACTATCCCTTTTCCCATCGGTCTCCCTATCACAAGATCCGGATGAAAAAACAACTCACCAGAATGTGCCGGACGTTGATGCTTTGAGCTCCCTTCACTTTCCCGCCCTTCTCCTCTTTGCCGCCCTTGGCAGCTCCCTTGGCTGGCTTTCCGGAGTCTCCGCCTTTCTTAGCCATTGTTGATATGTCTTTGGTGAGTGTTTATGTTGTGAATCGTGTGAGTGACACTTGAGAACACTGGTAGTAAAAACAGTAAAGGTGGGGCAACAGTAGTTAAGCCAGTGTGTAACATGTCACCCTAACTGAATAACCCTCGAAAAGTTGAGTGGTCAATGATGTCATCGTTTGTCTCCAGGTTGCATGCATGTAATATAGTAAATAAAATGGCACATAACACAATGAAATTCTAAAAAGGTATCAATCAAGCAAACTCTATGAGCATTTTTAAAAAAATGGCAAACCGCCATGACAAAGATAACAGGCTACTGTGGTATAATAAACAAAAGAACTCCAACCATAAACACCAATGTCCCAAACCCAATGAAATACCCAAATGCACATTGGCCTCAAGCCGTAGCAATACAAAAAGAAGACAAAAGAATATAAAGCGCTGAGATGCCATGTTTAAGGTCCAGACGATAGCTGGTAAAGTCCAGACATGTTGCTGCCCCGTCTAGGAGGCGCACCTCTTTCCTCGGCCTCTTCAGCAAGAGGATCTTCGAGGATGACGTCGGGCATTTTCCGGACGACATTTTTAGGGCTCGGGGGAGGAGGGGGAGCGGAAGTCGGTTGCGCAGGAGGCGCCACGATTGTAAGTGTGGGTGTAGTAGGAGCGGGCGTGACAATAGTAGGAGTAGGGACTTGAGTACAAGTAGCGGGAGTCTCAATTGATGAGGCAGATTGTCTGCGTGATGACTCGCGGGACAACTCCAACATTAGGTCACTACGACTGCGACCAGAGCTATCGGACATAAACTCAAGGCGGTCGTAAACAATCCAATCATCAATTTGGTGCTGGTGCGGGATATCGAGAATCTCGTCGTATGAGATCTGGTCAGGGATGCGCCGAAGAATGATGCTGACGGAGTATGAGTCCTCGCCAGGGCCGCCGACAGACTTGTTGCGGAATTGCTTGACGTGGTAGAGTCCATCGTAGCGGATACCCTTGGAAGGGGCATATGGGGAGCTGAGCTCGTTGCTGCGCAGAACCATAACGGGAGCGCTTATGGCAGAGATCAAGCCTAGGGGAAGGCTACTCCAAGGGCCGGTAAAGCTGTATGTGGTGAGGTCGCTGTCTTCGTTGCAGATGGTTTCCGAACCCTGAGTCAATGACAAGACTTTGCAGTTGCGAGTAGGGCACTGTGACAGAATCGTTTCGCAGCTTTCGGTAATGCCATCGCATTCAGCAGCATCGTATGTCATCCACCAGCTGGTTGATTGTTAGTACGGAACACAAAGATGCGGGCATTATATTGTAACTTACTATCCAGGTTGCAGATTGGCGTTAGACTCGGAACGTGACCGTATTGGCTTCGGCATATGGCGTTGAGTGTGTTCGTCACGGCTGGCTTGGTTGATGCTCATAACAGCAGATCTGAGGCGCTCAATGGCTGACTCAGATACAGTAGTTGATCTTCTTCTTGTAGGCTCGTCGATATCGGTAGCGGATTCGTCTTCCTCTATTTGTCTTGGTGAAACTGCTGGGGAGTCTAATGGTGAAGGGCTCAATGTCTCGGTAAGGGAAACGGAACTTTGTCTGAGAAGCGAGACATGGTTGGCTCTAGCTGTTGACTGAGGCTCGTTGCCATCCTGGGTGCGTGGTCTTGGTACCGAGGAAGAAGGTTCTAATGGCATAACTCGTGGGCTGGCAAGGGGCGAAACTTGTTCGTCTGAAATAGAGCGGTGGTGGTGAGTGAAGCGCTTGGTGAGTGAAGACACAGACCAAGTTGGCGCACGATAGCGGCTCTTGGAACGTCTTGCTGAATCGTCGAAGAAAGCCTTGGTTTGTGAGAATTGCGCCGCGAGGGCTGGGTTGATTTCCCGGTTTGGCATGGTGGGCGGATGTGAAGGACGGAATAGAAGGTTGAGAAAGAAGAAGTTGAGAAAAAGAAGTGCCGGATGATGTGACGGGAAGAGTGACAATTATAAGATTACTCCAGTGTCAATCCAATGTGACAATTTAGGCGACGGGCAACAGTCGGTATTTTGGGTTCGGGTTGTTAGGTTGGTGACCCAAGCGGAAGAGCTCGGCCAGGTTTCCGCACCTGGCAAATTCAAGAACCAAGGTATATTTGTGCACCCAATGGCGTGTAAAGGCGGAGGGTGTAATAGAGGGCGGCAGAGAGGCGTGTCTGCAAAAGAAACTGTATAGTGTCCGACGGCGGGTAGTATGTAGAAACGGGTACGCCGACGTTCACGGTATGGGTTAAATTGTCGAATCGAACCGGTTTATGGTAGCGCGACGATGCGACATTGACGAGAGGTTGTTATGTAGTAAACGATTGTGCAGGAAGCAAAGTCTGGCGAATGATTGGTGAGAAGTAAAGAAGAAGGCTTCCCGGACGACGAAGAGGGATTGTCGGCAAGATAAAGGACAAGAGATGGCCCTGGAGAGGAGCCAAGTGCCAAGCACAAATGCTGATCTTGACCCCGTAGCGAAGGTGACAAGGAAGATACCCTGAAAGTGATGATATGGCAAACCCAGCGACGAAGTCAAAAATTCCAAGAAAGCGAATTAACCGTGCGCTTGGGCTAGACTTATACAAAATCTGCAAACAAAAATCGGGCGAGCAAGACGAACAGGGCAACAGAGACAGGAAATGGTAAGGCCAATCGCTAGTGGTTGTTATTTCCAAGAAAGCAAGGATTCGGAATTACAGTATTTTCAGTGGTTCCCAAAATAGGCTGTCAGGAAAACCAAAGATGGCAGTGGTGGTGGTAAGGAAACTGCGAAAAGTAGCAAGTACAGTAAAAAAGCGTGAAAAAAAGTGGCACGCTTGGTTTGCTGAGGCGAGGCGATGTGCAGCGATGATCAAGAGATGTGTCCAACGAGAAGAGCTTGAACTGCAGGCTGCGGTGCGAAGAGATGACAACAGCGGACGGTTTGCATAGACGGTGTGTAGCAAGTCAGATTCCGTTCAGAGGGAACAGGAAAATGATTCGAGTTTAAGATTTAAGACTGTGAAAATCTATAACTGGATATAGATTATAGATAAGATGCAAGTCTTTTATTTTGCTTTTGCAAACAAAGTAAGCGGAGAATAGAGCGAGTCGAGTGAGCGAGGGAGGTATGACACTTTTAAAGGCCTCGTTTTGTGGCGATGGATGACGAATAAAGGCGCTTGGCCGACGAAGAATGCGGAAGGGAGAGGAATGTAGCAAAAGAGGGATATAGGTCTCAGAGCGGTGGAGTATCGACTCGGAAACGACCGAGGCTATATAGCAAAAAGAGGAAATCAAGCTGTTTGAGTGGAAAGTGACGAATCGGATGTTCTTGATAGCTCCGTGAAAACGACGATTATCAGAGACAGTAATTTTTGCCTCCGTAGGAGATTCGTGAGGTGGATATCGGGTTATAAGTATTGCTCTGATAAAGATAGCTGACAAAAAGCCGAACAGAGCTTAGAAGGCAAAATGGTAAAAATGGACGAATTGGGTAAAAAAAACTGTGACGGTAGTGTAGGCGTTTTTAATGGGCGATATCCATACAATGGATCGGAATTGTGGATTAAAGCCGTTCTTTGTTGATGACCCCGGAAAGTGTGATTCAATTAGGAAACGAGTCCGATTACAAGTCCGGCGAGTGGTATTTGAATTTGTTCCTTAACCAAAGAGAGTTGTAGTTAGCTTATTTTGTTTTGTTTGTTTAATGAAGCCAGAAACAAAACAGTAAAAAAGACGAGAAAGAGGAAGAAAGAAACGAAACAAAAGAGATTCCAGGCTTAGCAAGCCAAATCATCAATTATGTTCGCAGCAGGGAACCAGCCGGATACTTCTTTGGGATACCACGACCGCAAGGGAGATTGCTTTTTTTTGAATGAATGAATAACGAGGGATACGCCGGAACGGTAGTAATGTGTATGATCAAAGTAAGGGCCAAACTCTGGCTGACCGACTGTTGACCGATTGTTGATCTCCCAGTAGTTATGACAGATAGAAACCGGGAGTATGGGATGACATGGTCCCACCGGACGGACGTCAACAGTAACCCGAGCAAATATACATATAAAGTCTTGGGTTGGAAATGAAGATTTGAGGGAGAAATATAATGGAGGAAACAGAAACAAGCTTCGGACAAAGTGAACTACTAAGAAGACTGGCCTGTAGATCGGTTTCCGATGTGGAGAGTTGAATGAAATAGTCTATGGTTGAAATTTGTGTGTAACTTACAATAGGTAGTGTATGTATTCCCCACGCATGTACGGGATGTTGAGATGGCGGTGGTGAGAAAATATCTTGGTGGCGAGTGTGGAGAACAAGTCAAGTCTTGATAGATATATGCAAGCTCGACAAGCTATTATTATATCAAACCAAAAAGTAATCTATGAATCTGGTGGGGGCGGGAAAGGAGACTAGTATAATCGCGGAATGGACTCCTAGTTGCCGACTAGCAACGACAACAAACTGTAATATTGGAGTTTGAAAAAAAGGAGAATAAAACAAGGTGGCGCACCGATGAGCAATAGACACAAGATTGACAGCCCCCAAAAGCTCGTCGTCCTTGTTGTAGGATTTCAAAAAAAAAAGGCGTGCGTAGAGGGGGGGGTGTAAGGACAAGGCCAAGACCACGATGATTCTCGGCACCTTGAGTAGATATGTCCTAAACCAGCAGTTTTATGATAGACTAAGTCCAGAATCTGTGATGAAAGCTAGTCCAATCAGTCTTTGTTAGCAAAAGTTGAGATATCGGTAGATGCGTAGTAGTAGTCATATGTTTAGTAAACCATTAGGCTATATCGGGATCCTAAAAACGATCCGAAACCGTTCATGAATTGTCCGCTACGATAACTTAGTGTATAATGTATGGATGTACACATATCAGCCAGGCCTGTTATCCAAACAGTGACAGCACAATATATAGCACACATAGTTAGTTACGGGATGAGCTTACCGACCTATGGATTTCGGACGCCTAATGGATGAGACACAAAACTGTACACTAACCCACAAAAAATGCGAATTTAGAGTTGCTTAGTGGATATTGGAGGGGCTCCTATTTGCTGCTTTGGTGGGATCGAGGTTGAATAGCCTAGGCGAATTTGTTCATGTAAGAGAATAAATACCAATTTTAGGTAACTTGATGGCCCGATTAGGAATTTTAGACGAAATATGTAGATCGTCATGGATAGAGTTCAAAAGAATTACATGTATGACAACTCCGAACAACTGGTGTGCTTGATTTCGGCTCTCTTTATAAGGAGTCGGGTCGGGTCATGAGATTCGCGATATCGCAAGAACCTACTACATTCTCCCTCTAGCCAGACATTTCGTCATCCCTATTGTCTAAGAGATGCATCGCGCATCAAATCCAGGGCTTATTGTTCTTTTTTGTTACTATCATATATCCCTCACTTACCGACTCACGCACGCCCACCCGTTCGTTCATTCATTCATCCAACCCACCAGTTTTTATCGGCCGGTCCCACCACATCCGCTCGGTTGGTCTTTACCAAAGTGACACCTTGTCAGTTAGTTGCCCCGAGCTCTACCTCAACATGATCAATATCCCGCTAAACCCCACGGAATGACTGGCTACTGTTGCTGGTGAGCAGACAGGGCGATCCGGGAGATACAAAAGAAATGCATGGGCCAAGGTCCGTCACTCCACTTTATTTCCAAGACAAGGCGGCCGGGGCTCGCGCGCGCGCGGGGCGGGGAAAGAGGGAATCATTGTGCAGAGCCCGAGCTGTGGGTTGACTTCCTTGTATCACATGCCTCACTGAGAGCTTGCTGGTCCATTTTTGTTTTCAGAAAGATGAAAAGATGTTTTACGGGTGGCCGGCATCTTACGCTGGTGTATAGAGCTTTGACAATAGAGGTCAGAACAAGGCTGAGACTAAACAAAGGTGATTCATTGATCATGAGAATCTACTAGACTCTTCAGGAAGGTGTTGTCCATTTATGCAGAGGCCATTGATTTACACGGCGTGCATGGCGGGAAGACACAAGACAGTGTCTGTATGGTAGGTGCAACACGACATTACATAGTAGACCAGAGCTGGAGAATCATTTCCAAGGCACTTTAGTCAAAGAAAGAAAGTTGTACTTCTAGGCATCAGATAGTTGTAAATTTCCACCATCCATCTCGCCAAAAGGATAACCCCCACAAGCCGGCCGGTATTTAGTTTTTTTTGTTTCTTGCGACAGGCTGTCTACAAGGAACAACCCGGGGTGGGTGTTGTTCTTGGTACCACCACCTATTATTACAACACTTTACGGCCTGGCAGTCAGTCATGTTGTTATCTCGAGGTTGGTTGAACTTGCATGGCATTTTCAAAGCGGTGCATCCGGTCATGTCGTAAAACCGCACGAAGTTGCCCCATCTAGCCTGCTCGGGTAGGTGGTTCAGCCCGCTGGAATCATGATGTGACTTTGATATGCTGCCATATCCAGTACATTGTCTGACATGGCCACCCAACGAAGCGAGCGCATTACTTCAAGTTCCTCGTGGGTCTAATGCAAAGTACTGACGACCATGTGATATCTTTTGTTTTTGCAGTGATTCACAGGCAAGCCGCAGGCTTATAATGTCTATCGTATTGATGTTGTGTTCACACATTTGACATTGCTGGGGGGGTGTTAAAATGCAACTATATAAGAATCGATTTTTTGGGCTGTAACATGTTGTGTCTCAAATCCAACTAATGCCCAGTACCAACTAGTAGTTATCAAAGTCTTCAACCTAAACCAATTATGGTCATATCTTCCGATGAATGAGCACGTTGTCGGCAGATATAGCGTAAGCCAAGACTCAACGTCATGGTAGAAAACTATAGACTTAAAGGTTGTTGGTGAATTGACACAGGTACACAGATATGATCTTGATCGAGTTGACCAAGACAATATTTGGTTGTTATTTTTTTTTTCAGCCCATAGGGTTCGGGCATCCATGACAGGTAGGGAAGTCCGTAACGTTATTAATGTCCCGACATCAACGGACACCTCAAGTGAACTAAAACTGTATCAAGGCTCAAAAGACTGTTTCGTTAAATTCACCAAAAGAACTCTGATACGCTGTCAAGTTATCTGGAATCATAGGAGTGAAAAAAACGGCCGGTTTTTTCGTTTATACTGAAGGGATCAGCAGTGTAGCAAGCTATGTAAAACGTATTATATAGAAAACGTCTTTCTCAATATCAAAATAGACCCGGTACCCAACCCACGCCCCACCAGACAAGCATTTCAACCGACAGGACAACAGCACCATACTGCAGCTAGGTGCCGTTGCATATGGACTCCCATTCAGCTCAAACGCCTAAGGTCTCCCTAGGCCACCATTGCAAATCCAGCCATCTTCCTTATTACGGACCGGAAAGGTCTGCCTGATCCATTATCGGGAGTCCGCTTGTACTATGTCGCTTCTACCAAGCTAAAAACCTATCGTTCGGCCGGCTGAGAATCCCTTAACAACTCCCTTTCTAAAGGGTATATCTGCTGAAACCCCCAAATATCATAGATCAAGGGAAACAAATAGCTGACAGGATTGGGGAGTCTGGTGATGATGGTTCATCCTTGGTCACGATGTCTTCCCCAAGTTCTCTCCATTGATCCGGCTCCATCCGTAGTATAAACGCTATGTCCAAACGGAAGCTGAGATGGTCTGTATATATCCATAGTGGGTATTTTTCCCACTCAGCTCTTCCAGCTGCCTATTGTTGACACTACATGATGCAATGCAATGCGGGTCACCCGTACAGCTATGTTGTCTCTTGTAAAAAGAAAGACCCTAGGAAACCTTTTCCTACCTTTAGGCTTCGCCAATGCAAACGCCTTTTCTAAGCCCGCGTCACCTCAGAACAAGCAAGAAAAAAAAAGCTAACACCCCCGGCGCCGGCCCAGTTCCCCTCAAGGGAGTGACATCCATGGGCTGAAGAAGCGGGGGATTCTGTCCGACCATGGAGACAAGAGAAAAAAATACAAGGCGGTGAAGACGGCCACATTCCAGCCTGAAACCCGCCGACATAGAGGGCAGTTTCATTTTGCGGGGTGTCTGGTCAAACGAATATGGGCGGGGGCGGGGGACATACAAGTAAGCCTAATGGCATCTGCATACTTTGGGAGGAATATGTAATGTACATAACAACGGGCGAGACATAGTTCGTGCGTTTTGCTTATTTTGGCATATTCAGTGGAGCGGGATGACTTTGACTTTTTTTTTAACTTGTGAGGACATATTGATAGAAAAGGAGGGGCAAATCAGACAAGGCAAAGATACGTGTTCAGGGATAACAACAAGAAGAAAAAAAAAGCCACAGATCTTGGCCCATGGGAGGTTATCCGATCCGAGTCCCGGTTATCTTGTCTAGCGCTTCGATGTTTTTTTGTTTTTTTACAATGCTCTTTGATCTGAAGACCGCCTTAACCTCCCTACTACCCCCTTTGTTCCTCCCTTTTACACTGTTGAAAGTTGAAAGAGGAGTTCTACTTTTCTCAGCCGATAGTAATTTGAAATGATTCGGGACATTCACATTCACTAGTTATCTATGTATGTATGTCTAGGTTTACGTGGACTTTTGGGGGCGATATTGATGTGATGTGACGGGCCGGGCAACGGGAATTTCAAATTGTGCGTTCCGGAATCCCATCCGGGCGGGTTCTAGACTTAACCTTCAACTATACATTAACTCAAATTCAACACCGGAATTTGATTTTTCCTATATAACCCATATGCAACCCTATGGTTCAAACCCCGGAGTATTCAACAGATCCCCGGACAAACACTCGGCCGTCTAAAGCCCAGTAAACCGAAAAACCACTCATCCTATATGACAAGAATTACTTTATTAGTCGAGCCCCACGTCATCGTGTCAATTGACCCCACGTATAAAGATTCCTCCTGACTCTTCATTGAGAACGTAAGCCGTTGCCGTATTCCCATAGGCCCCCTAGTAAGTCAGAGATGGCCTGGTCATCCATACTTCAGACTTTGTGACTGTTTGGCGCCGGAAAAAATCAATGTAACATGCGGGTCTATCTAGGATGGTAAAAATGTTATGGCTGTTTCTCCCCAATCATGACGACATCGATTACCCCAGCTTACACGAGCCCTTAAAAGTTTGGCAAAGTAGAGATTCAGAAATGATTTAGCGTACGGTATACCGCCGTATATCCGAATATGGATGGAAACTAGTATATAGTGATGACCTCTTACAAACTTGCTATTGTAGTTAGTCTTGTTACGAGCATATCAATAGCTTCACAACTTCAGCCAGCCTTGATTTTCAAGTGTGCCGCACGCAGGCTTTTCATTTTTTTAATTCCCTCTTTGTATCCTAGCCTGAACCCCACTATGGACCATGTAAAATAAATCCAAATTTGGCTCTTCAACTAAAATAGTGAGGCTCGCTCGGGACCTGCCATTGGCTAAACTGTCAAAGCTTTCCCAGCCAACATGTTGTGACATCGGGCGACACACCCACTCGACTTTTGTTTGCAGCCAGCCAGGCGAACAGAGAGAAAAAAAACGCAAATAGCGCAGAGAAAACTTGTGTGGGCCACAGCGGGTTTATAGAAGCACGGACTCCCGATGTCAACGACATGTCTTGTTGGATAGAGACGTCATTATCTGTGAAAATGTTTGTATCCGAGTTTTTTCTCTTTGCATGACAGGGCGAATTTTATGGGATCTATAATGGACGGGAGTCCGACCGGGACGGTAGTTGGTAATTATGTTGAGCCAACATAAGGGACCTACCGCCTTGTTTGTTGGATTTCAATATCGTGGTATACATTGTATCTACCACGATGACTCCATGAAGAAAAAATCTTTATCTTGTGCGTGCTGTCATGTTTGTCACTACATTGATCGATATAGTGGAACCACGATTCCCCCACCCACAAGCCAACTTAGGCGAAGACCAACAACCAAGGCATTGACAACAACAACAAAAAAAAGTCACCCAGATTTAATTCCCGTGGCTGGATATAATCCCAAAAGTGCATCCCACACAAACCACTCAAATCCATCCAACTCCTCGGATCCCAAGCCGGGCTACACAACATCCCAAGTCGCCTCGACATAAATACCGACTACGGAAATTCTACAGTACTTGGACAACTGCAAGCGCCAACCTGATTAGTCATACATATATCAATTTTTTTTTCAGGTGTCCATGTTAAATCCAAAGTGTGTGTGTGTAGCAAGAACACAACCAACCAACCACCATATATCGACCGTCTCGCTTCGCGCTAGTCACAAACCCGTTGATTCAAACAGACTCCGTCGGACCATGAAGGCCATCGTGATACGAGACAGCTGACTTACGGGGTACAAGCGGCCCCCAAGCACAGCAAAAAAAGCAAAAAAAAAAAGATACACCGGGGAGGGCCCCACCTTGTAACGGACAAGCCAAAGTGGTTTTTGGTCCTACTACAGGACCGTATAATTACCAGAGGACCAATATTGAGCCATTTATGGTTCTTGTCGTTTACCGCCTTTTCGTCACAGCTTCCAGCTGGCTAGTTGATTTTTTATGGCGGGGTAGCTATGTAGACAGACAATCTTTACGAATCGGTCCTTACTTGCTCGTTTACTTAAAAGAAGTATGTAAATCACCGGTGACGAGACCCGGCGACACGATGCTTTTTTTTTCGATTTTTTTGTTACTGCTTCCGGGCGAATTCATGAAGACAACTGTAATTCCAATTTCGGACACATGATGTCTCGTTGGCGGGAAGCCTAACTAGGGATTGTAGTAATCGGTTCGGTTCCCCCAAGGAGATTTTGCAAGCGGATGTAAAATAGGACTCGCCGAACTGTTGCCCGGTGAAGAACTGTCATCTTGATGGGGGATTTTGTTTCATGGTGTCTCCGGTTTACGCAAATGCGGGGAACTTACAACGCAATGGGTCTGGACCAGGTGAATTCGGATATCGCCATTGATGAAATCCGAATGAACATAATACTATAACAACAAGCAGGAAATCGGGTTTACTGTACACAATTGACCTGTAGATCCGTTCCGAGACACCTTAGCTACTTACTGTACAAGCTAACCAACTAAGCGCCCATAGTTAAAACAGGATGCCAAAATAATCCGTCGTATTTAGCAAAGCCACTACAACGTTGCTCTAAACCAAACCGTTCCGCTCCAGTTCCGGCTTCCCCAGTTTCGCCGAAAAAGAAAACCACATACCGGCGCGGCTTAATCGTTTGGGTTTGCAGCTCTCACTGCCTCGCTTCCAAACTATTGCACATTTGCGCATCATCATCATCATCATCTTGTAGCACCCCCCTCTTACGCCGTGACTCCGCCTCCTCACCCGACCGATCAATTCACATTAACCAGCTGCCGTGGACCACCACTTCCTCACCAAAAGCATCTGGTGGTTCTCACCGGTGCAATTCTCTGCCATGTCCACTATTTCGGCCCAATACGGCCTTATTATTTTCCTCATGTGAAGCGTATTTTTAATTTCTGCCTGACATCCTCCGGTCACAGAAGGTCACACCACAATTTCCTTCTGCTCCCGTGATGGGCCTCCCAGCGTTTGTTGGCCCTGTATGTAAACCCAACGGGACCCGATAGTCTGGGTCAAAGGCGCTGTTTATCGCTTTCAGGCCAATCACAGCCGCGTGACATGAGGTTGTGAATGTTCAATGCAATGGCCAATGCTCCCTCCCCATCGATACATCTTGATAAAGAGCTCCCTTTTTGAGAATACCTGCATGTCCTATAGTTGATCGCTACTGTTGTCCCTGTCTCGATCTGACAATGATTTTGGACCGCCAGGGATGAGACTCGGAATCGATCTTATCGATAAGATATTCCTTGTCAAAAAAAACTACGTCAGTATGAACTTCATATCGACGTCAACTAAGCTTAGCCAAGTTTTCGATATTGGCCACACTTACTACTCCATCCGATACTCCGATTTTACACTAAAGTCTATAATAGTGTCGGGTTCCTGTCTATTTTTGAACCTGTTTCTCCGTAGATTGAGGCAGCCCAAGTTGACAATCGGACCTGACTATCCCATAAGCAATCCCTTTATTTGGCGCATGTCAGTTGCTTCTGCTCCAGTGGCACTTTAGACTTTCGAGACATTCGTACCTTACTCAGGAACGGCAACATAATCGGTACTTCAACATGAGCTCAGTTGCACCCCCCGCTCAGAATGACCGCGTCGGATTCACCGAGGAGGCGATTGGGATTACCAAGCGCTTATGCGGTTCCGACTTCTCATGGTCTGGTATCCTGCGCAAAAGGTAAAGAACCCCCATCCCAAACCATTCATCGCATGACATGCGTCATATGGATAGAAAGACTTACGCATTACGTTTTTGATACAGATACACCGACTTCCTAGTAAACGAGATTCAGCGCGATGGAACCGTTCTCCATCTGACCGACTTTGAACCTGTCGAGGTCACACACGTTAAGAGAAACCAACCGCGGGAAGCCCCATCAACTGCCGCCCCTAGTGCGACTACAGCTGCGACAGGGGATTCCACTCCCGCAGTTACCGAATCGGCTCCAGAGGAGATTGTAATCCCTCCCGTCGCGGAAGGTGATCGTGAGATCCTCACGAACCTGTTGGGGGCGGAGCATGCTGAGGGGTTCTTGGATCTGTACAAGAAGTCGTTTGAGCCTGGAGTCTTCACTGGAAAGAGAGGACCTAGTGCCAATACTCTTCCCCTTGAGGAAAAGGAAAAGCGCACTGCAGTCCACCAAGAGGTTCGCCGTATCTTCAACTCTGCTCTTGAAACTAGTACCGATGAAGCTGGTGGTATCATTGCCACTCTTGCGCCTCGCCGTGGGGGTGGCCGTAGAGATAACCGCGATAATCGTGGAAACAACAACACCAACACTCGGAACCAAAATATTGGCCGCCGTGGTGACCCCAATGCAGGCGGCAAGAACTATCACCGTGAGATCCAGTGTCCCGGAGATGGTGAGTACCTGCATTTCAACCTGTACAAGATGAACCGCGACACCATGGAGGCCGCAGCCCAGATTGCCAAGCAACTGAGTCTCAAGCCGCAAAACATCCAGTACGCTGGAACCAAGGATCGTCGCGGAGTGACTGTCCAGCGGTGCTCTGTACGCCGGAGAAAACCACATGAGCTGGATCGCCTGAACTCGCGGTTGTACGATATCTGCATCGGAGATTTCTCCTACTCAGACGAGCCTGTCCATCTGGGTATGCTTGCTGGCAACCAGTTCACCATCGCACTCAAGGGTTGCACGTTCCCTGGCTCCGAGTCGTTATCTGTAAACGAACAGGTGGAGAAGCTCTCAACTGCCGTGACTTCAGCTCTTGACCATATGCACTCGCATGGCTGGCTCAACTATTTTGGTCACCAACGCTTCGGCACTTTTAACATTGGTACACACGAGATTGGCCAATTGATCCTTTCGGGGGCTATGAAGGAAGCCTGCCATGCGTTATTGTCTTACGATGAGAAGCTAGCTTCCTTGACGGATCAACGGAAGCTTCCCGCAGAGCGGTCTCTCCGTGATGAAGCCACGCGCTCATGGTGCTGCCGAACCTTCCTTCGGGATGGCGATGCAGCAAAGGCCCTCGATAAGCTACCCCGCCGCTACAATGCCGAGGGAACCATTATCAGACATTTGTCTCAACGGTCTACCGACTACATGGGCGCTTTGTTGCGTGTAACCCGGGGTCTTCGTAGCATGTACCTTCACGCCTACCAAAGTTACGTATGGAACTTTGCCGCCAGTCACCGCTGGGAACTCTACGGTGGCCAAGTTGTTGTCGGAGATCTTGTCCGGGATGACAAGACCGCCGCTGCCCCCACTGGCACTGCCGAGGTTGACCAGGACGGCGAAGAAATCGTCACCGCCGAAACCTCCGAGGAAGACGCCGACGCTTTCACCACTGCCCGCATTGTAACCGAGGCCGACATCTCAGCTGGCACCTACACCATCTTCGACGTTGTCCTCCCCACCCCCGGGCATAGCACCCTCCTCCCTACCAACGCCATGGGCGACTTCTACAAGTCCTTCATGCAGGAGCACGGCGGCATTGACGTTACCAGCATGGCTCGCGGGCAAAAGGAGTTCTCTCTTAGTGGGCGCTACCGTCCTATGATGGCGCGCTTCATGCACGAGCCCGAAGGATGGGTTAAGGCATGCGCTGATGAATTGGAACAGATGGCCAAGACAGATCTTGACATTGTCAAGGAGCGTGTTGCTGAGAGAAAGGCGAAGGAGGCAGCTGAAGCCGCTACTACCACTGCCGAAAAGGATGAGAGCGAAGGAGAGTCGGGGAAGAAGAGAGCTCGTAGTATTTCGGATGCTGGTGATTCCGAAGCCAAGAAGGCTCGTATTGAGGTTGAAGCTGGTGACGCGGCTGTTGTAGAGGATGAAGCTGTGGAGAAGAAGAGTATTGCCGTTGTTGTAAAGTTCCAGCTCGCCAAGAGTTCGTATGCCACTGTTGTTTTACGTGAACTAATGGGCGCGCCAACTACACAGTAAGAAAATAAAAATAAGAAAATAAAAATAGATATATACAAAACATGACGGAAATAGTCAATTTTATCAACTACACAAGATTACAGCTACTTCATTAAGAAGTCAATCGAACAAGGAAACAACAAGCAATTAAGAGGGAAGAAACATAATCTTGGTTGAGTGAAAGATAGGAAAAAATTGGCGAGTGAAAACATGTACAACAAGAGAGATAGAGAGAGAAATAGGAACCACATATATAAATGTATATGGACCCGCGACTATTAGGGAAGACAATATGGTATGGCAAAGATGGCGAGTTTACGAGTCCCAGCCCCATACCTGCGCCAGGTACTTTTCCATATTCACACGCTTCGTCTTCATCTCAACCATCCACGGATGTTCCAACATACGCCATGGCGTAGCTCTGCGACTGGGGTCCTTCTCGAGACTGTTATTCAAAGGTTAGTATACGCATATTCCAATCACAAGATAGCTGCTAATCGGAAACTTACCAGCACTGGATAAAGTACTTGAATGAATCACTCCATGTCACGCCATCAGGTTCGTCCTTGAGTACTGGGGTTGGTTGCTGAACAATATATGTCAACAGATCGATAAGTCCCGCCTTAGGTTGCATCTCCGAGCCATCCGCTGGGAATGGGAACCGGTGTTGCGCCACCTCAAGAAGCGTGACACCTGTTGACCAGACGTCCGACGTTATGGTGTATGACTGCCCTGTGATACGCTCGGGGGCCATATAGTAACTGGTACCGATGAAGGTGTCGGCCTCACCCTTAGTTCCGAAATCACCAGACACCCCGAAATCGCATAGCTTTACTTGACCTTTTCGGGTCAACAGAATATTTGAAGGCTTGATATCACGGTGGATAATGCGTCTTCCGTGAAGGTAAGTCAAGCCCCCGAGTATGCCTTCGGCCATCTTTCCTAGCACCTTTTCACCAGTACGTCCACCCAACCGCTTAACCTCTTTGTAGATACTATCCAGACATCCACCCTCGCAGAACTCCATAGCGATGGATATAGTAGCGGTTGAGGGGTCGACAAAAGCACCGTAATAGCGGCAGATGTGCTCTGAGGCACAGTTCTTGTTGAAACCGAGCTCACGGAGAATTTGTTTCTTGACATCTGGATCGGGGTTAGACGTGATAACCTACGGAAACAGAATAGTTAGTATCTTGAAATCCTTCCGCCTCAAATGTTCTAAAGGCTCACCTTCAAGGCAAACACAGTTTTCCCGGTCTTGAGTTTGCATCGCGTGACTGCGCCACCAGCGCCCTCTCCCAAACTACCCAACTCGACAATCTGCTTCTCTACACTGGCAATCTTCCAGTTTTCGTCGTCAAAATCCTCAACATCTTTTCCTTTAATCTTTTCTAGGAGTGACATACGATCAAACTGGCTCTCCAATCCGTGTGTGCTGTTGAAATCACTGTGTTCCGAATGCAACGACCCTGCAGCTGAAACCGGATCTGGCGTGCCGTGTGGCCGGCCGCCGATGCCCAACTGAATTGACAGGTGCGAGTATTGTGATGCAGCCGATACTGGGTTACTCCCGTGTCCGTCCAAAGGTCCAAAACTACCATTCCGCGTATTCGCTGCACTGCCTTCGCTACCGTTACTCGCGGGCGTTACCAAACGCAACGGTTGTTCGCGGGGGGCAACGTGGCTGCCATGAGGGGTAATCACATTAAGCTGGCGCAAGGCTGGACGACCGGGTCGGCCTGGAGGATTGACGGGATTAGCGGTAGCCGAGGGAGGGATGGAAAGACCCAGACGAGGGCCGGTTCGGTTTCCAAGGGCGGGTCGGAGCATCGGTGGGCCGGCGCCCAGGTTAGGGACGGACGAGCCGGCAGGCGTTGGAACCATTAGCGGCTACTGTGGAGGGGGTGTTGTGCTATATGTGGCGACAGGGAAAGCGAGAAGTGCGGGGCCGCAGAAGAAAGTACGGCGAGCAGATGAGGGCGATGGATCGTTAAATAGGGCGAACTCTGGGGTTGTATTTTGAGTTTCTCGTAGCGGGAGTCGGGCGACTGAAATATGATTATAGGTGTACGGATTGGCGGATAGTCGACAGAATTGGCTCAGAAAGTAAATTGGATAATGGCAAGATATAGAAGTGGTTTTACGAAGAACAAAAAAGCGAGGAGCAGGAGAAGCGCTTCACTTTGTATTGCAGCCTAAAGAATTGATCGGAAAAGGGATTGATAAAAGACGCTGGGTTATCCTTAGGATTATAGTTAGTTGATACAATAGAAGGAAAAAAACAAGAAAGCCCGAATACGCCTGCGATGTTGGTTCTAGGAGTGGGGGGACACGGCAAGAAGAAGAGGACGATTTGATCGGCTGGAGGAGCTTTGGTCGGTCATTGTGAAACGAGTTGGTGACTGCAGCTTTTCACTGTCCCCCATGGACCCCATCAGCCATATCACCACACCACAAATAATGCTGTCGCTGGGTTTTGTTAGGCGGTGCCGTGTGCTTGGCCAGGTCCACTACCGTCTCGTCACAGGTGGTCTAGGGGCTGTCAAGGGCGCCCCCCCCCCAGCACAGGCCCGCTGATCCCCTTGGGTTTACACCATTGTGCGCTTAGTCATCTGGGTTGGGCATCGAAGATTTCAAAGCATCGTCGGTTTGGTTTGCTAAGGTTTTCTAGGGAAAAGGAAGAACGACAGGCATCAAAGAACGCATGTGCTTTATGGTCGTTTCAAACACATGGGCGTGAAGGAGAATTTCAAGTCTATAGTTCAAATACAGATTTGCATTTGTATGTATGTACAATGTATAGTCTGTACATATGCACATATGGATCATGGTCACTATCGTGTGTGGTGTAGGTTCCAAAAAGAAAAAATTACAAAAACAATGAGAATGAGAATATTGGGGTTGGTCTTGGTAAGTTTGTTCGACATTTGGTGTCTCCTATAGAAGCTTCATGGAATAAAATCGACCCTTCCCTTTGCTTCATGGCAGTGTATACGCAACATGAAACTTTGAAGGGGGGGCCTTGAAGCCCTGTTAAACCGTAAGTAGGATCGATGCTTGTGGCCTGGATTGGCCCCAAAAGTTGCCTTGTCCATCCAACACTGGTTGCATCAAAGACTTGTAGTTTCAAAGGCCATTCTGCATCTGTTCATCAGTTTCAAATCCTCAACGCAGACATATACCCGGAGTTCCTCGAATAATCCAACTTAGTCCGTATGTTGTGGCTCGAGGGCCATTCCTGTTAATAGTAGTACGGCCTTTGGCTATGCGCTATGTAGTGACGGCTTGACACAAACGAGGCTGGTTTGGTTTGGTTTGTGATCATACAGGACTTATCTTGGTGGGACAGTCCAGTAGTTAATGCTGGGGTGATGGGCCGGGGACGGATGGCATGCCTAGGCCACGAGTCGATTATTGGAAGCACATAGCCGAGGGCGGTGAGCAATCACTGTTGTTTGTTGGTTGACCGGTCTAGGATTCAACAAGCCGGACTGGTTTATTGAAGAGTGTGATACATTTGCATGGTGATTGGACTGGCAGACATGTCGAATGTTCAATTTCAACACAGACCCGTTAATACCGAACAACTGCATAACATATCCAACAACTACGAATCCTCCATCCACTTTGACTAACAATTAAACTCTTCAAGCCCCAGTGTCAGTCTCCACCTCCCAGCCTCGCCGTAGCCTCGTCGCAAACTATCGCCAAGTTGACATCCAGGCCCTGGTTCCTGCAGTTTCTGTCATCATAATTCTCACTATGATGTGCATTCGTCTACAGCCAATCCCAGCCATCAAGCGGAGGTAACCCACACGTTGGATGTCGCACTCAACCATGGTATCCCTATAAGCATGAAAAACATCCAACAAGTATGTATGTATGGATGTAGACCGCCATTGGGGGCCATTTGGACCGGCCGATCAGAACGGAACCCCTTTTAAACGGCCTTCCGTTTCCCGATTACATCCGATATCATCATCACATGTATCCATTCGCTACCGTATCCCAAACGGCGGCCTCCCGAACTCACATACGGCCGCGTCCAACGTACGTTCCAACAACGAAATGTTCAATATATCCTTGAAACTGCCAGTTGGCCAATGGCAAGCATCAGGGTTTGTTTTGCTGTCTAATCGGCCGCGTGCCCGGTGCACTCGTGCACGAAAAAAAACCTCCCGAGCATTGCAGATACGATGGAGATGGCAAGGCAGACTCGAAACCTTGGCTTAACTGGGCCGATAGATTGTCATTTTTGTCATACCAGTCATGATGACAGTAATTTCTGTACCCGGTATCCACAAAGGTGTGGTCACGATAAACTTGGACATGCCAAGGATAGCACTAACTACGTATGTCCATCCTCTATTGTGTACACAGTATTCTTGCGGGGTAACTCCCCCAGTTTGTGCCATGACGCTATAGTAGTCAATCTTTTAAGGTAATCAGGGCTTCGACCGCCTCGTTTGTCATGAGTGTGATTGAGAGCGTGGCCTGAATTTTCGGTTGGATAAAGTGCAGGTAATAGTTACTGAGCACAACTGTGAGAACAGACACTGCAGTGAGCCCATCCTGTCGGGTCAAATTTACTGCTCACTTCAATATTGAAGTTCTGAGGTGCGGATCGGACACTAATCGTGTCTAAGCATGGGGACCCATCTACAGAATCCTGTTCCTGATAGGCGCGCGTCTATTTTTGTATGTATGGTTCAATATAATTCTGTTTTGGGGAGTTTCTTCTTGTCATGGCGACAGTAACTGTGAGTTTGAAACTATATAATTGTGGCATTGCTATCATAGATCTGAAATGATGTGTGAGGAATGTTACATTGATAAAAGTGAAAGATACAAATAAATGACAATTGTGGCACAATCGGATTTCGGATCAATAGGGTTACGCCAACCCAGAATTCCGCTCCTGTGTAAGCTGTTCGGTGAAAGTCACCGAGATAAGGCAAGATAAGCTCACCGACGCAAAAAAATCCATTGCTATAGGTACAATGCAAGGAAGATATCTCAAGAACAACCACTGCTACTTTTTGCGTGTTTAAGGCCACTTTGAACCTTCATTATACCATAATACATCAAAATGGCACCTCTTATTGGTGAAGACCCTCTCCTCAGCGACGAGTCCTCTGACTCCGGTTCCGAATCCGATCATCTCGACAGTGCCGACCCCCGCAAGCGCCGCCGCGTCGCCGATGCCGCCATCCCCGTGACGAACGATGCCGATTCCGATGATTCCGACGACGACGACGGTGCCCCCATCTCACTTGTCTCCAAGACTTCCTTGTTTGCTGCTCCCTCGCGCTTCAAGAAGAAGACCGATGCTGCCTTGGAAGAAGCTTCCGAGACCCCCGACCAACCTGAGATATCTCAAATTCATGCGGCGAACCCGATTCTCGTGAAGACGGATGCTACGGCTACGTTTTCTTCTATAAATGTTAAGCCGTGGTTGGTGCAGGCTTTGGCTAATATGGCTATTAAAAGACCTACTGGCATTCAGAAGGGGTGTATTCCTGAGATTTTGTCGGGCCGGGATTGTATTGGTGGAAGTCGGACTGGTTCGGGTAAGACGGTTGCATTTGCGGTTCCCATGTTGCAGAAATGCACTGAGGACCCCTCTGCCATCTTTGGTGTCGTCTTGACACCTACCCGTGAGTTGGCGCTGCAAATCCTGGAACAGTTCAAGGCTATCTCGGCGTCTCAGACGTTGCGCATTATCTTGGTCACTGGCGGTTCTGATATGCGTGAACAGGCTATCCAGCTTGCTAAGAGACCTCATATCATTATTGCGACACCTGGTCGTTTGGCTGATCATATCCGGACATCAGGTGAAGATACCATCTGCGGACTGCGGAGAGCTAAGTTCATTGTTCTTGATGAGGCGGATAGATTACTTCACGCCAAGGGCCCAGGTTCTATGCTTCCCGATGTTGAGGAGTGTATTGGTGTCTTGCCACCACCTACGGAGAGACAGACACTTCTCTTCACTGCCACCATGACCGCCGAGGTCAAGGCTCTTCAAAACATGCCAGTTAAGCCTGGCAAGAAGCCCGTCTTCGTTTGTGAGGTTGACACCCAGATGCTTGCTATCCCTCAGACTCTTAAGCAGATGCATCTCAAGGTACCTGTCACTCACAAGGAACACTACCTACACATGTTCCTTCTTACCGAGGCCAACGTGGAGAAGACTGCGATTATCTTCTGCAACCGTACCTCCACAGCTGACTTCCTTCATCATATGTTACGTCTTCTGGATCACCGTGTAACCTCTCTCCACTCTGGTTTACCGCAACGCCAAAGAACAGACAATCTCGGTCGTTTCCGTGCAGCTGCCGCGCGTATCCTAGTTGCCACAGACGTGGCCGCTCGTGGTCTGGATATCCCCGAGGTCAGTCTTGTTATCAACTATGATGTTCCTAGAGACCCCGATGACTACATTCACCGTGTTGGTCGTACAGCCCGTGCAGGGCGCTCTGGTGAGGCGGTTACCTTTGTGGGACAGAGAGATGTGGAGTTGGTGTTGGGTATTGAGGCTAGAGTGGGCAGACAGATGGTGGAATGGACTGAGGAGGGTGTTAACCTGGAGACCAGAGTCCTGAGAGACGCTCTGAAGGTTGTCAGTGAGAAGAAGAGAGAGGCTCTCTTGGAGGTGGAAGAGAACAGAGAGGTTGGCGGTAAGCGTAAGAGAGGCAAGCAGAAGCTCAACTAAAGAGCCGGTCAAAATTTCATGGATTTAGTGTAAATACGTACAGCTATGTAGATGGTTATGATATAATACTTTTGCTTTTTTTCATCTTGTCAACCTCGTCTGATCAATAGTCTTGATGCATATGTATGTATGTACCTCGTCCGTCCCGCTGCTGATACCAATAAACCGCCGCCACATCTCCGCCCCCCGTCCCGCACAAAAGCCACAACCCCTCACCTTCCCAAAAACCACTTCCGAATTCGGTGGTGATGAACATCTGCAAGCTGGTCCTGCCGTCCGTCAACTAGGGGATAGAGCCAACAAGCCGCTTTGCGCACAAGCTGTTTTGAAAAAGAAAAAAACACCGGGGTGTCACGATTCCCTTGGCTGAAGACGTTGAGGTGCTTATTACCGGTGAATGGTCTGGGGGTATGATGTCATTTTGGAATTGCAGGTTTTTGTAATTCAGGTTTGGAGGGGGTCTGCCTAAATGGGAAATGTAAGGCCGAAGGAAATCCGGGTTTTGGGTGGGTGGGTTTAGAGACAACAGACGGGAGGAAGTCTGTACACGATGTGAGAAATGGCGGGGTAAAGAAAGTTGGTCAGGGATCGTCAAGCTACACAAATGTGTTGATACATGTACGTGTATAGAGTATTGCACTGCAGATATGTCATGGTAGACAATCCCAATCCCACAGACCATATAGGCACCACAGACACAATCATGATACAAGCAGGCTTCAGTGTTCCTTGGTCATCCTATTCCATGATATCTCCTTCCGCACACACAATTGTAAAAGCCCCGCCCATGATCAACAGGCTCCATCCGGGTTATCAGACCAAATGCAATCCCATCAAAATCTCCCAATCAGGAATTACCCAATTTGCTCGCCGTCATCCAATCGGCACGCTGATATGGGCAGGGTAGTAATTCACTCACGCACCAAAGTCGCAATACAACGTGCAGCTGTCAATGGACCACCTAGATTCCCGCAAAGGACCCCGCACGCGGCAGAAGCCCCTCATTGGGCTGCTTTTGTGAATAATCTTGTAACCCAATACCATCCGCTTAACACGCATGCAGAGTGAAGAGTTTTTTTTCTTGTCTTCCTTTTCTCACTCGCTTGCGGCCTGACGGACAGACGGTGCCGCTTGTGTTACTCGGGTGCGGGGCGTGTGCTACTACGGGGGGGCTTCGGATTGGAAAGGGTAGTTGTTGCCTGCTCCAAGGGGGAATATAGGTAGGATGCGGGGGGGATCTGTTGATTTGTTACGAGTGTGGTTTGCCTATTTTGGCAAGTCAGGCAAAGGCTTCTCTATTTAGACATGGTACATACATACATACATGACTATGGACACATTGTGGCAAGTAACGGCCACGCCTGTTGAGGTTGATATAGGGGGATCTTGTGTGGGGTATCAAGGTTGCAGGTTTACGGATGATTCCTATGGCGACAAACACAGCCTCCACCGTGGGCCGACCGGTCATGATTGGACAATAAACCTGTAGATGTCAAGGGCCTGGCCAACGTTTGTGAGGCTTCGGCCACAAGTTTGTATGCAAAAGTTACACCTTAATGATCGGCTGAGCGTTGTGGTTGTTGGGCGGGGGAGCGAGTGGTCTAGACGACAGGGCAGTCATACAGTCCTACTGTAAATGGGTCACCACAATTCTGGACAGGCCGATGTGTAAGTTCGGCTGTGGCTCAAAGTTGGACTGACTTATGGTACGTTTGGCATGTGTTAAAGACATATGCATCTCGACAACGCAATATATCGGGCAATAGTAGCAACGGATGTCGTCGGTTGTAGCCGACGCTTCCGGTTAAGCGCGGATCTAATCTGGGCGATAATCAAAACCCCAATCAACCCTATCACACACGGTACCATTAAGTGGTCAAAACCTGGCGAAGATCACGAACAGGTGGTTTTATCGATTATGGGTGGTGGTCTGGACCGGATTGGACTGTGCCTTTCCGTCTGCCAACGAATCCCGTGACAATCCGATGGGAACAGACATCCGTGGTGTGGGTTTCCACGTCGATGAAGAGTTCCGGTGGAACCCGATCCAACTCACAGTAGCATATGCGCAGCGTTGTGCCAACACCCATTAGAAACGGTTCAAAGTCATATGACCGAAGTCTCGTGTATTTAGCCGGCGAACTCCATATTACCGACATACAATGCACATAATGTATACATACAGGACACTGCAGTCTCCCCAAATGAGCCAAGCAGTAACGTCCTGCACAATCCGTGCCTGTGCCCTATAACAATGAGTCTAGCACTGCCCATAGCTTCACCGACCCACTGGAAAACTCTTCACCAGCGCCTTTATGCATAGAGAGGCCCCGTTTGGTCATTCCGTACGTAGCCCGCACAGGCCTATGAAGTACCGGTGGACTTCTCAGTCTGAGCTTTTTTGGTGGATTTGCGTGATTACTCAGACAGTGGGGGTTCACGAAGCGGGCTGACGAGGCTCCGGTAAGCCGAATGAAGGACGAATGGACGATTGTGGATGTTGACGTTGAATCAAGGGTTTGGTATCGGAGAGTAGTTAGACTGGAAATGCCAATATCACAATGGTCACATGAACAAACCTGAAAATACCTAGCTGTAACTTCAATTCCAGGGGCGTTGTCAAGAGCCAAATCATCGCCTAATTCGGTCTACACTCATACAAGCCGCATGCCCCGAAGGGGGGTACCTGCCCACCATATTTCCCGATTAGGCCATCCCAAGACACCGGCTCCCCATCATGAACATTCCAACCAAATTGCTGCATTGTCTCCCGTTGTGCCTGTTTGCTAAGGTTTTTTTTTCTTCTATTACTGTAAAGCCCCGACCAGTCACTACACTGAACCGAATTAGAGTCGATTTTAGAACATTCCAGGACGTTTCCTCTCTTCAATGGTTGTCATCCAGGTCTAGGCCCCCACGATCACCGAGATCTTTCAACATCTTCACCGCCAACAAACCAGGCTGCCATTTTGAAGAAAAAGAAAGTGGAGTACTATTAAGAACTTGATATATCGGGAAGGGCAATTGAAGAATTGAAACGAGGCCTGAATGGAGGGACTTTGGTGTTTCTCTTGTCTCTTTTTCTCTTTTTTCTTTCTTTTCTCCCCTTGTTTGCTTTGTCCTTTGTTCCGTATAAGGTGGTTGGCAGAACAGGAGGTCTTTGCCGCTTGGAAACGTTTTGGAGATCGTAGATGGTGGTTGGTGATAGGGCGTTGAAAGACGGATGAGTCTTGTCGATCTCAGGTACAACATGGCAGGGGAAATTGACTTTCTCGTTTCTTTTGTTGAGGCCAGCCGAAGCCACATCGACTATTGTAGCCAAGTTCTTTTGGCGAAAGCTTGGTTCCCAGGGGTGCCAAAGGAGAAACGAATAGTGTTTTTTTTTTCTAAGGGAAACAATGTGAACTGATTGCTGGTGTGTTTCTCACCTGATTCGTATGTATGCATGACTGTTTGGATGATAAGCTTGTCTGATATCAGAAGAAGCAAGAAACAATAAAAACGAAGCTTATCTGACTAACATCGTACAGCTGTATGCAGCTCCACAAACTTGCCCTCTAAGCCACCTTGATGGCGAGAGCCTTTAAACCTAGCCATGGTCTATTTTTGAATTCACAATCGGGCTGGTTCAGTGACGGCGTAGTTGTATCAAAAAGCATATGTATGTATGTATACCCAGAGAGATATATTTATCAGGGGCCGATGTTGAAAGAGAACCAATGGAATTGCGTAGACACCGTACCTGGTAACAGAACCGCGGTGGCTAAACAATCTAGACCTCGGAGTGGAACCGGCTTGGTCTGGACTCTTCAGAAGCCTTTCAAAAATCTTTGTTTGGTCGGTAAAGCGGAATGGAGGATTTAAGAACAGTGGAGACATATTGCGACCCTTTGTTTATGAATACGATGAATGGTTTGTTGTATCTAGATAGATTTGAACCATCTCCAGCTCCCGTCCGCAAGAGGTATTACTCTATGGGGAGAAGAAACTGGTGTCTGTATTATCAGTACATACATATACGGAATGGCAAAAATGATATCCGAGAATAGTATCACTTCTACTATATTCCGTGGAGGTCCTGAGCTCTCACGATTACCAGCTAGCCGGAAGCCACGTACCCTGCGGCCCTGTGGTACAAACTAAAAACACAGTCATAGCCGCTATATATCAAGTTTGCCCTCCGAACAGGGGACCCGTTTAGGACTGAGCGGCGCTGTAAGTGACAATGACATTGATATTTGTAGGCTGTGACCTATATAGTGTCTAGGGTAGATACAGGGCTCAAGACATAGCCTACATCGCCTGTACCGTCGCTGACGACGTCTTTTCGCCTTCCCCGGACTCCTAGATAGAAACAAGATCGGCTTGGAAACAAGAAACCGCGAGCCATACGTTCATTTTTCCGAGCCACCCGCAGAAACGAACAAATAGACCATCCCGCCGCCTCCCTAGCAAGCAACGTCCATATCTACTGGGCCTCCCTAGGGTTTCTATTTTGTCCCGATTAGGATAAAGTATCCCACAGATGTAAAGATAAGACGCTGTTCGACGATGGGGAGGCGGCACTGGTAACTTGGCTGGGGCGCTGGTGCAAGGCACGAACAACAGAAACCAGCCAACTCCCCTTCCACGCCATCTCGCAAATGCAATTGCACAGAACAACACAGACATAGATAATCTTGGTTAACGACAGGCCTGCCTTGCCGTTACTGTGCACGCTGGCTTTGGTAGGGCCAGTGACCCCCACTGTCCCCGGCCTTTACCTTTCCACGTGCTACCCAATCCGGTATTGGCAAGAGAGTGTCCCTGTTTGAGGCCAACTCACAGGCGACCAATCCCTACATTTTTTTTTTGCTCCGTGCTACTGAGTGACTAGAGGTGATTATAGTGCAGGCTGCCCTAATGGGTAAGTGGAAGGCCTCTAAGAGCAGTGTGCACAGATCGGCCGGGGGACATGACGGGTGTTCGGGGCGTTTGGTTGGTTGTGATGTATTGAGGGTTTATCACGGTATATCACGGACAACTACGCTATGTACCGGGGGTGGAAATTGTATTGAGGCCGTAGGGAGATTACAGAAGGTGAATGGCGGAAGGTTTAGTTGTTCCATGAGACTTCCGTTTGAGGATTTGTCGATTAGATCTTGAGATGAAGTCTACCAAAAATTATTGGTCGTGGGGGTGTTGAGCTTAGTTTGGAATATGGAGCTTCACGCGTCAACCATAGATATAAACATTCTATAGTTGATTGCTTCTGAGAGTGTATATATGTTTTGCGGCGGCTTTGTTTTGCTTGGTTATACAGGGAATTAACTATTTCCCAACGCCATGCAAACCATCCGCTAAGAAACAATTGTAAGAAGCTCTGGTCATTGAGATATCCAATCCCTGAAAAAACTATGATCACAAGACTTCAAGCCACAGTTTTACACGTCTGTTACCCCTGCGTCCTAATAACATGTGTACATACATATCCAGCAACCACAAAATGTGTATCAAAAAGGGCATTTTCCATGAAGAGGAATCCCAACAGAAGAACAAAAGAAGGACCAACCATAATCGAAAACAGCCGTTTAGATCCACAAACAACATCGTCATCACCAAGAATAGAAACGCTTACTGATACAAGACGCGTCGAAGATTCCCTTTCCCCAAGCAACCCATCCGTGCCCGTAAAACACGCGCGCAATCAGCAAACTTCTACATGTCACTCCGATTTATACATCCATCACCAAGAAATTAAACCATCCCGTCTTCAAAAGTCTATACGCCGCAAACGCCGCCGTTTCGAAAACTTGTAATCGTAAAGAACGGTCAGACAGCCACCAGGCAAAAAAAGGCTCCCCCACGGACATGCACGCACATGTTATTCTTTATGGGAATAACGAACAAAAGACACCTAAAGACTGTGCCTTGTCTAGACATACGAAACTGTCACAGAAGTCAACACAAAAACGGTCTGAGCCCAGATAGAACACGTCCGTAAGCGCACCGCTCAGTCATGAGGTCGGCGTATCTCTGTATCTTTGTTACCTTTTTGTTCCTGTTTCATGTCACAAAGAGGTGGGAAGGTGTTTGGAGATCTTGGCCAGGGGCTTAATGGTGTCGTAGTCGATGACGATACTCTGGACTTGTGACGGATCATGGTCGGGGGTAGGGTTTATTTAACTTTTTAGTATCGGAGATTCTTCGTCTTTTCTTATCTCGGCATTTTTCTGTGTTTCGATATTGAAGAGATGGACTAAAACGGTATGGTGGTTTTCTACTTCAGAGTTTTTGTAAGCGAGATATATTTCCAAATGGAGTATTCAAACTTAGATCGCTACGAGTAACTCGGTCTTCCGATTGGACCAATGTTGAATAAATCTCTAGTATCTAAACTCCTGATAATTGAAGGAGAAACACTTCTGTAAAACATGACGCAGGCGGACAGCCCTTTTGACCAAAATGGATGTGTCACCCACCCCACTACATCATGACTCTGTATCGTGAATATTGACCGGCTATAATTACTCAATGTGTCTATGTATATAAGCCAACCATTGAGATTTACAACCATGAATACCTCCGCATATTGTCTTGACGTCAATTTCACATACCGTTACAGTGGAGCCCATATTGCATGCGGCGATTCCACAGATCGAGCACAAACTTGAAATCTAAAAGGTCCGACCTTCCCTGTCGAAATTAAAACCTGGGGAAGAAAGTGTTATAACCGGTCCCCGTTCTTCGTCCAGTGAGAGCGGAAAAAAACAACCTAGGACCCATAAAAGACGGTAACTCAAATTAGGAAATGGGTGGGTCTTTTTCCTTTTTTTTCCCGTTCCCCAATGTGGATATAGAGGTTCCCTTTTAGTCGAATTCCAAAGAGATGGGTTTAGAAATCGGGAGCCATCCTTTTTTCGGTAAGTTTGGATTGTAGAGTGTTGAATTCTTTCGTGGATTTAGGGTTTTATTACGGGCGTTACAAGATTGTATGCTACGCGATAATTGTTAATTACTGGGAACAGCTTCTTATCATTACTAGTGGCATGTAAACAGCTATTTACGTATGCATGCACTTATCTTTATATTCTACATTGTTCCAGCCTTGACGGCTGAATTTGACGGATCTGCAAAAGTGCGGTAAGCCCGCTTTTTTCACATGTGTAAAAGGTTTTTGCCAATGTCTCTGTCTCTTACCGTCGGGTTCAAAGATCTCCAGCCATGGCCTCTGAGGTTTTTGCCGTATACGGTATCCTGTAAATATACGATCGGCGGCTGGTGTTGCCAAAAAATCCCTCGACGTCTTTCTCGCTACCCATCACGTGCCAAATGGATTGTGTAGATCATGACATTAATGTTGTTGTTGATACCAAGCTTTCTCGTCTGTCCCTTCCCGTTGAATGCCAAGAACGCGTGAAGCTCTCGAAGCCTTGGCATTGGAAAGGCTGTTGACGACAAGCTTTTCCCATCCGGTTTTTGGGCCAACGATTTTGTCCTACAACCGGGACTATATACGCGTCCCACGGCCTCCGACATGGTCCTTTTGCCCTGTGTAATGAATATTGACTGGATGCTTTTGACTCCTGTGTGCCGTGTCCAACCCACGCTTGCAACACAAATTCTCTTCCCACCATCCCTTAAGTCAACGCATCTGTCTCAAAAGAATCACCACGACATGGTATCTCTATATCCCTCTCTGTCCACAAATCATGTCGTCTTTCTACATCTTTAGACGGTCCGCGGCAGGGTTGCCACACGGCGTCGTCATTGTATCTCCGCCGAAGACCCCACTTTTCAACGGACGCGGAGCAACACCGACCCGTTAGTGGCGTATATGACGTCAGATATGTACAGCCGAACTCAAAAACTTCCTAATTGGGAAGCTATGAAAATAAATGATTTGGAAGGAAACACTAGAGACTTAACGAACCGCCGGTGATCACAAATTGAGCTGCTGAGCTGCGATAAACTGACTTGAGCTGCGGTTGGGAAAGACATTTTGTTGGTGTAAATCTGTGCTCATTGCCCCGGCCAAATGTCGTCATTAAGGCAAGGTACGACCTCGATAAAATTTCCTTGTATGGCTACTGATAATGATGGATTATGAATCATTGGACCATGTACAAAATTTAGTGGGCGGACTTACGATCGGCCTTTACAGGCTTAAACGCCCTGGCTGGCTTACAAAAACTTTTTGATCGATCGGGCTATACCCTGGAGTCCGATTAAAAACGATTAACCCTATCAATGCCTCAACCTGGATATTGGTTCCGGGGAATTGTTCTTATATCCTACACTAACACCACTAAACTCCTTCATTGAAGACAAAAACCCAAAACCAAGATCCACTGTTTTGGCTTGGCGATTTTGAAAAGAGTAATCAAAGGATTCCTATACCGAAAAATATCCCCACCAACAGACAACCGGTGAGCCAAATACAGTGACGCTAGTCGCCAGTTTAACGTGGTAATTGGGGCTTGGTAAGTCTAGACCGATGACTTGTAGCCCGAAGCGTCTGACTAACGGCGAGGCTGAGGTTTTCGGACAGCAACCTTCTTTGGGCCACCAATAATGGAAACGAGGCATAAAGAAAGTAAGCTGCCGATTCTTTAGAGATCCGTAATTAAGTCTGAACATCCGGAATGTGTATTACCGGGCACAAATGATATCCGGATGCGGCAAAATAACGGCCATGACCCGGCGCCGCGGGATTTGCTGCTCGACTGTGGAGATTCGCGATATGCATTCACCATAGGTTTCCTAAATTGGGTTGGTTACGGATTCAAATGGATCATGTAGTGTGAGACAGCGATCTTTGATGGCAACGAAGATTAACACTACAAAATCAACAAACCGGAGTTTGCACTTTGGAATGTGTAAGCGACGGCGGATGTGGCGGCACAGTTTAGAAACAGAAATCAGAACATTTCAAGCAGAAACAAGAAGAAAAAAAGCACGGGAACGGCCACAGGTGAGCCGGTTATGCAACTTGTATGTCTGTCTCTCGTGATATTTTTGATACTGATACGCTGATACGGACGATCAGATAACCTGGTTGGCGATGACGGTTCGATAGCCGTCCACCCACCAAAAAAAATAACAACCCCCCCTGCAGTACAGAAACACTTGAATGTGGGAGAGGTACCTTTGTAGTGAGGCACATGCGAAAAGATACCTGAGCGAGCCAAGGCATCTGTAACAAGCAACCAGTTCCGTCCCCACGCCAAGCAAAAAGAAGCTGTGGGCATGTTAGAAGTTGAGGGTTTGATCGGGTTTGAAGTAGGAAATATGTGTAGAGAAGAGCGTCAAGCCATCATGTGTCATTTCTCCAGAATTTTTGGACACCTCGCGAAACAAACCAGGAACTCGCAAAAAACAACAAAACAGCCGGGAACAAAAAAAATAGACACGTGTGCGACCATCATGTTAGACGGACTTATCGTGCTATTACCGAGAATTGGCGTCATCGTGAATGATGACTGGTGGTTGTTTCTTACTAATTGCGGACGGGGTTTATAGAAGCCGAGCCGTTACTGGCGTTTTTAGGGTCGGGTTGGTTGACGGACAAGTGTATTAGTCCGCCCGGGCAGCTGGATGCAGCCTGACTTTGACATGGGATGCCTAAGCAGTAGAAAATGGCATTGATAATCAGGTGTCACTTTTTGTTTTTGTAGTTCTATGTGAAAGTGAGTGGGTGCGCTAATACCAGGCTGCTGAGAAATTCAGATGCTCGGGGATTCGGTGGCGTTTAATATTGTAGGGAGATATGAAAGCCTCCGGCTTGGTGAGAAGTCGTTGTTAATTATGACATTTACATGATAATGACCGGTTATCGCCAGATGGTTGGCTAGACCGTTGGCGAAGTGTGGACATACCGGTCTTTGGAACAAGAATTGCTTATACGGCCAACATCTAGACAAAAAAATAGTGAATGCCGAGATCCAACGGGAATCCAGACTCTCCCGCGTTACCGTACAGAAATAACAAAATAGGCCGAGACTTACAAAAAATATTACAAATTAATAGTTAAATGCAGTCAATAAATAAAATGGATTTATTACCGTAGATTTAAAGTCTACTATACGAGTTGACTCACCCCTAGTCAGGACCGATTAAATGGAAAACATTTAAACAATGTATTAAACTACCGATAAAATAATATAGTTTATAATTTACCATTGCGCATGGCTCCTTGGATCGTCTTCATCTTCTTATAAGACCGGCCAACTTCCCGTCTTCATTGTTCTTTTCCCGCTTCTTGTTATAATTTTCAACATCACAAAATAAGTTCTCAGAGAACCCAGAGATTCATATTTAAAGTCTCCACTCCCATCCACCATCATCGTTCAAATAACCAGTTCCAACAAAACATCACCAACAATTTCTTCTTCAACTTTACTTTTTTCTCACCCACACACACACATCCACCACCATGTCTATCATAATGACTTACCGCCTAGCCCACCGGGCCCGCGCCAAGCTCGGTCACGAAGCCGCCCAGCCATCACACAACCTCCGCCGTCTCGTCGGCCACGCCAACCTCCTCGATAGTCTCATGAGCGAGCTCCACGCCGCCGACCAAACCCCCGCCACCACCGAGCCTCGCCACGTCCAATGGGCTCCCGCCGAGCGCCGGGTCCTGGACGAGCCCGACTCCGACGACGATGCGCTCTCCGAGTCCAGCGAAGAGGATGACGAGGACTCCGACTATGAGGAGTCTGATGCCGAGTCTGACTATGATGACTCCGAAGACATGCTTGCCTTCCAGAACTCGCGGTACGCCGCTACCCTCGAGCAGATGCGCAGACAATCAGCCCAGTCTGTCAATGATGAGTACTCTTCCGATGACGATGAGGAGGATATCTCGTCGCTTTGCCTCGTCCGCACACAATCACACAGCGCCATGTCGCCCCCCGACCTCTCGGTTGACGACTCCTCTGACGATGAAGTCGCCATGCCACCTTCCCCAGAGTCGTCCCCGCTGGACATGTACCGGCCGGAACTTCCCTCTGGCAAGGAGGCACCTCTCTTTCTCGATGTGCCACCTCGCAGCCCCAGTCGTCTGACTGCTGGCCGTTTCTAAGAATTGAGCTCTTGAAGCCTCATACCATACGTTTTTTCACTATTTGATCATTGATTGCCTCCTGTTTCAGTGAGGCACTGATCACAGCTATTTCTCATCTCTTGCTTTTTCTTTGCTCTGTGCCGGTTGGCATTCATCAGTTTGTTCTTCTTGCTTTGAGCTTTTTTCTTGGATACCCGGCATCACTACCTCCAGCTTCTGTTTTTTATTGCGGCAGCGCATCTTGACGACTTTATGACCTATTGCTTTTTCTGTTTCACTTACACTACTCGGCCCTGCGCCAAACACTCTACTCTCTTTCTACTCTTTAGAGTACCTGTATTCACTTTTATCTTTTTTCATCGGCTTCGTGTTTGGGCGGCTTGCTTCAAAATATTTGGTTTTATTTGGCTATGGCCACATCACAGTACAGAGACCATTGGGCAACTGGCTCGTCTCTTGGTATTTGTTCTTACAAAAAGGACTTGTTGGATTTTTTTTCTTGGGATTTTATTTCATTTGTCTTGTTATTACTCCAGATCGTCATCGACTCGAGATACCACTTTAGTTTTTAGTTTTATTTCTTTTTTTGAAAATACATAGTCGTGCCTATAAATAAAAAGGCACTTCTATATTCTCTTCACTACATGTTCCATTTATTTCGTGATCTGATGTTATCAATCTGACTCGTGTTGTACATTGTCAATCAGTCTAACATTATAGCGGGTCCCCAGACCGATAACGCTTATCGTGAATAGAATATGCGCACAAAATCCGCACATTTCACGAAATTCCCAGAAGTTTCCACCCAAGCAGGTCTAAAAAGAAAGGAGTACAAAGTCCTCGAGTGCCGTGTCCCCACTTTCTCTGGGCGAACAGACAATAGAAACAGCGATTCACTGGATTCCATATGTACGATTAGATTAAACGTGGCAATAGTCCTGCGCTATTTACTAACTTCATTGGACTTTTGTTCTACATAAGAAAAAAGGGGCGGTGACGGTGTTGCTGTGTAATCGTGTTCTTTTTGGTATTCTGTCTGCTTACGGCATTTACGGCAGATATGCTTGGCACACACAGCTCGGTCCATTGGTTGACGACATCAAGATAATGCATTGGTGTACATATATTTGCTGCAATCTTCAAGACAGCCAAAGCTTTTCTAGCTTGACGGTTGCGTTGTCAGGTCAAAGTAGCCGCTACGGGATTTTAAAAAATGGTCTCTAGCTGACACTTCCAAACTGCAACAACGGCAGAAAAGGCGAATCCTCTGACATAGCCATGCTGTCTATTGTTGTATTGTGCATATGTATGCGTGTATGTAGATAAGAAAGTCCAAAAGCACAAAAAAAAGAAGAAGCGGTCACGACAGCCAGGCCGTAAGCGACTGTGCCTTTTGTTGGTTTGATAGACTCGTTAGTAGCCAGCGAATGACACCCCTTTGGTTCGGTACACGAAATGATAACCGATGTTGACGCCATTCGGAAGTCGCTATTGCGAACGGGAATCCACGTGAATCAGATAAGCCTTCCTTCCGTGTTTGCTACTCTTGTTTCTTTTAACAAAAAAACAGATACCGACGTTCCCGTTATCGGATATCAGACCATGAGACCTTTACAGACGATGACGACCTTTTTTAACTCTTCATCAATTCCTTCCCCCACGTCTTAATGCGGGATGAAACGTAGGTAATGGCCCATGTTCACCACCAGTGAAACTAGACGCCCAAACCCCATCCATTTCGCTGCGTGGATGCCCAATCCTACCTTCGTCATTGTTCTGATCAGAAGGACGATATGCATGCGCTTCCGGCGGGGTCCCGAAATACCCTCAGAGCCAAACTTGTCTCCGCCGCGGCTGTGGGCTACATACTTGGGATTTGAGGCCCAATAAGAGCCGAGTGGAGGAGCTGACAAAGAGACTTTTTTCACTTTTTACCATGAGGATCGTGAGTGAAGTCCGATGCGCTTTTTTTCCGCTTTGGGCATGTACAAGTCTTATTCGGCGATTTCCATGATGGGGCCGCTTTTCAAGTTGTTTAGTCAAATCAAGTGGGTGTTGATCCAGGATCAAGGAGTCTTTCAACACCAAAATCGAGTCAAGTAAGACGAATTCGACTTGTCCTTTATCCCTCTAGAAGCCCACCCGCACAAGGGACACCCTTGTATAAGACAGACTGTTCCAGTCCGCCTGTCATCCGTCTGTAATCAGTAATCAGTAGGGCCTCAATTACTATCAAGAACAGAAGGAAAAGAAAACACTGGATAACCCAGCAACCGGCATCATTGTCACATGAGAGGAGTCACAAATGGACATAGTAACTCATGACCGCCTGGCTGATAAGGCAAGTCAGACATACAACCAACCAACCAATGTACGCCAGCTTAGTGGGGGCGTGATCTCGATCGACCAAAAAAATGGCCCCCAACAAAAAAACACAAGGGCGGGAAGGGAAAAAAAAAGAAGAAATGCGGCTCTGCTCGACTTGGACAGTTTCTTCTGTACCCATGGGGACCAAACTGATCAGCCAGGAGTACAACCAAAAGTAGCCAAAATATACTCTTATTCAAGTCTGGGCGTTGGGCTTGCAGCTTCGTGTAGAGGAAACATTCCCTTCCCGTTGGCATAGTCTCCTTTCGCCACGCAATCTCCCGCTTGCATCCCGTTTTGAATCCCATAGTTAAACTATACACCAGTCTTTTTTCTGTACAACCATCACATCAAGTGGCAATAAAGATGCATGCGGAACCTTGTTAAAGTCAGCTACTCGTTCCCCTTTCTGACGTTTTGGGGATTCTGGGAGCAGGGAAAACGCTGGATATCTGGGAACCACGAGGGGCTTGACTTGACCGAAATGTGAATGGCAAATTGGAAATGTTGGGCAAAGGGGGAGGCGGCCTTTTTTGGTGGCGGGAGTATTGATTAACGGCTGCCAAGTGCATATGCACATTGCATGTATATACATCCATATATATATATATATATGTATGTTGTATGTATGTACAAGTATAGTGTTGTATACATGTGTACGTACATCCATACACACATAGTGAGGGGCTGGTGATACCGTGGTTTTACATCCACCAAGTTTATAATTCCCTTACAAACCAAATATTTACATTTCATCATGACGCAACATACAAAACAATCAGGCCTCAAGCAACAATGGTTCTCGCTTATACCAAACTCCCCGCTTGATAAATCCATACAAAGCACGACTTTCCCTCTCCAGCCACCATGTGACTCTCAAAATTCTAACTGTCCCACCCTTCAAACTCCACATAAATGGGCCAGTATAGAGTTTTCCCTGTAAATCTGTTCCCTCGTGAGAACCCTCAGGCCTGAATTTATCCTAAAGTAGGTTCTGCCAAGGCGCTGTAAACATGAAAATACAAAGCACAATAAAAAAAGGCACGGCGTTGTATTTCCCCGCTGAGATACCCTGGTATCTTTCTCACAACTTCCCCAAAGAACTATCGTGGGATCTCTCCCGTCCAGACCAGCCCGTTCTTGCAGCCTGTTGCACCGAGAAAATGGGGGTTGTCTCCGAGGGATTGACAGGGTAGTCCCACTCCTCTATACACACATAAAATGCCCGTGTGGTATATATCGTTATATCCTCCCGCCGTGGTCCAAACCACTCGACCCAAAAAAGAAAACCAATTTCTGGCTATGCTTTCCAAATTGAGCCTGGTCTCCAACTTCAAAGCATGTGAAAAAAAAACCAACCAGACGAGGGAAAATTTACGGTTTTCAGCCAAGTTAATCTTCGGTCTCTTGTCGGAAGACTAATTTCAAAAAAAATGCGATGGCTTACCGCTCGGCTCGGGCGATACCGAGAAGGAGATGTTTTTGGAGAGTTGGTTGGAGATCATTGATGGACGGCAGGGAATTTAACCGACAAGGTTTTGACGTGAACTCGGCACGGCTTGGTGGACGACACGAGAGTTGTCATGAACTGGATAAGGTGGGTGGGCTGACCAAGCTTGTTTTCTTACTATTGGGGAAGTAGCTTGAGACGGTTCATTTGGCGGTGCAAGGCGGGCAGTGAACTCGGGTTCGTACTACATTGTCGGCGTCGTGCAACTCGACAAATTGGTTGGCCGGGAAGCGAATAAGCGTGACTCGGTTGGGCTCTGTTCTTGTTAGTTGTTTGTTGGTCTCGACTGGAGATGGCGTAGCCTTGATTAGTTGTTGTCGTTGTTGGTGGCCAAGCTAAGCTAAGATTGATGCCGAAGTTTCCCCTTTTTCTCTTTGTCTGGTTTGGGTAATCCGTAGCATGTCCTTTGAGAAACCGGAAGACCATTCTCAGAAAGCCTTGGCTGTGTTACGGTAAAAGTGCTTATCGGGGAAAGGAGCCTTTTGGTGACTCGGACAGATGCGGTTCGACTTGATATTGGGCTGGATGACCTTCCTACATTACCCGAAGATAGAGACATGGCGAGTGAGTGTGGGGAGTGTGACAACATGACACACTGTGTCCAACACTATTTGATGATTGCTTGCCAGGTTTGTCATCAGTTACTCTATATTGCTATCTTGTCCGATATTGCCGGACGACCGACGCCCAGGGAACAAGTCTTTTGCAGATCATGCAGCGACCACACCTGATAAACTCCCCCATGTCTTCAAAAACTGCCATTCAATAACAGAAAACACACTGCATATGAAGATCCGATATTACATACCCATGACATCACCGTAATACACTTTCTCCACGTGTGCCTGCTTGGCTAAAAGGCTAAAAAAACGCCGTCCCTGTCTGTTCGGCCCCAAAACCCGACTATTCCCGCTTTTATACCCCGGAATTGACATTCACCCGTTGCCAAGCCCGGGCTGATCATGGGGTCCGTAAAGTGACAAACAACTGCAGAGCTGACTTACGCCAAACTGTTCAATCAGACGCCGTAACTGCAAGTCTTGTGCAACATTTACGGCCTTTGTGCCACTCCACTTTGTAAGCGAGGTGAGGAGGAGAGACTTTATGGTTTTTGACCGCATGCGGATTGACTGGAGATAGTGTTGTTATTATGATAATAACAACTGTTGTGACTCCCACCTGTTCGGTGATTTGCGGTTAAAGATAATACGCTTAGTTAATACTATTTCGGGCAAGGTTGCAGTTCTAGTTATCGTCGAATTAGTACCGAACGAGGATCACCAGACTGCGTCAAAAACCAGTCCTTCTGCAACTTTTCCCCTTTGCCACTCCCTTGAACATTCCAGACCCCCAACTTTCAGCCGTGCCGTTATCCTTCCCTTATCCCTTTGTATTCCTACAAACTGCAAAAGCTGGCACTCCTTAATACTAACTCATCTAACCAAATCCAACCTCGTCCAACCAAAAACACACATCGCCTGCCAAGAAAATAGAATCCCTAGAAACTCAGTCATCGAATCACAAGATACACCCACGATTTCGACACCGCCATTTCCAGAAGATATCTGCCATCCACAGTATTGACAAGCCGGGCGAAAAAAAACAACAAAAGCAGTATCAAAACGGAAGATTGCCCAATTGGGTAATGGATGGTTTGTTGAGATGAAGGGTAATAACTTTGCATGTTGTGATACAAGAAGACGCCGAGAAGAGCGGAAGAAGGGGGATTTGTGGACTTGTGGAGAGTGTTATTGTTCAATTAAGGATATAATCTGTGGCCAACTGCATGAATGTGTCTGGGACCCAATCCACCCCACGGGTCGACAGGGAAGATGCAGGTTTGCTCTTCACCGCATGTATTTGAATTGACTTATGTGGCATGTGAGGGGTGTTAATAAGAGCTTGCATCTTCAGCCAGGGGCTTGAATTCGTTGTTCTATTGATCTTAATGGGGTTACGAAATCTGAATAGATACACGGTACATTTTCACAACTGACCGTAAAACCCTTCGTTTTGACTCAGAATCCACCTTGAAAGCGGTCTGGTTATATGGACACACATACACATGCATAAGGGCCTTTGCTTGCGACCCAAGAGTACTTATTCGGTAGTTGGGAAAACCTGCGTCGTATTGTGGAACCTATGAATTACTTGCCCGATTGGGTATTACCTGTCACCAGATAACTATTGTGTGCAATCATCTGCGACCTGGCACCAATATACCCCATCACTCGCCATTCACAGACCGCTTCCTCACGTATGTATGTACGTACTCGCCAACACTCTTACTGCTGCTGCTGCTTCAGTTGCTTTGCCAGCTCGACATACGATCCCTTGGTGATTTCCTCCAAAACAGGTGGTCCCACAGGTACCCAACCCAACTCCTTTCTGGCCTTTGCACCAGAGATGCGACTTGGGCTGGAAAGGAATGTTGCAATGCTAGGTCCCATGACGACATCAGCTTTTTCCTTGGGTATGCTGGACACCGGAACCTGCAGGACCTCGCTAATTGCTTCTGCCAGCATTTTGAATGTTACGCTGGTATTGGCTGATGCGTGGTAGATGCCAGTCTTGCCACTTTCGG
This sequence comes from Huntiella moniliformis, assembly GCA_000712465.1. Taxonomy (NCBI): domain Eukaryota; kingdom Fungi; phylum Ascomycota; class Sordariomycetes; order Microascales; family Ceratocystidaceae; genus Huntiella; species Huntiella moniliformis. The sequence continues at coordinate 522,801 of JMSH01000002.1, read as the reverse complement.
CGGCTAAAAGATACAACTCTGCGCAGTCGTCAACGTAGACGCTGGACACTTGGGCTGCACCAGAATCAATATAGGATGCTGTATTATGTTTATATGCTGACTGTAAGAAGACAGAAAGCCCAGAACCCTGACGCCCATAAACGAAGGCAGCGGGGCGAATAACATTGACAGTAATTCCATACTCCACAGCCTTGGCTAGAGTATGCTGTTCATTCCCCACCCTCTTTCCGAAAATACCGTCTGCCAGAGGAGCGTCCTCAGCCAGCTCACCGCCGTTCGGATCCGGCTTGACAACCAAAGCACCGGTAGTCAAAGTCAAAACACTCCCTGGCCGGAGAGCCTTAGCTACCTTATCAACAATGACTCTCTCTGTTTGAATCCCCTTCTCCATATCCATATTGGCAGAAAACTCAACATCAAACGCCACTAACAGGAAGAAATCAGCCGTGGTAGCTTCTTGGGCGAAGAGGTCCGCGTCGGCAAGAGAGCCGAGAACAGGAGTGGCTCCGAGGGCTTGAACTTTGGCGGCGGAGGTCTCGCTACGGGCTAGGGCGCGGACGTTGTAGCCACGGGCGATGGCCTTGCGGATGATCTGGCTGCCGATGTAGCCACTGCCACCGGTGATGAAAACAGTTTTAGTCATGATTGATAAATGCGGATGAGTGAGTGATAGTAAAAGGTAATATCGTGTTGATTCAAGAGGAATGAAAACTTAAAACGCAAAGAAGAGCTTGTGGTGACGAAGATAGAGATGGTACTATGTCAAGCAAGCGTGAAGTCGATGCCATTTTATATACCCAGATATCGATTGTCTCTGATGAAGATGTCTGACTATCGAGCCGGCGCAAAAAACTAACACCGCTAGTATTTCCGTTTCCATTCGCCACTAATACCGATATTCTCACTGTTGTCTTGTGGGAATAAGTAAACTCCGGATCTAGCCTCATCAGGTATCAACAGTCCCAGCTACCAACACGTCATCTACGAAAAAGAAAACTCGCCTCGAGCATCGCTATCAATCGCAACATCAACCCGTCACGGCTAAGAAGGGATGAGACATGTACATTCTAGACGACTGTGTTACATCGGCCCCGGAGAGTCGAGCCGACGGGTGTATCCCATAGGCGAATTTGTAGAGGCTAACAGTGTTGTTGATAAACCTTGGCAAAGCCATGGATTGGGCGAAAATGCCGTTATAAAAATCGTATAATTTGTCTCAAGAGACTGAAACCTCGCCTGGTGGGTGCGGACATTGGGTATTGGAGGCGGCGAGGTTCTAGACAAGACATCTGTGAGCACCATGGCCATGTAGATCATGTGGCATGACAGTTAGTTACACAAGAAGACAGCAAATTCGTTCTCCATAGGCTGTGCAGCCGGACTACGATATCTCGATTATCATGAGATATATGAAGCATAGTTTATATGTAACTAAGGATATTAAGGACTAAGTAAATTTAGAATCATAAGATACTAGGAGATCTTATGGCGTCTCATTAAATTTGTGTACCTAAAGTGACCATGATGCCTGCTTTTATAACCTGGCACCGGGGCTTCCAAGATCCACCTAGGTGCCTGTTTGATATATTAGGGTCACACCAAACTTCGGGTAAACACCGGTTCAATACTGCTCCCACCAACAACATACAGCTTGGATGAGTATTTGGCAGATTTGTGAATTTTAGATTTATAATACCAGTCTTTCATTTTCACTCAATTTTTATACTGTCTCCCTTAACAGTGGAAATACCGGCCAAGATGAACAGTGTGTTGCGGCGGACCTCCCGTATCACGGGCCGCATCACGGGCCGCCTTGCGTGCCGTCCTGTTCTCACCACCGCATACCGGAGTCCCCTTGCCGGTGTTATAGCCATCCGCACATATGCAGGATTCAAGTTCCCGCCGAATAATGCCGCTCCAGTTGAGATAGAAATGCCGGAGGTCGACGAGTACAGTGACATTGAACCATGGGTCGCCCCGCCTACGCTGGTGAAAAAGGGTGTTGCGAAACTCAACAGAAGAGCAATCATTGCTATTAGTGGGCCCGATTCCCGGCTTTTCATGGACGGAGCTTCCACGGTGAATTTCAAGTCAGAGTTCCCTTTCCCAACTGCAAAGTTCGGAGCTTTCTTGGCCCCTAATGGCAGGGTGCTTTACGATTTCATTGTGTACAGGGACGTTATGAGTATTGGTCGTGGTAAAGGAGAGGACGCTTTCTTACTTGAGGTTGATGCTGTTCAGGCAGCAAACATTGCGAACCACATCACCAAGTATAGATTGCGGCGCCGTGTTCGTGTCCACATGATGGGTTCCGAATCGATATCAGTCTGGGCTGCATGGGATAACGTTGGGCGTATCAATCCCAACAAGCTCGACAAACAATACAAAACTCCATTCATTCATGCCGCAGACCCACGCCTGCCCTCACTGGGTTCACGAATTATTGTCTACGCTGACAAGGCTAGTCCAGCAGCAGCTCTTAATCTGCCAGAGGTCACTGAGGCTGACTATACACTCCATCGGATGATAAATGGTATCCCCGAAGGACAGGCCGAATTGATCAGTGATGTTGCGTTCCCGCAAGAATCCAACTTCGATGTTATGGGAGGTATTGATTACACAAAGGGTTGCTACACCGGACAGGAGCTTACTATTCGCACAAAACACCGCGGTGTTGTCCGCAAACGCATTCTCCCTGTCATTCTCTACAAGTCAAAAGCCAACGGCATCCCACAGGAACTTGAGTATGATCCATCATTAAATCTCGTTTCGAAAATCCCCAAGAAGACGTCCCTGTTCAAGGCCCAGAAGCGGGCTCGTCCAATTGGCCGGTGGATTGGTGGTATCGGAAACATCGGTCTTGCACTATGCCGTCTATCCCCAACTACAGGTGTTCTAGTTGCAGGAGATGAAGACACTGAACTTGACGCTTACAACCCGTACACGGTACTAGAATTCAAGTATGCTAGTGAGGGTCTCGTTGCTAAGAGAGTACCTGGGCGTATTGACCGATGGGGAAAGAGAGAACCGGCAGTCACAATTTTGGAGAAGGGAGTTGCAGAGGAGTCTGTTTACACGAAACCAATTGTACCAGAATGGCTACTCAAGACACTCAACGCTGACCGAAGCGCATGGGAAAAGCGATTCAAGGAAAGTATCAGAATGAAAGCTGAAGCTGAGGCGGCCTTTGAACAGAGACAGAAGGAGTTGGGGGTTGAAGGAGGCGAAGATGAATTCCAATTGGAGGTGGGTGGCAGAATACGTCACAAGCCAATGCAGCGTCACTATTGGGACTTGGAAGACCAGCAAATAAAGCCCACGAGGAAGGAGTCTAAACAGAGTGAGGTGGCGGAAGAAACGGAAGTTGAAGAGGCCGAAGAGCTTGTGGAAGAGGCGGTAGATACAGTGGAAGAGACCGCCGGTGATGCTTCAGAGAAGAAATAGTGGCAGATGCAGTGCCAGACATCTGTATTGTACTTTTAGTGTATACTATTTGTATATAAACCCCATTTATATCATCATATCATCATATCATAATGATCCCATACTATCAAATTTTGTACAACCTAATTATGCCAACGGAGACGGATTTGGTTAACTAGTTTATATAAGTTATGCAGCTGACCCATGCCGGGAATTAGCGCCCCGCCAATATGCCACGACAGCATTTGTTGAGAGGTACCGGGTTAATAGAAAGCCCGCCAAAAAAGTCCACCGTGGTGAATGCACAAGTAATACGAGGTGCATCCGACAGCCGATATTCTCTACGGACGGCCCATTTCAAAATCCACCTATCCCGTCAATCCCGATTCAATTTCCCACTAGGCATCACATTTATTCTACCGAAATTCACCCCACCGAAACCAGGAACTCCAACCGCCCTTCATCGCAACTGTCTCCATTAAAAAAAACTACGACAGACCAGCACAGCACAAAGCAACCCTTTTCTCAGTTTTTTACATACATATCCATATCACCACCACCTCCAACCTAGAAAACATCCTCTCCATCTCGACAAAAATGGCCAGACCAGCAAACACCGCCGCGGCCCCTCCCGCGCGCGCACCGCGTAAAAACGGCCCGCTCAAGACGACCTATCTCGTGGCTTACAACCTGGCGTCGTTAGTGGCGTGGTTGACGGTTTTAGGCCGGGTGGCTGTTGTTTTTGGGATTCGTGGGCCGGCTATGGTTTACTCTGTTGCCGGGGAATGGACGAAATGGACGCAAACCATTGCACTGATGGAGGTTGCGCACGCCATGTTTGGTAAGCCCTTTTCCCGTGAATTCGTTATGTATAGTTACTAAAACTCTTTGTTTCTGGATAGGCGTTGTGAGAGCGTCCCCGGCTACTACCTTGATGCAGGTCGCCTCGCGCATCCTCCTCGTCTGGGGTGTCGTTGATATCTACCCTTTCCTGGCCCGTAACACTGCCTATAGCACCATGCTTCTCGCCTGGTCATGCACCGAAGTCATCCGCTACGGCTACTTTGTCCTGTCGCTTCTTGATGTTGAGCCTGCGTCGGTCGTTTGGCTGCGTTATAGCACCTTTTTCGTCCTTTACCCTGTTGGCATTCTCAGCGAATGTGCTATGATCAAGGCTGCTATTACGCCCGCGGGCTTGTTTGGACCGGTGCCGCCGGTTGTTTACTGGGCTATTTTGGCTATTTATGTTCCTGGCTCTTACATCTTGTACACCCATATGATGTCACAGCGCCGCAAGGTTCTTGCCCGTCTGGCTCACGCCAAGTCGGAGTAAATACTGTCACCCTATATTCATCATCCGCTCACAAGCGATACAACAATATAATCGTTATTCCATGAATTATCATTAAGTCGTAAACTATCGAAACTATCAAATTAGATCTTCTCCAATGTCCTTATACCACTTTGTATCCCGCACCATGGCTGCAATATAATCACTCGCACCCTCGATCAAATCATCATAGCCCGGATTCTTCTCCGCGTCGAACATACTAATGTGCGCTGTAATCTCATCACCAGCCCGATCGTTCTTGGCCGCCTTCCACTCACCACTTGGCGTCTTCCCTGATGGTAACACGCAAAATGTGCGGTCTGGACTATAAAGAAGCTCAGCCAAGTTCCCCTTCCCAGCTCCTTTTCCCAGCATCGTATACATATTCACAAAGCCAACGCCATGTTCCTTTCGTAACCTCGCCATGAAAGCCACCCGCTTGTTCAATTCGTCCGCCTTGCCAAGGACACCTACAAACTCCATATGTGACCCTACCCACGAAAGTCCACTAGTGATGTTCTCCCGATTATACCAGGCAGCACCCGCACCAGCTGCAACAACTGCCGCACCACCAGCTGCCAATGCCAACCGTCCCCAGTTTCCCCAGGCGCCGGCAGCAGCGGGTTTACCAAGACTTGCAGCTGGGGCTTTTGCCGAGGAAGATGCTGCGGTGGCTGTCGCTGCAACACCCGCGACGGCACCACCCATCATCTCACGCATACCGGCAGTAGCGGTCCAGAGATTAGATGCGTGGGAAGCGACGGTGCGGCCAGCGAGATACTTTTCTTCTGCGCCGTGGGCAACAATGCCAGGTGATAGTCCTAGGAATGGCGTGTCAAAAGCTAGTAGGCCTTGGACATAAGGGAAGGGTTTATTGTTGAGATTTAAAGGGGCATTGCCATCCGAGGCGCCAGTAGTAGCATCCTTATCAGAGGCATCAGGGCCGGTAGATAGAATGGGCTTCTCGGAAACAAGAGCAATGATGGTTTCAGCGGCGACAATTCCGCCCATACTGTGGCCAATGAGAATCACATGGACAGAGGGGGTTATTGTTGGCGAGGGAGTCCCGGCCTCAACCTCAAGATCAATGACTTGATTTTGAAGCCTATAAATAACTGTCAGTGGATATATTTTCGCAAACAGAGTGACCAACTTACCATTCACGGAATCTCCCTACGCAGTCTCCTAGAGCACCGCGGGTTTCATACTGTGGATATACCTTAACTACAACATTCACAGCAGGCAATTCTGGAGCGACAATATCACGAAGAACCCTAGTAAAGCTGTAGTTTTCGCCAAATGTACTTTCATCCCCCTATAAAAAAGTAACGTTAGATACCAGTGCTCGAAACAACTTTCCTAACAATAACACACCTTGAATCCGTGAAGGAATACCAACAACAATGTCTTGGGGGCCATTTTCAAAATGTCTTGGAAATATAAACGAAGGTGACAGATTAAAGTGTTACCCAACATCTTGTCATTATAAACATGTTAATAACCCTAATACACCGAAAGTGGACCCTAGATGCAGGAAGTATGCATATTACAATCGATATATTCATGTTTGAGCTTTGATTTCTCTAATAAGTGGCTGTCAAGCGCTTCACCAAATACTCTCCACTGTTCATGGGCTCGTACTTTTTCTCCGCCGGGGTCTTGTAAGTTCCCGGAATAGCGGCAATATCATCTTTGAAGTTGGGGTTGCAGAAGTAGCTTTATCCAGGTATAAGACGTTAGTATACGGAAAGTCGCCGGAGCATCCTTGGGGTATGGAACTTACGCAACGGAGTACCGGGCTGGGTACTCGGCCTGTTTGGTAGGTGGCTCAACAACCCGGTGAATAGTACTCTTGATCGTGTCGTTACTCCAAAGAGTGAGAAGATCGCCGGCGTTGATAACGACAGTATCCTTGATAGGTTTAGCATCGATGAACTTGCCATTTGGTGACTGTACCTGGAGACCACCACGGTCATCCTGGAAAAGACTACGTTCTGTTAGTATAAGTCCTACCCAAGATTAACCAAACGTTTGCTCTTACATCGTGATGGATCCGTAATCAGTGTGAGCACCAGCCCGGACCGCTGTGTTAAAGGTCTCAGACTTGACTGATGGGTAGTGAAGGAGGCGCAGGGTATTGTCACCAACATCGGTGAAACGGTCAAAGTATTTCTCCTCGATTCCCATACCAACGGCAATGGCTCGCATAATTTCCGTGTGCAGGGCCTTGCAGTCGTTATGGAAACTCTTCATCTTCTCCTGGAACCCTTCAATACCGGCCTTCTTCTCATCCTCCGGCCACCGATTCGGCATACCCTCTTCACCTTCCCGACCAATCTCAATGCTCTCCTTAACATCTGGCGTGGTAAAGCGAACCTTATCAACCTCCTCTTTGCTCATCAACATGGACACCTTTTCTTGACCAAACTTGGAGTAACCACGGTTAGCTTGGGGGGTAGTCCAAAGAAGCTTCAACTTTTCTTCTTCAGACTGCTTGAAAAAGCGAGCTGAGTAGTCGAAGACGGCGTCGCGAGATTCGTTAGTGATGGGGATGTTAGAAAGGTAGATGAAGCCGGCATTTTGGAACCCGTGGAGAATGGCATCGGCGGTTTGCTTGCGGAGTTCCGGAGAGCCTGTCAAAAATTGAGAAAAGTCAATGAGCTGGGAGTGTCAGGTTAGATTCTAGCACACCGGGCGAGAATTAAGGTTGTTCGCTAGAGCTTACAGGAATGACGAGACCATCCTCCTCGACGGCATTAGTCTTGTTTTCGATAGTCATGGTGGCAATGGGAAATCACGGTAGCGAATCACGGAAAAATAGAGATCTGATAAAAAACTCCGGACAACTTAAAAGTTACTTCGGATCTAATCTATTCCTTAAGAACACTACACAACCCCGCTTGCCATCCCAAACAGCACCCACTTGCCTTTTTATCAGCCCTGCTTACTCTTCAAAGTAAACTGTACAATGACACACAGCTTATCACATCCACTGAACCCCGCATATCATACCACATTCGTTTAACCGATAAGAACTCGAATTAGACACTTCTTATAAGCCAAATTCCATACTAGCGCCGGATCCGCCCGGCCCCCAATCCCCACTTGCCCCAAAAAATATCCCCCCAAATACAACACAATCAAGAATCTATTTCGCCTAATTGGCTGTCTATAATGACAGGTAACCCCACTAGCTTGTGATTATCTATGTGTGTCCAAATGAGGAAGTTGCGAATCAATATCTGGGCACCCTACTGAAACCGTGGCGGTGGTGTACTGTCCACTTCTTACCGACGGTGTCCGGTGAATGTAGCAAACTGTCTGTGTGTTTCCGTGGTTTGCGGCGGTCTGCGGCGCTGGTGGAGAAGAGTTGCAGTGCCGGAACGTTGGGCTGGGATTAGCGTAGGGAACCGCGGAGATTTATATGCCATGATTGATTGAGTTTGTGGATGCAAGAAGGAACCGACGATAGTACTTTATGTTTGTGGCAGGGCGGGGTGGGGCTGATTCTGTACACGCAAAAGATTACCGTGCGGGGTTAGGTGGAACATGATAAAATGCTTTAAGAGGATATAAACAGTAAGGTGTTTGGAACATCTACAACACAGGAACGGCATCATTAATCTCTTTTACTCGTGATAATCATTTGAACAGTTTCATCAGCATGGCTTCCGCTTCATCTACTCCCGTGGTGGATATCCACACACATATGTATCCTCCGTCATATCTCCAAATGCTGTCCACTCGCACTTCGCTCCCCATCGTGAGAAAGTTTCCGAGCGCCCCCGAACCACGTCTAATCCTCCTAGAAGCCGAACTCGAGAACCTCGAGAAAGCCACCGAATCCACCGCCACCGATGGTACCGGTCCATCGCTACCTGGCCGTCCATTGACGTCACACTACGCTTCACTTGACCAGAAGCTGCATTTCATGGACACACATAATATTGAGATCTCGGTGATCTCATTAGCGAACCCGTGGTGTGACTTCTTGGAAAAGGATAACGCAGCCGAGTTGACTAAGGGGATTAACCAGGAGTTTTCAACTATGTGCGCCAGTCACCCGGGGAGACTTTACTTTTTCGCTACGCTGCCATTGACCGCTTCATTGGAGGATCTGTTAAGCTCGGTTGATGAACTGGCGAAACTCCCATACTGCCGTGGTATCATTCTCGGAACCTCTGGTTTAGGTTCCGGTCTTGATGATCCCACCCTTCTGCCCATTTTCAAATCACTTGCTACCAACAAACTGCCCATCTTCCTGCATCCCCACTACGGTCTTCCCAACGAGATGTGGGGACCCCGTGCCAGCAAGGAATACGGTCATGTGTTGCCATTGGCTATGGGATTCCCTATGGAGACTACGATTGCTGTTACACGCATGTTCCTAGCCGGTGTCTTCGATGACGTACCAGAACTCCGTATGATTCTTGCGCACAGCGGAGGTACTCTTCCTTTCCTTGCCGGCCGTATTGAATCGTGTATTGAACATGACGGCCACCTCGTAGAACAAGGGAAGGCCGGTCTGAAGGCTACAAGACGCGCCCTATGGACTGTCCTCAAGGAGCAAATCTACCTCGATGCTGTGGTATACTCTCCTGTCGGTCTGCGCGCTGCGATTGAAGCTAGTGGAGCTGACCGATTGATGTTCGGAACGGACCATCCATTCTTCCCCCCATTGGAGACGGACCAACAGGGTGAATGGGAGAGTGTTAGTCTGAACGCGGAGTCTGTCAAGAAGGTTGTAGGTGAGGGTACTGAAGAGGCAAAGGGGATCATGGGTGGCAATGCAGCTAGAGTCTTGAGATTGACGGGAGAATAAGCAAACAAAATTGGATATATATATACAAATCATATCGTCGTAAAGATTACCGTCCATTGTGTCATCAAGGAGATGCCAAATGATTAAGCCTTCGCAGAAGCTACCGCATCTCGTTTCTTTTGTGCCTCTCTCAGTTTACCCAAGACACCCTCGACTTTCTCCTCATATGAAAGTATTGGGTCTGTAGAGTAAAGATATGAGCTCCCAGTCTTCTTCTTCGTCTTTTTTCTTTTCCCAGATTCCTCCTCTTCCTTTTTCCTCGCCTCCCTTTTTGCCTTCTTCTCCATCAATTTCTTCATAATCTCAGCCTCCTTATCATCAAGCCCTTGGATATCCTTCTTGTTCTTTTCTCTATCCCTTCTCTCTGCCTCCGCTTCCAGTCTCTCCGCCTCCTCCGCCTCCGCCATCATCCTTGCCTGTTCCCTCTCCATTTCCCTCCGCTTCTCCACCTTCTCCTCCTGTTTTTTCCGCGCAATAGCTTCAGCCTGTTCAAGCTCATCTTTATATCTGCGCCGTTCCTTGCTCATTGCCTCGGCCTCGGCGACCCTCTTCTCCTTAGCCCGCCGAGCTTCATCGTAGGCTTTGCGAGCTTCCGTGTTGGTGAGGATGTCTTTGGCGCGTCCGACTAACTCGTATATTACTGGGTCGAAGGCATCGCGGGTTTTGTCGGGGTGGTATTTCAGGTTTTGGCGCTTCCAGGCTCGGTGGATGTCTTTGTCGGCTGTTTCGGTGGTGATTTCGAGGGTCTTGTAGAGGTCTACATTCTTAGCGGCGTAGTCGCGCGCGAACTGGAGAAGGTCGACTTGCGCCTTGTTGCTTGTATCGTCGCTCATTTTGGAGTAAGAAGGAATGGTATGATGAATTCAATGATCCAAAATCCCAGATTAAAGTTAGAAGTCAGTATCACATGTAATGATCGCAGCCTCTTGCAAAAGGCTGTATCTTTTTGACAAGGATGTCGATCCTTTGCGATACTGGGGTATACTAGGGTTGTCATGCACCTTGTTCAAGCAAACATCGTATATGTAAATGGAGTAATAGAGAACATAATCTCGATATAATGAAGTATTAAAAATCTAAAATGTATACAGGACCAGCCTTTAATTACCCAAAGCAGCATTAACCTTAGTCTTAACGAAAGCCAAGGCATCAGCACCGTAGATGGTGCCGTACTCCTGATGCTTCTGGGCGTCACTGCCCTTGGAGCAGTATGGATCCTCCTTATCACAGTAGGACTGGATACGGTCCGCGAAAGCAGTGCAGTTGAAACCGGAGGGACGAGCAGCGAACTATTTGATTTTGTCAGTATATAAAACCTATGCAGTGAATATCGGGAAACACTTACACCACCCTGAGTGGCAGTACCAACCTGGTATGAAAGACCACCAATAGCTCTTGGGTCACCCATCCAAATGAGGGCAGCGACCTTGTCGGAAGCAGTAGTTGAAACGGTAGCAGCACCAGATGCCATCGAGGTACCATCAGGGCCACCACAGAAGGCATCATCCATAATCTGACTGCCCTGAGAGTAACCAACCATGACAATAACAGTGTCGGGGCACTGAGTGTTGAAAGCTTCAACCTGCTTAATCACAGCAGCAATACCAGCAGTGACACTAGAAGCATAGGAGTTACCACCAGCGGCAGGGTAAGTGATAGCCTCCGAGGTAGATCCCGAGAAAGCAGAGGTAATACTGGTAACAACAGTGCCAGCGGTACCGAATCCGGGAGAAGCAGTGGTCTCACGAGCACCGATAACGTGGACTGCGGGGCAACTACTGCTAGTAGAGCCGGTGGCAGCAGCGCCAGCGGCAGAGGTAGACTTGGTGGAAGTGGCGGCGGCGGCGACAGAGGTCACGCTGGATGAGAACTGGGCGCTACCGGCGTTGTTGTTGGTGCTGCCGGTGGTCTTGGCACGGCAGACAACGGCGCCAAGGGCACTGCCGGAGGTGGCCAAGAGAACGGCGATAGACTGAGGCTTCATTGTGAAGATGTTAGAGTGTAAGTAATAATAAAGAGAGTAGGAATTAGGTTGTAAGGAGTGGATGTCGTCCAGACGACAAGTTAAAATCAGGTACTAAAGATCGGTAGAGGTTGTATAAAGGAGCGGAGCTGAAGAACAGAAACACATTCACGTCTTCTCGAGGGAAGTCCCGCACTTATTATATACATATTCCCGACCTAGCTCTCAGCCGATCACCCCCCGTCGTCCCATCCAAGCGCTGCACGAGCCAGATGGCCGCCCGGGAATAGTTTCTACCATCGGGAGTACCCCCCATGTTTCAGCTATAACCGAAGCCCCCGTCGAACTTGGAGAGAAGTCGCGATTACAGCGTGAGAAGCAGGCCTAGATGGCGCCACTTGGGTGGAAACCATCCAGATCGTTAACAGTTGGATATCATTGTACTGTCTTCACAATTGGAGTTATAACTTCTGACATACTGTGAGCTTTGACGGTGAGCTAGCCAGATGGAGACCCCAGTGGTCAGCTAGAGAGATTGGATAGCACGGTGACAGTAACGGTGGCTCAATATAAACAGGGGAAAATACATGATTCCTTACGGAACCGGCCTGCCGACATGTGCCAGTGGAACCTTTGTAGAAGAAAGGGATTTCTTAAGTTCAACCATATATACAACAAACCGAAAAGGCTAAATTCACCTGTAACCCCGCCGTTTCAACATTTCCAACTAAAGCAGCCAGCCGCGTTACCCACAGTACGTTTCACATCCGAACAGATCAGTCTACCCAAAATCAGTCCACACTCCTACCATCCCAACCCAAATCTACGATCTCCAAACATCATGAACTTTCCAAAATAACCTCCGTACTCAAAATCCCCCCTCCCCCCCTTCTCGCAAAAGAAACTCAGCTGTCAACACTATTGTTTGCTCACATAAAACGGACAACACCGCTTCCCAATCAGGAAAACCGAATCGAGGAACCTAAAAAAAGTGGGGTCCACCAACTGGGGTTACTGAAGCACGCTTATTTTCGGATCTTTTCAGGGTTTCTCAATTTTTGGTACGACGTGAATTATCACGACACCTCCGGAACAGTTCCGAGCGACGCCCCCCTCTGTGGTGATTTTCCCCCGTCTTTACCCCGCATCCACCTCTAAAACATGGCCTCTCAAACCCCCTCTACCGGGTCCCCAGCACCCACCCTTAAAAAGAATGACCCGTCAATCACCGGCTACGACCCCACGCACGCCTGGACAACGTCACTTTTCCGCGCTATGACGGGACAAATGACGGCCGAAGGACTCTTCCACTACCGTGAATCGCGATACATAGCGAACGAAGCACGTGACTGTGCGCGGTGTGAAGAGTATCGAGACTGGCTATTCAAGTTCTCACCTGTTGTCCGTTTTATGCAGGAGAAAGTCGGCTTGTTACATGGGGAGTTGGACGAGAAGAATATTGTATGCCGGAGATGTCCAACGGGGATCACGGAGGATGGTAAGATCCATCGGGTTGGTGGCGGGTTTAGTCCGGAGCATGGGATTTTGATTTGTGCGAATGAAGTGCGCAATCGGAAACATATGGAGGATACATTGGCTCATGAGATGGTACATGCCTTTGACCACCTACGATTCAAAATGAACGCCGAGACAAACCTGCGCCACGCAGCTTGCACAGAGGTAATTTTGGAATATCCATGACACGATTTAGGAAGAACCGGTATACTAACACAGCTAGATCCGTGCCTCCATGCTTTCGGGTGAATGCCGCTGGACCAGGGAATTCTTCACCCGTGGTAACTGGGGTCTATCAGGACAATTCCAAAACTGCATACGGAAACGGGCAATTCAATCCGTCGCTGCCCGTCCAGTGTGTAAAGATGAGAAGCAGGCGGCCAAGGTAGTCAATGAAGTATGGGAGTCATGCTTTGCTGATACCCGGCCATTCGACGAGGTGTACCGTTAACGGCGAAGAACCAAGGTGGTTACGATGTTCGGGATTTTGTACGATATTGATAGTTTCTTCTTTTTTTTAATTGCTATACCAGTTTATGTCCAAGGATGTTTTTATATTGATCTCATTACGCTATCCCATAGCTCAAACAAATTAACTCCCAGCGCCTCGCCATCCATCAAAAAAAGGAAAATGAAAATGAAAACAAACCAATGAATATGTAATGTACTTCTCGTCTCAGATCAACTGATATCGTGTCAATGATCACTCCCAAACTAACCCCCACCTGCTCGTTTAGAGTTGTTGTCGTGGCTCATTATTCGTTCAATGTAAACAGCCCCTGGTCTAACTACCGTTCCAATTCCCGGTTTGCAGCCCGCTCACCCGTGACACAATGCTTGATAATCCACGGATGAGTCTGAACCTTTTCAAGTGACAATCTCCGGTCAGGGTCGAGCACAAGAAGCTATAGACATAGTGGGTTAGTATGTTTAATCAACAGCATTGCCATCCAAGAAATCTTACCTTTTTGATGAGGTCCCTAGCCTCGGGGCTAATCCATCCTGGAATCGTCATGTCACACTTGACGATACGTCTCTGGGTCATAAGCTGTGTATCCTCAAATGGCGCCTCTCCCACCAGAAATTCATACGTCAAGACACCCAAACTCCACAAGTCCACCTTTTCATTGTACGAGTTATCCTCGCTACCGGGCTTGATCATCTCTGGTGGCAGATAGTCAAGAGTTCCGCACATCGTCCGTCTCCGACTGTTGGGCGCATGTACACTCCAGCCGAAATCCGAAATCTTGATCTCCCCGTGAATCCCCATCAGGATGTTCTCGGGCTTAATATCTCTGTGAATTACGTGTTTGCGGTGAAGATATCCCAGAGCCGACGCCATCTGTGCAACATACTGAGCAGCCTTCCATTCTGGAAATCTTCTCTCCTTTCTAAGGATCTTGTACATCTCACCCTTTCCAGCGAACTCGAGAATCAAAAAGATACGTCTACTGTCGTGGAAATGGCCGTATAACTTGAGAATGTTGGGGTGGCGCAAGTTACTTTGAATCTCAATCTCACGACGCACCTGCTTTTCAACACCATGTCCAACCTGCAACTCAGACTTATGCAGAACCTTCAACGCACAAATGAACCCACTCTGGCGCTCTCTAGCCAGATACACTCGACCGAACTTTCCCTTTCCAAGCGGTCTGCCTATTTCAAACATGCCGAGATGGAACTGCTTTGGTGCTGAAATCCGGTCGGGTATTTGGAGAGACCTTCTACTATCATGCTCGCCACCATATTCTGATTCGCGCGCTCGTTCCCGTTCGCGTTCTCTTTCAGCTGCGCGTTCAGCATGACGTTCATGTTGGCGTTCCCGTTCCCTCTCATATCTATCCCGTTCTCTTTCTCTCTCGATCGCAGCGGCGGATTTGATAATAGTACCGCCGGCAGTGGAAGCTGAGGTCTTGTAATGGGATGTCGATGAAGCTGTGCGGTTATGTCCCATGGATGGATTCTGGGATTGCAAAGCGACCTTGACGAGGGTTGGCCTCGTTATCTTGGCTTGCGTGGCCATGGTAGTCTTATTTACAGGCATTTTGGTTAGCTTATATTTCTCTCTAATACAGATATAGTGATGCGGTGTGAAAGAAACACGGAGCAAAAGCAGCGTTCGTCGTCGCCTTCGCCAAAAACTCAAGTATGAATACCACAAGTTTCGCGTACGCTTTTGACGTGATCATAGATCATTTGCTCACCTGGCCCTTGGAGTTTTTATTCAAACTGTCGTCCTGAACCGTCATGCGCTCTAGGCGCGTTTCGATTGTCCGAGTAGCCATTTGTAGACGCCGACCCGAGGAAACAGATGAAATATGGAATCAGAAACAGACAGTTTCCTTCTCGGTGTAGGAAAGTCGCACTTGACTATGGGGAAATAGGAAAAAAATAAAGGTAAAAGGAGATCCGTACAATATGTTTTTTGCGTTATCACGGGGACCTTCTGCGTGTTGCTTTCTGGCGTTTTATATGTAACAGTGGCTTGCGAAACCAAATTCGGGTGTAAGCGGGTCGACAAAGACGGTCGTGAGGATCAAGAACGGTGGTTGTAGTAAGTAAAGTCGACAAAATAATAAAATAGAGGGGCGGGATCCGGGGGATATATCGTGAATTTCAAATCGCCAACAGTTACAAGCCGGACAAGTGTTGAGCACAGACTCCGAATGCTTCTTTGTCAGTTTTTATTGATCAGCGAGTAAAGGGACAATGGTAGAAAAAGTCACAGCTGCAAGAAAATCGTGGTGAACGGGCGTTGTTTGTTGCTGCAGGGATTTGGGGGCCGGGTGTGTTGGCCGGGTAACGCAGAACCCTATGGCTGACTTTGGCTGGTGAATAAATGGATTCAATGATGACTTTGATAGTAGATTAATGCATTAGATCATGCGTGCATATTCTATAACTTAGAACTGGCAATGGATGAGATGTGGATTGGCATTAAAAGACTTAGAAGAACATAATTTTCATGGTAAAGTTAACACACATGTTGATATGTTGTGCTATAGGGTTATGTGACACAGGGTTGACAGCAGATCACACGCATACCCTTCGGTGAGACTGTAGTGACCCACCCATAGACCGAAATCCCACGACCCCACCTTGTATCCGAGAAGCGGCATTCAACACGAAAGGAGTCGGATTATATAGTCCACAACGACGTCATACTCATAATATTATCAATCTTCCACTTAAACTGTCATTGACCTACACCAACCCCGCCATTCCGGCTAAATCCCATCGACACCCGCCCAACATGGCCGCCACAGTCCCACCGTCTCATTTTCCCTCCGTGGCGAACCTCGCCGCATCCACCACCACCCACACCCAAGGGAACTTCACCATTTCCACGCGCAAGCTGCCAATTAGCAAGGCCGGACCTATCAATGAAATGGAGGGGCGTCTCAAGATTCCCATTCCCGAGATGATCTTTGGTGACAACCTGGTGTCCATTTCACATGTCCCCTCGGGCTTCAAGATTGATTTCGCTGCCGAGGCGGCGTTGGATACCGTTGACAAGACAGACAAGAAAATGTTGCAAGTGTCATATGCCAACTCGTGGTCCTCCTCCAGACAAAAGAGCAATGCGGACGTCAAGGAGGTGGTGAAGCCGTTTGACTGGTCTTATACGACGACGTACAGCGGGTCTCTGGATGAGAAGAGTGCAGGGCTTATGAAAGAGGGAACTGAGATGATTCCGCTGGAACTGTTGAAGCTCAGAGATCCAATTTTGTTCTATGATGATGTAGTGTTGTTTGAGAGTGAGTTGGACGATAATGGGATTTCCTTGTACAGTGTTAAGGTGCGGGTTCATGAACAGCGCATGTTGCTGCTGGCGAGACTTTTCATGCGGTTGGATAATGTGTTGGTGAGAATTAGAGATACCAGAGTGTACATCGACTTTGAGACGGAAAAGGTCATTAGAGAGTATACCATCAAGGAGGCGTCTTATGACGAGGTCAAGAGAGTAAGTATCATCAGTTCTAGATATGAAGTGACATATATGACTAACACACATCTAAGGCCTTGTACCAAACGGGAAGAACACCAGAAGATGTTACAGTCAGTCTCCGTGACTCCAATGTTATCTCATCTCTTCTCAAGCCTATTGACGGTAAGCTTGACGAAGCTAACCTCAAGGCCACAACCTAATAATGACACACTCAAAAAACAAAACCACAAGAATAATTCAATGACAAATGATATTTTCAATTCATGCCAATCATAACAAAGCAAAACAAAGCATAACGAAACCCTCATTACCGTGCATCTTGACTCTCCACCATGCCGTCGTCAACCTCCTCGAATTCCATCTCCCATTTATCTACCTCCTTAAACTTCTTCTTTGCCGCCTTCAATTCTACCGACTTCTGCACCCCCTCTGGCAAATTGGACTCTTGACTGAAGGTATCCTCCGCCAAAGGTTCAAACATACTCACATCAGCAACGCTCTCTGGTTCAGCATCGTCAGGCACATCGGTAGAAGCCTCGCCATCTTCCTGATCCTTAGTCCGAGAACCATACGTTCTGCTGATTCTTCGACTTGGTTCGAATTGCATTTTCTTCCGCTGTGCTAATGTCGTGACACCTTTAGAAGCACCTGCGCGACTTCGTGGTCTACTGGTGCCCCTCTTGTGGGTTGGTCTTGACGTCGCAAGTTCATCTTCATCTTGGTCAACGTCATGTACATCCTTATCCTGCGCCCTTGTTCTTCTTTGAGGAAGAAGGCTCTGGAGGTCAGCAGTCATCACCTTGGGTGGAATAACCTTGGCGGGTTTCTTGCCCTTTGATACTTTGGTGAAATTTGGTGAATGAGTGAGAGAGGGAGGCGAAGAGAGTGGCGATGATCCGCCATCAACCGGAGCGGCGGTGGCATGTCCCTTAATAGGGGTAGTAGGTGCCACTGGACGACGACGACGAGCCATGTTGTGAATAGAAGGCCATGCTACAGGTGATCCACTAGAGGCACCACTCATTGGTGGGGCATGATCCTCATCGTTGCGAACAGGAGGAGTTTGATGGCGAGCTGGAATACGACGGGTAATGAGAGGCGAGTGCATCTCATCAATATCAGAGGATGAAAGATCACTCAGACCATCATCCTCAATTTCAATGGATGCCATTGGAGTATCTTGGATAGGACCAGATGCAGGAATCTGGGTAGTCTCACGCATCGTCAAATCACGCATGGTGACATCGTCACCACCTGGAACCTCAGCATCGTCGGGGATAGGTACAGAAGCAGGAACCTCAACAGTTCCAGCCTCATCCTCCGATGCTGGCGGTGGGATAGATGCTGGAACCTCAACCTCATCACCCTCCATCTCCTGGGTATCTCGTGATTTCGCATTCCCCTTCAACTTAGCCACCTTTTCGACCCGATCCGTGCCCTGCCCCTCTAGACTCTTGCGTTTCCGCGGGTTAACCGATGCGGGCGTCACCACATCCTTTGTCCGGGCACCACTCTTTCTCTTACTCGGCGCCGGAGTAGAAAGGTCATCTGGAAGGAAATTCTCCAAGTCGCTTAACTCCTCGTCACTTTCCACTGCTCCGTCCCGCTTCTCAATGTCTGTACCAACATCCGAGTTCGTGGTTGCTACACTTCTGGCCCGCTTCCTGCGATTCGCACCAATGACACTGGGTTTTCTGACTCGCTTTTGGAACAAAGCCAAGTTGAATGTACTCTCAAGAATGCTGGCCCCATCGCGGCTACCAGGGCGAATGGGTTTTGGTTCGTTCCCCGTGAAAGAAGGGAGCCGTGACCGTCCTCTCCGCTTGAATTGTCCAACACTGATAACCGATGTATTCTTGGATGCCGTGGCTGCATCTTCTTCCTCTTGGGGATCATCCATATCCAAATCCGAATCAATATTAAACAGCCCCTCGTCAACATCACCACCAGCAGTAATTCTGCGTGACGACCGAGTCTTCCGTTCCGACGGGGCATCCTTTTCAGCTACTTTCCGACCTTTTCCTTTCCGCTTATCGGCAGAGGGCGGTTCTTCGGCAGGGGGCGTGGCACTATAGATATCGCTGACGGCGGCGGAAAAGGTGCCAGGGGCTTCGATGGAAGCTTCTCTTGGAGGAGCCGTGGTGGTTGTGCTAGGACGGGGGACCTCGGAGCTGGGAGCCCCGCGGATGCGGCGCGTACGGGTCGGACGGGGCATGGTGTGGTGGCCGGGGGTTTCGATGCGGTTTCGGTGCTAGATGGTTGAGAGAATCTGTGAGCCACGATCAATGAAATACGCTATTAGACAGCGCGCGATTATCGTAATATCTTGTCGTTATAAAGCAATTGCAAACTATTATCAATCAAACAAAGAATTCAAAAGGGAAGCAAAAAAAATCCAGGCGAAGATATTAACAAAAACACAGCAACTTATGTACTGAATAAAATTACCACCATCGAGAATTCCAAACTCAAAATGCACGGGCAAGTTGCTATTCTTCACATAAGTCCAATCGTCACATTAGGTTGTTCACGATTTCTGCCGTCTTGAAGGATTTCTGCTGGTTTAGGCAAGCACGCGTAAAGCTGGGAAGTCGCGAGCTCGCGCCCAGGGTTCAAACAGTTAATTTCGCGTGGCTACCGTTTTGAGAAACATGGGTGGGGGGTCAGCAGCTTGGACGATTGATAAAATGGGAATTATTTTGAAAGACAAGACACAAAGTGGGGCTATGGTGTAACGTAGAATTGACAACCGACAGTGTTCATGTGTGGGCTTGGTATCAAAATGAATGGTATTATACAAGTCTATCGTACAGTCATGGCCCTTTTGACCACATTGAAACAACCACACACCCTTAGATTAGGGCCTTACCAAGGAACATGCTGTTCTTGACTTCAGCAACGATATCCCTCCGGTCATCGTTACCAACCAACACAACGGCCTTTCCTCTTCTCCCCATACGGCCTGCTCTGCCTAATCTGTGGATAAAATCGATGGTAGTATGTGGCACGTCGTACAAAATGACGTTTCTCACCGCCAAAGTATCGATACCTCTGGATAACAGATCTGTCGCTACAAGAACCTTGACATTGGGCAGATCCTTTCCAGCAACAATCGGCTTCTTCTTCTCCTCTCCCTTGGCATGCTTGGAAGTAGTGAACTCGCCAAGAGTATCATGTTGTAGACGCACGCTTTCATCTCTGTTCAAAGCGGTGGCATTAATACCTCTGCTCCGGAGATAGTCGGCTAGCTCGAGAGTCTTTTCACGCTCGTTGACGAAGACAATGATACGCTTGATTTCCATGGCATCTTCCAGACCCGCACCACTACTGTTCTCAAGAGACTCGCGGCCAATACTGTAAATGGCCTCAGCACAGGCAAGGTCTTTGTTGTTCCAGTAAGGATCTCTTGAGACATTGACGACACCTAGTTGCACACGACGCGGGATGGCGTGTAAGTTGGGGGTTGTGATGCGTTGCATGTCAGGGTAGTGGGTAGCCAGGTAGTTATCTAACCGCTTTGGAATAGTAGCTGAGCAGACAACCAACCGTTGTACTGATGGAAGAGCTCTCTCCAGAACAGTAGTAGTGTAAGCAGTGAACGAGCGGTCAAACAGGGAATCCGCTTCATCAATGATGAGATCAGTAACGCGAGCCAAGATGTTGGGGTCGGACTTGGCAATGCTAGCCAAAAGATGCGGCGTAGAAATCACCATATCGACACCGCGGTGCGAGTAAAGACCTCTGTGAATAGCTTCCGGGCTAACTTGAGCCGAGAGCTTCTCGGTCTTAAACTTTGCGGCATAAGACAAACTTCTAGCTGTTCTCCCAACCTGCTCAACCAGTTCAGCAGTAGGAACTAGTACCACCACCTTTGGGCGAGCCATGGTAGGATGAGGCTCATCAAAAACAGGTACACCTTCCCTCAAATCACCCTTTGCCTCTGCTTGTTCCCGAGCTAACCGTTGACGTTCCTGGTATGCGATGATATCAGGATCGTTTTTCTCGGCGGCCTTGATGGCGTTGACGGCGGGAATAAGATAGGCTAGGGTCTTTCCAGATCCAGTCTCAGCAGCCAGAAGATACTCCTTCCGAGTTTTTTGTTTGCTTTGGGCCAAGATGGCGGGGATGGCTAGTCTCTGGACAGGAGTGGGTTTGATATCTGTCATGCCCTTCAACGCATCTTCAACTACGGCCTTTTTTACTTCTGGCAAGAGTTCGAACTGATGGAAAGACTCGTATTTGCCCATTTTGTCTTTGAGCGCATTTCTCCTGGTATATGACACGCCGGCCAAGGCCTGTTGCATCTTCAAGGCTTTGCGAGTATCACCCTCCATAAACTTCTTGCCATCGCGTGCTCTAGCTTCCACCTGATTCATCTCTCGTCTTGGTCTCTTGACAGGTTCTGGTAATCTTGCCGAAGTTTGGTTCATTCCACCAAAGGGATTTTCCATCGACCGTTTGTTGAACTTTGCTGCCTTTGCTGGTGATCTGCCGACAGATTTTGATAGGACCATTCGTGATGGTAGCTTGTGAGGGGCACCCGCGTAGTTGCGAAGTGAAACAACGGAGGTAGATGTGACGGAGGGAAAATGGAGTCGGAGTGCCAGTGTCTGATTGGCATTGAGCGACGCCGGTCGCAATAAAGACGACATTTTTGAGTGAAAATTATGTGTCTAGAATGTTTGGTGTATTTCCAAGAAAGGCCCGGTCAAATAATTTGATATCCCAATGCACGATTAGTGCACAAATTAAGGTGTGACGTCGTTGAAAAATTTCGTGTCCCAAAACGGAAATATCGATTTTATCTCGCCAGCTGGCAGCGGCTGTGGCCGATAGTGGTTCATGATGAAAGTGGTCGTGGATGACGTCGCGGGCGCATTTGGAGAAAACGAAACTAGAAATTCTGGCGGGACAGAAATGACTCGCTTTTTTAGGTGTTATGGGGTACAAAGATGTTTTGAAGCGCAAGTTTCCGGTGCGAGACTTGTCTTTGTGTCTACGCTCGATTTACAGGTTAGTGACTTGTGTGTGGAATCGGTGTAGCCCCCAGTTTTGAGTGCTAGAGGGTGGGTGTTTTCAAGTCAGAAGTTGGCTTGATGGGCCGATTTTGATGTAGTATTTGTCGGATCATGACATAGAATCCGGTCTCTCTGCAGAATCCAGTTTACATGTGTGTACATATGTAACAAGAATCCTGAAGTATGGGAACCAAATGCAACGGTAAACTCCATTTTGTCAAGTTAAAGGGATGCCCAGAACCTGTGCCACTGAGTAAAGACCCGTTTAGATTGAAGGTAGCCCGTGCAGATTGTTTCCATATCGTACTTAGAGAGCAAATGTGAAGTGAGGCTCGAGAGAGGCCGGGGGGAGCGGTCCCGTAACAGCAACCATTCCAACTACCAGGAGGCAGGATTCCTGGGAACCATTTAGCTGCAGCGAATGTGCGGGAAGATGCAGTGGCGAGTTTGGAAAGGGAGCTGTCGGTCCAAGTGGGTAAAAGCGGCAAAGAAGAAACGAGCGAGTAAATAAATTGGGCTCCAAAGCTCCAGAGGGGAAACCCCGTCATCAAAGTCTCAAGTCCAACTTTTGTGTAATCAATCAATCATCCACTTCAAGATCGTCATATTACATCGATATCCGTACTGCGTGAATCTCCCGCCCTCGTTCGCACCAGCCGCAATTCGGTCTTCCATGTACATATTCTACCGCAATTACTAGGCCAACCGACGCGTTTCATTTTTTTAGCAGTAATTGGAATCCAAGCACGGCGGCCACGACTTTGCTTGCGCTGTAGTCCGTTCGCACAAGCCGCTTAGAAGACTAGGTTGGTTGATGCTGCTACTGCGACTGCTACTACTACTGCTCGGTTCGCTGTTTACCTGTCGCTCTTAAACTTGAAGTTCTCCAACCTTGCTAACTTTTTGGTTGTTTCTCTGGCTCGTTTTTCTTTTCATCTACAAAACCGCACGAGTTCCCGGTGAACCTCTTTCTGTTTGCGCTTACCATTGAAAAGCCGTCATTCCATAAACATCACCATCTAATTCATCGTCTTTCGTTCTCTCTATTTTTTCTCCTTTTGGTCTTCAATCCATTTGCGGCCGTCAACTTTCTTATTGTGCGCTGTCCCACTGCAAAATACCCAACCTTGCTGGTCGAGTTTGCGCCATTCACTGCATCCCTCTCACCAAATACCCGCCACAAGCTATTTGGAGTCTGACGACACAAGCCACTCAACATGGCAACCAACAAGCCCAGCGACGAACAGCAGCCTCTGCTCCAGAATACTGCCCCGCCTTCCCCCGCTACATCAAATCTTTCAAATCCCCAATCGCCTTCTAGTGCGACGTCTTCAAAACCGCCGCGAACCGTCTCTTTCGACCCCAATCCAACTACCCGCACCTTTGAAGTTGATTCTTCGGAACTCCGTCGCACCCGGCCCCGCACTGCTCCACAGTCACCGCGCAGTGCCAATGGCCCACCAGTAATTGCTGCTCTGGGTCTCAATGACAAGCTTCGTCGCCGGAACAGCTCTGCGCCAGGTACCACACCCGCTGCAGCCCCCAACCTGGCTCTTTTGCCGCCAGTTCCTCCCCTTCAGAAAATCGGACCCCAACGTACCACCAAAAATGCGCAGAAATTGAAGATTCTGCCAACCCCGGAAACGGCAGAAGAAGATCAGGACTACGAGAGCGGCCGCGACGTCTATTCCCAGTACACGCGCATCAAGGACCCCACCGCTAGACGCGATGCTGCGAGATTGGGAAAAGAGGATCGCAAGCGCCTGCCTCGCGTGACAGCATACAGTGCTGCGGATAGTTACAACATGGATGCTATCCAACACTTCCTGAAGAGCCGGAGAAAGCGCGGCGCCGACCCCAAGTCATTTGATGAGTGTATCTACACTCCATATGGATACTCCAGGCCTGAGTATGTTGCTCCTCTTGTTCAGGAAAACCTCTATGCGCCGCAGCCCGAGAACCCCGTGCAAGCCTATGAGCGCCGGCATAGTACCGGTAGTGATATTGACGGCGGTTTCAACAGACAAGAACTGATGAATATGGCCGCCGAAGCTGAAGAGCTTGCCATTGCTGTCGAGGAAGGGCCAACACTAGACACCAACGTTCACACGCCAGAAGTTTTCATCTTTCAGTATGGCGTTGTCGTCATTTGGGGCATGACTGAGTTGGAGGAGAAACGTTTCCTCGGTGAGTTGAAGCGCTTCGAATTAGAGACAGAAGGTCACACTGAGGCGCAAACGGAGGCTTTCAACTTCTACTACACAAACGAGTACCAGGCGCGTATCTACAATGACTTCATCACTTTGCGTGACCGCCACAACTACATGACGAAGTTGGCCATCTCACATGCCCTGGCCCAATCCGTACAAACGTCTCTTTACGAAGACCTCGTCAGCAACACCATTGATACTTGCAAGGACATCCCCACCGAAATTGCCCTTACCGGCAAGATCACCCTGACCCGCAAGCAGATCAACATGGCTATTGCCGACTTATTCAACCTGCGTATTGGTATCCACTCAGCCGGATCAGTTTTGGATACTCCCGAGCTGTTCTGGGTGCAACCGCAGTTGGAGCCTGTATACCAGGCCGTCAGAGAATATCTAGAGTTAGACCAGCGGTTGTCTGTATTGACGGACCGTCTGGATGTCATTGCGGATTTACTCGCCGTGTTAAAGGAGCAACTTTCCCATGGTCACGGTGAGATGTTGGAATGGATTGGTAAGTTTTTCCCTTTGATTCATGTGATATATTTGCCTGTTCAATCTTACTAACAATTACTTATAGTCATCATTCTTGTCGCCATGGAGGTGGTCGTCGCAACGATCAATATCATTGTTGATCTTTACGTAGGTCCTGAGTAGGAAAAGGGACACGTCTTGTTGCGTTTGATTAGTGTGTTTCTTGCTTGCTTTGTTGCCTTTTTGGTTGGGCTTCCGTTTCTGTACATTTATATGCCGCGGTCTCATTAGTTTCATTTCTTATTCCCTTTCGTTTTTCTTACATACACTTATAAAGTCGTTCAGCGTTGTTTTGAAGTCAACCCATTATTTTGAAAACATGATTTATTATGTTGTGCATGTTTGATGTCTGATTCACGAAGGAAAGAAAAAAACAAATACATTGTGATAACTACCTACCGAACAGCCGATTCAAACCCAATAAAAACACAAGAAAACGAAGAAACAAGATATCTGGCGATGCGACAAGCACTCAATAAATAAACATAATTAACTTATTGAGCCGGTGTTCCATTCCGCGAGTCAGCTCCATCACCCATTTCAATATCCTCATCCTCTTCACTTTCCTTTCTCCCGGCACTCCCTTCAGCTTCACCTTCCAAATCAGCCGCGTCGACAGCCTCCTCATCATCGACGTCACCCTCGTTATCATGTTCGTTATCGTCGTCATCACCAGCCTTCTTAGCATCTTCATCCTCAGTATCAGCGTCCTTATCCTTGGATCCTAAACGGCTGTAGAGCTCGAAGCGTTCCTGGTATCTCCCCTTTGTTTCGTCGTCGAGGTCGTTCCAGCGCTTGCGAAGTTCCTCATGGGCTTCTTCGGTGGTTTTGTCGGCGCGGAGAAGCTCAGGGGAGTGCTCGAAGTAGAAGTAGTCGTAGGCACTGGTGGGGGTGGCTTCTTGTGGCTTGTTGCGACGGGAGTTGCCACCGGTGCTGCGTCGGCGACTGGGCGGGGCGGTGGTTTCCGGCTGGGAGGCCTTGCGATGGCCACGCTTTAGACGGAGAGGCTTATCCTTGGGCTGGTCGTGTTGATTGGATTGTTAGTTTAATGTTGATTTTTGGGCATTGTAGCATGTGCGGGAAATACTTACAGTGGGCGGGGGACTAGGACTTCCATCGGAGTCTTCAACGTTGGTACTCGTTCTCTTAGCCATCTGCTCAAGAAGAAATGCCCGCTCCAATCTCAATTTGCTAACTTGACGTTGAAGGCGCATCAAGCGTTGGCGTCCAGCATCATTAACTTCTTCAATTTCATTTGTGCGGTGGCGAAGAAAGCGGCATTTGCGACGGTAGGCTTCCTCGACTGAGGGAGGTAGCGCGACTGGGACGTATGCGTTGGCTAGTGTTGGGGGGTCTGTTAGAGAGGTATTTGGCGCTGGCTTCTTGAGTCGTGAGGGCATCTCGGTGGGGAGTAGAGGGCTGATGGGTGGCTCTTTAGGGAATTGGGTCAGTGGTTTGGCACTGGATGGGGTAAAGAAGGCAGTGACGATGACGTATAGGGAGTTCCAGAAGAGTCGCGATGGGTTGGGGAGCGGTAAAGTGTTCTGTTTTTTTGGGCAGACCGAAGCACAAGATGATCACAAAGAGCTAGTCCAATTTTTCCATACCAGAGTACTTTTGTAATTCTCCAGTCTGAACACGTCTAAAAACGCGCAAACAGAAGGAACCCACGAAGTCGTTCATGTGCAATAGAAAAAAACCCAACCCGACAATTCGAAATGCGCGATGCGCTAATCCACCATGAATATTGAACAAAGAAAAAAACAAAGGCAAATCGGGATAGGTGCAGATGGAAGAGAACGACTGTAATTGTGATTACATACCTGGTTTTGATGGTGCCATTGTCAAGTAGCTTGTGGATATGAATTGGCAAAAAGCCGGTTTGTTGGTCGATCGGGGTTCTGTTGATAACGGCTGATCCGGTCAACTACGGAAAGAAGCGATTCTGGGGTTGTGATTTGCGGGTCGCGATGATGGGTTTCGTTGATGGATAAATTGAATGCGATTTTGGATGGTAAAGTAGAAAAATTGACACAGGTTGATATGTGGAAATGGATCAAATTGGGGATTCTTAAACTGGTTGGTTGATGGTTGCGGGATTTGGAGAGGGAGAAATTAATTATCTTGTTCAAGGCGTGTATTTGGTTAGTAAATTCCATTTTCACGAGCCAGGTTTGTTCCTAAAACAGACACCAAAAATCGCCAAAATACTATTGATCTAAATTTGATAAGCCTTGTCACGAAACTGTCCCTTTTTGATAACGTGAAATATGCCGTTTCGTTGAAGTGTACCTTTTCTGTTGGTTTCTTGAGTTTCGGAATGTTACGGAATGAATTTTGGGAGTCATTGGTATATCTTGGGAGAATGACACCCGATTTTGAAGTTTCTGTGGTTGTATACCAGGGTTTAAACATTCTGATACATCGCGAATTGAATATTACGTCCGAAAGGATGAATTCCTTGTCAATTTTCTAGCCTCATCAATGCTTCTATCATGCACTTAGATGCTGTCTCCGATCACTTTCTGTTTCTAAACAATATGTCTGTATTAATGTATGTCCGTGTATATATCTAAATTCAAATGGTAACCTCCAAGCCATATAAAACGACTATCCAACAACACCCTAAGCCGCCAAAATCGTCACCACCAACGACGCAACCTGAGCCACCGCACCCACAAAGGAAGCTCCCATTCTAGCATACTGTCTATGTCTCTCCCGTCTCTCCTCTTCCGTCTCAGCGTTATGGTCGCGATGTCGGTGTAAGTGGTGATACCAACGGGTATGATGTTCTCTCGGCGGAGTCTGTTCCGTGATCGACGAAGATGCCCAAAGCTCCACATTGCTGCTGATAGGTCTAAGCTCGGAGTAGGCTGGAGGAGCATACTCTTGTTGAGACCATTCTCGGAAGAGGTCTTGGTGGACTTCATCTCGAAGAGTGTCCATGGAGTTAGACTCGCCGCGGCCAACAGAGGGGATTTGGAGAGTCGGTTTGTCAGCCATTGTGGAAGATCATGAGGTGGTATAAGTTGGTGAATCGATCAAACTTGTACTTGTTCAAATAATGTATGTATGTGAGTTATGAATGATATATGTGAGTTATAAAATCACGTATTGAAGCTGTTAGAGTATCGTCTTGACAAAAAGATTGAAATTGTGTTAAGAGAACAATAGACCAACTTTGAAAGGGAAACTCTCAAGTCTTTATACTTTTCCCATAAGTCTCTTCAGACACTCCGGTCCACCTTGAAGTGACTCCCACCGAAAATTTCATCATCACACCAGGTACAAAACAAGAAGAAGTGATCATCACTACCCCAATATTCAATTATGAAACACATTCAACAAGAACTCACGTCAACCAAAGTAAGGCTAGATCTCCACATTTCCGCTCAACTACATCATTATCCGCTGATCGGCTAGTAATATTTAGGCCTATTAATCTTTCTCCACGCACTCAACTAGGCACCAAGAAACGTTCCGGTGTCGGCCGTGAGTCAACCAGTTAGACGTGCATTGCCGTCATCACATTGGGATAAACTTTGACCATTTCCTGATACACCTCAGGATGCTCTCTCGCCAGCACTGCCGGGTCCCATCCTACAGCCACAAAAACGGTATCAATTCCGCTACTCAACGGCGTTGTAATAAGGTTGGTCACCTGCATACCAATGAGAAAACTGAACGCCATAACCACAGCAGTGTAGTTCCCATCTTGGTTGTACACAGGGTCTGTGAACTTTAGATACAGATAGGCCAGGAGTGCAGTCAGATAACCAGTCATCATAGCTCCAATTGAGAAGACCGGACCTAAAAGGCAATCATTGACGAGCGCATCTATTCCGCGTTGTTTGATCATTTGCCATGTATCCTTGGCAGCCTGAATGTAAGGTGTTCCATACAGGGCAATATGTGAAAAGGCGAACCGGTTGATAAAGTCAGCCGCCCATTGTACAAAACCCAATATACAATTCAAAACACAGAATACCATGCACATGGCAATGCCATTGTCCCCGCCGGTCTGGCCTTGGGCTACCTGTACAAGCTGGCGGAGTGCCTGGATGAACGCCGTGATCAAAGATCCCAAGGAGATGGAACCGAATGACGTCGTCAGGGCGCGGCCGAGAGCACTCCGTGTAGCCTTCTTGGGGAAGTTATGGGGGCTGAAGTACCATGACGCATATACGCCTGAGCAGGCCGTGTGAATTGTGTACTTGAGCCACTCTGAGAACCAGTACGAGGCAAAGGTGATGTAGACAATCATACCAATTAACTTGGCTTTACTTGTCTCATCGTTGTACCGCACGTACAGACCAACCAACGTCGCGGAAAAGTATGCTGCCCAGGCAATACCCACAACACCACCGAGTAAACTGATCAGCCAGACATGACCGTAACCCCGGGCAACATCAACCGCCGTCCGTAGCATAAAAGCCGAGAAGGGAATTCTCTTGCGCCAGGACAAGAAGCAAATTACAAGGAAAACACCGAATACCAAGAACACAATTCCAGCATACAAAGTACCATCTACAATGTAGTAGATACCTGTAGCAAAGGCAAACACAATGTTCAAAATCCCCGTAACCCAGATAAACTGCTTGGGAAACAAGCGTGCCACCGAGATATACAAAAATCCAAAAGCAAAAGCCACAGCGAGCACAAAAGCGAACAAGATGGCTGTGTTTGTGTTGAGACCAAACGAGTTATCTCCATCATAAATCCCATGACCTGCCCTGCTTGTGCCTGAGTAACTCGTTAAAGCTAACGCAGAAATAGCAACGAAGCCAGCTTGAGCTACCAAAAACTATCACCAGACCACGTTAGCCGCCGTCGCCTTATTCTCTGGATCACCAAGTCACACCGTGTTTTAACTTACCAGAAGCCCTGCCCAGAGGTCATTCCACTGTCTCTTTGGTCTAAAAGCATCATCAAAAGTGTAATTCTCCTTATTCTCGTTGGTAGGCGGATAGAAAGTGTAAGGGGGCGGAGCACCGTATTGGTCACTGGGTTGCTGGGCGTATTGCGTAGGTTGTTGTTGTTGATAAGGCTGCTGCCAGCCCTGTTCAATTTGCTGCGGCGCGTACTGCTTGTTTCGCCCGGTCGGATCCGACATCTTGAAGTGCCTATATCGGTGTCGTATGTAAGAAGTGTCGAGATATTTAGGTCCGTGAAGATTAAAGTTATATTGCAGGATTTAAAGTTTGGCGTTTTCGCTTGGATAGTATAATTGGCGACAAACGACGATATTGCGAAGCGAGTGTCAATTGAAAAAAAGGGAAGAATGGATAATAATTACAAGTAAAAATGCTATTTCATAAAAAAAGAAAACTCTAAGCATGCAAACATCACAACACAAGCCGTCCCGTCATCGCCGTCGGAATGAAAACGAACCGCCCTTTCAGCTGCCCCCAATATCCTCTAAATTCCAACCCTCGCTCCTTCCTTCATCAGCTCGCTTGGCCATTTCCCGTGCAACACGGCCGACTATCCCTACAAGTCCAATTATCCAACTGCCGCAACCAGCAAGATCTCCACTGTAAGCGTCGCCCAAGGTTCGAGCTGTCTAGAGAGTGGGTATTCAAGACCAACCCGGCCGATAGATAGATCCACGGGTTTAACTTTGCGCTTACTCAAGCACATGGAATGCATAGCCCTCTTTTATGTACTATGATGCTTGCCATCCTGGTGTTTCTGTCATGAACTTATACTACAGACCCTTTGTGTGACGTCATATGCAGGGCCGCACGTATCCCGTCAAGTATGTCATCGCTTTGTATTCCACTACGACGGTTCCACAGATGTGCCCGTGCCCACATACTCCCTTAGGTCGCGTGTGTAGTTTGTTTTTGTGGTTCGCAATGAGTCCATATTTCCATTTGTTCTCCTGAGCTAGTGATCCAAAGTTACTCGAACTTTCCTATTACAAGGCTTCGTGATTCGCGTGGTTTTCTGTTACTTTGATTTCCATATGTTCTGGGCGCCAAGCTTGAATGTGATTCTGGGTTCTTGGGTATTTGACATTCACTACTATTGTTGTGAGACTATTAAGGTCTGCCTAAAACACAAGAGAAATCAGGGCGAACCACAATTCACCTTGGAGATAACGTAGAACACAGACAAAACATGATGTCATTCATGAACACGAGACAATACCCTCTGTTCTCTCAATATGAGAATAGCCTCACTTGAATCCCTCTTCAACCCAGCCACTCGCAACTACACAACGCAGATTTTAACCGTAATTGTTGCATTACAAAACTTGTCTAAATATCAATTCTATCCATTCTCTTTATTCTGGGTCCGAAGCCGGGCCACTCTCCGCCTCCGCCTCCGCCTCGGCAAGTCCCTGCTCTCTAGCCTCCTTAGCCAAACGGCCCTCCTCAACAATCTCCTCCTGTCTCTTCTTGCCCTCCTCCGTAGTAGTATCCACTAACTCATTAACTCCGAGGATACCCCCTTCACCCAACTTCTCGACGACATCCTCCGCCTCCTCAACCGACATCTTACCAAGTACCTGGTTCACCTTATCCAAGCTACCAGATTCCAAAGCCTTTTGCATTTCGGGGGTGAAGCTCTCAAAGACTAATCTAGCCGCCTGGTCAGCTGGATCAGCGCTGTCCTTGGGGGGGATTTCAATAGAGATTTCCGTTCCTGGCTCAACAGCCTGGAGCTGGATCTGTTCAACCTCTTGTGGCTCGTTTGCCCGTTCTCTGACGATTTCTCTAGCGCGAGTGCGAATCTTCATGTATGTCTCCTGGACATCCTTGGCAAAGACCTCCTGTGCTTGGTGACCCTTGGTGGTGATTCTCTGGAAGAACAAGGCGACACCGTCCTTGCCCAGCGCCCGGCAGTACTGAATCAATAACGCCTGGTGAATGTTTTGTCTGCACAAATCATCCTTGCCCTCCAAAGCAGCATCAAAAGCGTCAACCATCAGACCATCCTGTTCCTTCTCTGATAAAACAGATGGGTTCTCGCGCAAGAACTGCATCGCTGCGCTGTAGTTGGTAGCGGGGATACGGGCAAACTGCTTAGCAGCAGGGCTAGCAACCATTTCGGCGTCCTCGTCTTCCAATGGCGATGGTGGCTCGTCCTTTCCACGGCCGGTGTTAAGGTCAAAGTTGGGGTTGAGAAGTTCCATTTGACCGGTTCCTGATGATGATGCTGAGGCCTCACCGGTTTGTTTGGCCTTATTGACGTGTGAACTGTCGAAGCCAGTGTGGTATGATTCACTTGTAATCTTCTTTCCCTCAAGAGCCTCCAAGTCTACCAGCTGCTTGGCATGGTCTGTTGACACCTCCTTGATCTTGTCTGCGTGAACCTGCAACTCATCAATAATGGCCTGGAACCGAGCAACACCTTCAATCTTATCCTCGTTGACCTTCTTATTGACAACATCCAGGATACCCACCAACATTTCCGTGTAGGTTGGCACTTTAAGATCTACGCCATACATGCCATCTGGTCTCGGTGGAGGCTGGTCATCCTTCTTATCCTTAGGGCCCGTTTCTATCACAGCCCTGAAGGCAACCTTGCCAGCATCTTCGGCACCAGAAGCGACAGCTTCCGCGTTAGATTGCAAGTGGGCAATAATGTCGAGAATACGTTTACGCAGTTGGCCGTCTACAATAGCTTCATACTTGAAAGCTTCGATTTGTGCGCGGCGCTGGGCGCGCTCCATGTGAATCTGGTTTTGTTTGGCGCGAATAAAGGACTTCTTATCGACATTGGGGTGGACTTCGACATCAGAGTCATCACTGAGCTCCAGAGCGTCCTATAATGAAGTGTAGCTGTCAGTATGTATTTTCAGGTACAAGGCGGTGAGTTACGATCTAACGCACCCATTTACTATAATTGATAGGCATAGCTGTCGATTTAAGGGTACGGTATTATCAATAAAAAGTGGTTGTATGGTGTAATTTTGCAAACTCGCGAATCAAAGATTTACCAACTTAGGTGTTGGAATATTAAATTGATAGTAAATTTCCAGTAATCCGCCAAGCTGTTTACTCGCCTTCCTTAATATCTCCTGACCAGCTTGACGTTCTGCCAAAGAGGGGCAACTTGGAACCTAAAGGAAGCTACTAGAACCCTAGGGAACCCTGTTGCTGCAGATTTGACAGGGTAGCTTTGCTTAAACGAGCAACCATCGGAACTACAACGGGGTACAATGTGATACCCACTACATCATTTCAATATCAATATAATTGCCTGCACCCCGCAATCATAAGTTATGTGTTCATAGACGTAAACCATTCAATGCTCTCACAATACAAACGGCTTTAGGTTCTCTCAATAATAGCACCACCGTGGGTATCTAGTTTGATGTAAAATTCCTATTCAAGTATAAAACATGCCAAAACTAAGAAAAAAAACCACCAAATCAAATTTCAACACAAACAAAACACACCTTGGTTTACTCAATCTTCTTCAGGAATCCATCCAAATCGAAACTCTCCTCGTACTCCTTGTTATCCCATAACTCACCCAAACCATCCGTCCAAGCCTTTTTACCGGGGACTCTAACATCACCGGTTTCAACATCCACCATGTCTTCTTCCCGCCCATCAATGCCGTTTGCCGGTTGATCAGATATAAGACCGGGACCACTAGTATCCAAATTGAATAGATCAAGAATTTGATCTGTGTCCATGGTCGCCAGTCCTGCATTCTGTTGATTAACAACCGTAGAAGCGACGTCAATCTTGAAACGCTGTAGGCTGAGAATCTTCTCCTCAAGAGTCCCACGCGTGATAAGACGATAAACGTTGACAACCTTCTTCTGACCCAGGCGATGAGCACGATCCATGGCTTGTAGATCCTTCTGGGGATTCCAGTCGTGTTCCACAAAGATAACAGTATCGGCACCCGTCAGGTTGAGACCAAGACCACCAACACTAGTTGTCAACAGTAAAACATCATACGATGGATCACCATTGAACTTATTGACAATGTCCTGGCGACGATTGGCTTCAACGCCACCATCAAGTCGAAGATATGATACACCCGGCAACATTGACTTCAAGACAGTGTTCTGAACCATATCCAGCATCTCCTTCATTTGACAGAAAATGAGGGCTCTGTGTGGTTTGATAGGCGCGTAGAGAGGATCGTTTGATGGCCCAGAGTCACCCTCAGTACCAATACCACAGTCAACCAAAAGATCACGTAGCGCCGTTAACTTTGGTGCGTGTACAGGGTCGTCGAGGCTAGTTCCTTGCTTTTGAAGTGACTGTTGCGTCTCGTCATAGTTCTTTGTGCCAGGTTTGACAACAAGGGCAGGAGAATTGCAAAGTTTGCGCATGTACTGCAAAGCCTGGAAAATATGTTGCTTGGAATCCTTGTCTTCCTTTCCAGCTTGCTCGTGAATCTTCTTACCTTGCTTGCGCACGAAATCATCAAAGAGACGACGCTGAAGGTCAGATAAGTCACAATAGTAATTCTGTAGGATCTTGGGGGGCAAATCGTTCAGTACCTCTTCCTTGAGACGACGAAGAAGGAATGGCAGTACTTGCTTGTGGAGAGCTTCAATTGCCAAAGCACCAGCTTCTTGTTCTTTGCTGGAAGCCTTCGCATGACGGGAAGCAGCGATAGGCTTGGCAAAACGATCCTGGAAGACCTTCTCAGCACCGAGGAACCCGGGCATGAGGAAGTCAAAGAGAGACCACAGTTCCAATACGTTGTTTTGAATGGGAGTTCCAGTCAAAATCAAGCGGTGATTTGAAGCCAGCCGCTTAACAGACTGTGAAGTTTTGGCACGGGGATTCTTGATCAAGTGACCTTCATCCAGTACAACGTAGTTCCAAGTAGACTGCTCCAAAAACTCAACTTCGTTGCGGCAGACATCGTAAGAAGTAATCACAATGTCGTTCTCAAAAAGATTGTTCCTTAGACCACGTCGATCGCTAGGAGACCCAACATAGGCCAAAGCTTTCAAGAATGGCGCGTAATGCTTCAACTCCTGGGCCCAATGACCTGTCAAAGTGGGAGGGCAAATAATCAAAGAAGGGAGTTTGCGAACATCGGGTGCGCCAGTACGCGCAAACTCCTCGGCACGATTGTGGTGATCAGAAGCGACAATACAGATGGTCTGTAGAGTTTTACCAAGGCCCATATCGTCGCAAAGAATACCATGGAGATGGTACTTGTTGAGGAAATGAAGCCAGTTGACACCATCTTGCTGGTAAGAACGCAATTCTGCCTTAATTGCAACGGGAATTTGGAAAGGTTCAACCTTCTTGGGGTCCAAAAGCTGGCCAATGAATTGGCGCTCGCGCTCTCTGCCCTGCAAAAGTTCTTCAGATAAACCTGGTGGATCGGGAATACCAGCCTCAAGAGGTACAAGCTTCACAAGAGTAGCAAACGACGTGGTAGCGATGAGGCGGATGTCGTTGTCCGAGTCACTCATGCGACCCAAAACTGGCACAATTAGGAAAATGACGTATGGCAGAATAGAATCCCCCATAACGGCAATGAGATGGTAGATTGCCTCGGTAGCACCTTGACGGAAGTGTAAATCAACGGGATTACTGATAGACGGCAGCACCCTTTCAACCAAAGCGGTCATGCCTTGGACTGTGATCACACTGCAAACAGTGGCCATACACTTAGCGGCCATGTAACGGAATACTGACAAGTTGGAATGTAAGGCCTTAATGACCAGTGGCAGAATGCCCAAGACGAAGCTGTGGAGATCAATATCAAGGGTAGGGACCAAGGTTCGAATAAGAGACATAGCATCAATGACATCTTGCCCCACCAGAGTATTTGGATCATTCACCCCAGCCGGAATTTGGTCAGGAGTGAACACCTCCAATAAGGGTCGTTCCATGAAGCTACGCAAACTTGGCACCATGTCGAACAGCTCACGACCATAGGTACGTGAAAGGGTCTCCAGTGCTTCTTTGGCACCACGACGTGTGATCCGAGCAGCTTTGACTTCAGCAGCCCAAGAGATCGCATCGGCATGGGTAGGTCTGTCTTCCTCTTTTTGCATTGAAAGAATGACATCATTCTTGTAAGCATGGCTAGCAAACTCGGGAGTCTCGGAAGTGTCGACGCAAGAGAACTTAACGAGGTTCGAGACAACCTTTTCTGCAGGACCGCGCCGGCCAAGCTGTACAAAGGCCTCGATAAGCCGAGCAATTGTGCAAGCCGACCGGTTCTGCAAAACAGTGTTCTCCTCGAGTTTAATACTATCCATGATCGACTTTATAAGGCCCGAAGGCTTCTTCGGAATATCACGCAGAGCGACAAGAGCGGCGGCGGCAGCAGCCTTGACACGAGTATCACGACATAACTTGGCTGAACGGGCAGCTTCAATGGCAGCTTGCACCATGACCCGAGCATCTTCGACTTGTGGCGTGACAATGGCCCGGTGGCCAGGACCCATTGCCTTCCGAAGCTTCTCCCAATCTTCATTACACGCCTTTTCAGCATGTGACAATGAAAACGCAGTTGGCCCGGCTTCTGGGTCTCCCTGGACAACCACTGGCAAATTAGGCAAACGGCTACCCTGGACCTTGCCGTGGTCACGGAAAATGTTGAACATCTGGACGACCTGTGATCGAACACGTTGGAAATGACCTGTAAGCTCAGTGTATGAAGGAGGTCGCTCATTATCAATCATTCCCTGAAGAGAAGTAGCAAAGACTTGACACTTGGCAGAATCAGTGGCATTTCTAGCGGTCTCTTCGATGATCATGGCAGCTGTCCATTGTGAGGAAGAATAGGCCTCCTTGAGACCTGAAATCACCAGACCCGAATATGTCTCAACAAGATTGGTTGGCATCACAGATACAGCAAGGCCAAGAGCCCTGGCACCGTAGACCCGAGAACGAATAAGAGTGTCCATTCCAACCAAATCGACATCGCCTTGTATCATATGACCATCAACGTCATGGGTTCCTGACTGTTGTGGTGGTGGCTCTTCCACCTTGGCAACCTTGCGCCGGCGCTTTTGGGGCCGGTCGCCAGCAGCTGGAGGCTCAGCTGCAGACGCCTTCGGATAATTGGTACCGGCAGGGAGCTGATACACACCGCCAGAAGGCTTGTAAAACAGGTGAGCCTTCATGGGAACGTTGTTTCTAGATGTACCAATGGGACAAAGTGTAAGTTCAATAAGCTCGAGAGCATGTGACCCAAATTGTTCAACAAATAGATCTGGGTTACCAGACAGGGTCTTGACGAGAGCAACCCAAACCTCCATGGACTTGTCCAAAGTCTCTCGGTCACGCTCAACTAGCAAATTCTGAAAGATCAAACGAAGCAGACGTCCATTCAACCAAGAAGCTGAGTTAGAGTTAGACTCGAGGTTAGCAAATGTTACAAGTGCCTTGAGAACAGCTAACCGCACAGATGTGATGGTGTGACGAAGGAATGGGTAAAGGCGAGGTACACGTTGTGAGAAGGAATGTTCATCGTCCCCACTGGCGGTCTTCTGCATGATGTTGAGAACCTCTGGGAAACTGCAGAGAGTAGCAAGTAAATCCATGATCTTGCCGGTACTGGCGCTCAAATCATCGCCAAGGTTGGACAAACTGTCCCATACAATGTTGATGAGGGAGTCCAGATTGAGGGGTTCCAAGGTAACAAATTCTTTCGCGATTGGAATAAGAGTAGCAGCGCTGGCAGAGCGAACATCGTCATCGGGATCAGCGAGACCCTTCATGACAGCTGTAGCAATGCCATCAACCATTTCCTTATTCCCCAGAAGCTGATCTTTGCGTACAGCAACAACATAACGTAAACCAATCATACCGCCGTGACAGATTCCCCAATGTGATGTCGGCAAGTCAAGATCTGTCTGCATAACCATGCGCTGCAATAAGCAGAAGATACCACTGATTGAAGAGACTGGGAGATGCTTCAAAACCGCACCCAAAGTCTGGCCAGCAGTCTCGCGAATTGGAGCAACTGAAGTGTCCGAACTATAATCCGAAAAGCGGTCGAGAATCAAGACACAGCACAAGCGACAAGCCACATCGTCAAGCCACCTCTTGTTGAGTGTATCATTCAACGAGCGTGACTTGCCACGAAGACGGCCGGCACCTTGGCCATGTACACGAATAACCTCACGCAGGCCAATAGCAGCACCATGGCGGATCTCCCAGTTGGGGTCAAAGAGATCCATTTTGAGAAAATCACAAAGACGCTCGAACGGCCACTCTGATCCTTCCAAGGCATTCTCTGCCTCAATCTCACTCTTGATTGGCACAATAGGGCCTTTGTACTCAGACACAACTTTCGAGTCTTCGTCAACATCAGTTGGCCGTTCCAAGTTCAGATAATCATTGAGCTTGTCCTTGGAATCCTCTTCGCCAGTAGGATCCACCACTGGGTTACGTCGGATGGAGAGATCGCCAAATCCAGCTCCCTTGGCGGCTTTTTGGGCTTCCCGCTTTCGCTTCCGCTTAAGGACATTGAGCTGTCTGGTAGACAGTGTCGTTTCGTCGGATGGGGTGCTGGGAAGACCATCAGCCTTGCTGCTAGATCCTCCGACAGATGTGTCAATGGCCATGGGACTCCCAGAATCTGTGGTAACTGGTACAGGTATCTCTGAATCCAAAAACTTGTGGCCAAGAAGACCCAGTCGGCCAGGGAGCGTCTTCCGTAGGTGGTCTAGCCGCCCCTGTGAATCGAGAAGGGCGAGGTTAACGTCAATTGGTCCGCCACGTAGCAATTCTCGACCATAAAGTGCTACATTTTTTATGTCGAGTGTATCAAACCCAAATACATCGTTGGAATCCAGCATTTTAGGTAGCTCCTCCTCTTTTTTGATGACCATTTTGTCCCCGTTGACATCCCCTTCGCCGTTAGAGACGTCATCTTCATCTTCATTGGGGTCGTAGAAAGAGCTGTTCTGAACGATCTTGCCAATGGCATTTCCGGCAGTGTGTCTAGTTTCCCAATCCTTGTGGCGCAAGTAAGGTACCACACGCGCAAGGAGGTTAAACAACTCCTCGGGTTGTTGTTTTTGCCAGTCGGCAAGTTGATTAACTGCAGTATCGCGAATTAATCGAGTGCTTCCGGTTTCCAGAAGTCTAAACAAACATGTTAGTAGATTGCCACTCGGTAATACGCAAACACAGTAAGCGTGATTTGCGGTTGTACCAATTCACTTACGTCACAATGCGGTCTAATCTAAAAGGATGTTAGTGCATGTTCTACTGAGTCTAAGGCAATGTCTAAACTTACCTAGACGCCATTTTGTAATATTATTAAAATGTGGAAATATTCATAAAGGTCGTTAAGGGATGCAAAGCTAGTAGCAACTGTTAGCACGTTGAGAATTAATGTTGATGTAGAACATTCATGATCATATAAGCCATCTTAGCCGAAATGGCTCACACAGAATCCTACGCAGGCGAAAAAGATCACTCAAGGGTAATCTGACATATTGGACATGCGCCTGCATGTGTATTGAGCATTACTAGTTTTACATCACTGCCAAATATCCCGTTGTACTTGTATTGAAGTGAAAACTTCAGGGTACTCTGGTGAATTTTTGCAAAGTTGTTGTAACTACTAATATACAAGCCAAAAGAGTGGTCTAACAGCAGACCAGATTGATGGATGCTAAGGGATTTCTAAAGATGGCCACGAGGGCCGTTTAAACACTTACAAAAAACTGCAGGCCAACACCTGGAAACTCAGTGTATGGGAAAGACTGACGGCCTGATCGCACCTCAACGGCGGAGGCTATGTAGTTGATGAAAAACAGTAGTATGAAAATTAAAACATACAATCCCGTATTTGCAGCGAACTCCACGTTATGCACAAATGGCGGTGCAATGCTTGTTGTGTTAATGTTTCGTGTTTCTGAGTGAATCGCCAGGATCTCGTGATCCTAACACTAGTGACAATGACGAAATAAAGGAATCTCGAAACGATGTAAGAGGTTCGTGAATGGTGCGTAGATGATGCGCTTTTGTACAAATGAAATTTTGGCAGAGAGCACAATTTCAAAAAGAGAAAAAAAACAGCAAAGAAAAATAGCGACGAGGCTACAATGTTTTTATCTTGAAAGTCCACCCACAAAAATCAAAACCACATGCCAAAAACAGTAACCACGAATATGGTGATAGTTTTCTTGTAAGACAGCTGGGTAGTAGTGTTGTAGTGGTAGCTTGGGTATTTGCTTGGGTGTGTTTTTAGCGGTGTCTCGTTTGCTGGTGCAGTCACAAATAAGCCAATGCGGTTGGCGCAAGGAAATCGAGAAAAAAAAAGGCAGCAAGAGCAGAGGTGAGGGGCCGAGGGGCAGGCCGCTCTATAAGTATAGTACTTCTTATTTTATACGCGTTGCTAAGCCTGTTTTGTGGCAGAACAGGCTGAGCCAGGGCCATGTAACCATGTACCGCGGAAGTACCTTCATAAATTGTTGTTTAGCGATTGGCCCACCCGAAAACCTGTTATACAGGGGCCCAATAATGGGTGATAGGCCACATACAGATGCCCTCATGCCGCACATGCCAGGTTCCCTATACCCCTGTCCGTTGGCCTGAGGTACATGCAAAGTACTTATTATCACCCAAAGACTCCAGCAAAAATTTGGGCCCAGCCATGGTAACGGATCTAGAGCTTGCCTTTTTCTCTGACGGGTTTTGCAGCTTGTGTGTGATTCGCTTCTCGTGGCAAACGCTAGGACCAACGTCGCTCGCGGTATCTAGAAGGCCATCTAGAAGGCCAACAGCCGCACAACATCAATCCGTTTCAAACAACCATGTGGCAGCGGCCGGTTTGTCCAATGACGGCTATCACCGTTAAGACGACAGACTAATGCGATGTGTTCACCAACATGCAGTGTATATCGGGGCTTTGGGTTAGGGTGCATCCCTCGAAGCACCATAGCCCGCCACCTTTAAGCAATTCCACCCTCATCATTGAGAATATCTTGGCTCGGCAACACTCTGTAAGCAATCCCGATCAGGAAATAGAAAACCGGGCCCCCCCTCAAACTAGTTTCTGCATACGCCTGTCTTTGGTTAACTTGCATTCTTACTTCCTCCGTGAACGCCCGCTCATGCACTAATCTACTGAAATGACTGAGTCCGGCCAGATAAAACCAAAGTTCAACCATGGGATTCAATTGCATATGATCGCCTGTCGGGCATTTTGCTATTCTTCACGTTAATCCACACGATGATGCGTTCTTAATCTGGGCTGTTTTCAACGTAGCGCAACGAACTCTTGTTCAATTACGATTGAGGCCGTGGACGAATCGGGCGGAGATGTCGCGGCTTTAAGGAGCGAATGGACATATACATACGCATCTGTGTGCCTCCACACCATTCTTCATGCACAATCCACTAGACCTTGCTTCGGCTGTCCTTCACAACAGGGCCCCTCGCCGCCATCCCGTCTGTCCTACCACCGAACAGCCGTCATAATCTGCAGGCTTCCCAAAGATCGCCGAATAATGGTTAATTTAGTTGGATGAAGTTGTGGGTGGGTGGATAGTACGTACATATGTATCCATAGCTGCAGCCTCGTCATGAATGCCTATTCGCAAATATAGTCATGGGGCTTATAACTACAAAAGCCGCCACCTATGTACCAAGCCTTAGTCGCGTATATATATGGATATGTATCATCAATGAAACTACGATAGAAAGATTTCAAATTTACGCATGGTGCATTCAAGTATATATATGTCTAATTCCACTTATATACACTATGTTGATCTGTACTTAATGCGCCCAGTTGCAATTTTGTAATGAACATACTGTACTAAAGGTTTCTCATTCTATATTTCCATTAGTGATTACATGCAAATGACCCGTAATCTAATAGCGTCACATGACGAACCTGATACATCAATAACTTCAGGCTTCCAATCGGACTCTTACGGGTCCCGATATCACAATCACCCACTGGGCCATCCATCACATGCATGCCTAAGGTTCGACGTCCAAAGTCCAGTACCTTAATGTGTACTCGTGGCGAAACTTTCTTCATCGCAACGACCGGTTGATCCTCCAGTCACGTCTAAAGATGTATACACAAATGATTGCCATATATATGTCCCGATATTTCAAAATTCATCCGTAGACATGAAATCCTATCAGCCCAATTGCTCTCGTGGTATGACTTTCCCCCGCCAGATCCTATTGACAGGCAAACCCCTGCACGTGTCACCAGAACGATTTTCCAGCATTCCATGGAATTCAATACATTCAATTATGGAATCAAACTGGACAATTTCTGTGCTTGAGTCTCAAATGACGGGATAAACTATCGTCACTGAACGTGAGAGGCACAACACAACAACTAACAACCATCACCCCACGCAATTATTGGTGACGGTTGTACTTTGATCCCTCAAGCATGTACATATGTGCATACGGAGATTCGGTACATGGCATTCAAACCTTGTCAAGTAATGACACCTGCGTAAACTTCTGCCCCAGGCTTTTCATTGTCGAGGTAAATTCCAGACAGGACAATCACGAATTTCTTTGGTCCCTTGTTGACTATGAAGACATAGACGTGTTAGAAACTCGATGTCACATTCCACCTGCTGTTAGAATCATCTACAAGTGAATCCATGTATGTACATGTGTACTTACATACATATCCGTATTCATGCATACACATACATACAGTCTACATACGTAACATGGTGTAGAGGCGGCCCATTTCCTGCGGCCTAGACAGAGCGACTTAGTGATCCTATGAACGAGAATTGTGCATTTTTCTTGTAAGTTAATGAGAAAAAAGTAAAATAAACTCTTTTTTTGCAAAAGCACAATTGCCTTATTCGTGCAAATTCATCTTTTAATGACCCGACTGTAGTCTCTCTCTCTCTCTCGTGCTCTGTACATGTGTACGTACATCTATGTATACATGGACGTATATAAATAAACATATGTAAGTCATGAATCAGTTGATGGCAAACAAGTTCCTGGGTATCCTGGTCCATAACACATGGCAATAAAGATGAATCCAAATAACATGTTTGTGGCCTCGAAGCCTGTACATTGTAAGACTGTCACTCTCCGTTTCACATGCTTTGTTTATACACATGAGGTTTATACGTGATATGTGACAGTTGGGAACGTCAAATTGTTTCTCACCCAAGTCTAGGATGTCAAAATCATGTTTCTTTCAACTGCCCAGCCTCCAGCTTCCCAGTCTGATCGACCATAGCTTGAGCTAACCCCTGTCTATATTTGACTTCACCAGTTGAACCTGCTGGAATGAAATATCTTGTGTCCAGAACCTTAGTCTCAATCACCACTAAATATTGCGGGGCAACGGTAGATACAATCGACTGTCTGTCAGTCTCTTTCTGTCTCTCTTCATTGGAGTATACCATACGTTCTACTGTAACTCATGTTCAAACGCAGCTTGATTTCCATAGCTGTATGCAGCTGTCGACTACCACACTACGTCCCAAACTTCAGGCGTGCACGCGAGAGGATTGTCACCATGTGGGGCTGACTAGGACAACGTCACTAGTGACTTCTCCAGAAATCAATTTTGGAGACGTAAATACAAGAATTTTCCGGTGCTGGAAGGCGGATTGAGCGCGGGTGCAACATGGGGCTTGTGGAACAGATTTTCCAGTGGATGTAAAACCTCTACATGGTGATGATGAAGATTGTGGAAGAGGCCTTAACTAACAATAGAGCCCTGTCGGTGAGACCTGCTCATACATATGCAGAAAATAATGTGAGATATACATTCACGTAGCGGTACAAATTGTTGAATGGTACATCTTTACGACGAAGAGTTATAATGGTGTGATTTATGCATATGTTTATCTCCTGAGCAGCAAGAACATTTACCCGTATGTGTGGACCAGTAACCAGATTTGTTTAATTCGAACAAAAAATACAACGGTCAATATTAGGGTTAGACTAATATATCAAGCTATTATATGTTTCTGCAAAATAGTTGCACAACGCAAAAAGAAGAGAGTGGGGTGAACCGGGATTGAACCGGTGACCTTTAGATAACAGCTCCTACTGGAGAATGGCTGAAGTTTGAATAGCTTCAGTCTAACGCGCTCCCAACTGCGCCACCACCCCAACTGGTTGTTGAAGAGGTTAGCTAATCATAGCTTGTAAAAGATGAAAGTAAGACCCAAATTGATATTCGACATCAATGGCCTTTGTACCGAATCAGAGTTAGTGATGACTACTGGATGGGCTGGTATATATTAATATGCTATCATTTATTTACAATGATATCGTTTGACGTTCAAGTTGTTTGGAACGCCGTGGCATTCAAGGTAACACCAACCAGATCAATAACGATGTACCCTGTCATCACAAATCACATTGTGCTGCTTGCGATGATTTTGTGCTAAACCCTAAATCCGCGCTCATACGCGAGCTTTATACTGGGACGCGTTAGGCGGTTTATCCAAAGAGAGCAACAACTGCCCACGAGACAGCAACTATACGCCATAAAGTGAAGAAGCAGCGGAAACCATTGTAATTAACCTGGGGATATGAATGCAGGTGTTGCAGTTGGTACCTCCTCAAATTATCGAAACTCAACTCGTGTGCACAATTTTTGTGGTTGGCTTACTGAATGACAAGGTCAACTAAGCGGCAAACAACCCCTACGAGGTCATCGTCGAGAATCTATCAGTGCGCAGCTCTTCACTTCCTATCCCTCTTGTTGAGCAATTTGGATTTCACCTGCTTCGAGTTTTTTCGCCCTTCGTTAATACCCGTTTGATGTTGCTGAAAGCCAACACGTCCATACCTACTGTCAT
Organism: Huntiella moniliformis; assembly: GCA_000712465.1. Lineage (NCBI taxonomy): Eukaryota > Fungi > Ascomycota > Sordariomycetes > Microascales > Ceratocystidaceae > Huntiella > Huntiella moniliformis. The sequence goes on along the minus strand of JMSH01000002.1, from coordinate 478,314 downwards.
TCTTTAGGGGCTTGCAACATTGTTGTGCTCAGCTTGTACCAACAATCACGATTGAGACGACGCGACGACACTGTTACGAATACACCTCATAGTCAATTGCGACCTTTGGGACTACACCCGTGACCCTTATTACTCGGGATACTATCAGCAACCCCGGGTCCCGGATTCCCTCTTGGATCCATTAGCTACTGTCTCAGAAGACCGACCATAGACCGGAAGGACCGGAACCAATAGCCCACCATGTATATCAAGCAAATCATCATCCAGGGCTTCAAGAGGTATATTGATTGTCTAAGCTCTTCAATCCGAAGACACGAATGTATTAAAAACACTTACTAACATTACCCCGCGTTCAATAGTTACAAGGAACAGATCGTCATCGAACCCTTTTCTTCCGGAACCAATGTAATTGTTGGCCGCAATGGTGCTGGCAAGAGTAACTTCTTCGCCGCGATTCGATTCGTCTTATCCGATGCGTATACCCAAATGAGCCGCGAAGAGCGTCAAGCTCTTCTTCACGAAGGTTCCGGTGCAGCTGTCATGTCCGCATACGTCGAGATTATCTTCGACAATTCTGATGACCGCTTCCCAACCGGACACCATGAGGTAGTTCTGCGGAGAACAATCGGCCTCAAAAAAGACGAATACTCGGTGGATCGCAAGGTTGTCACAAAGTCCGATGTCACCAACTTGCTAGAGGCTGCAGGCTTTTCGAGATCAAACCCATACTACATTGTACCGCAAGGTCGTGTGACCGCATTGACGAACATGAAAGAATCCGATCGTCTGAACCTGCTCAAAGAAGTCGCGGGTACTCAAGTATACGAGGCTCGTCGTACCGAATCTCTGAAGATTATGCACGACACAAACAACAAGAGAGAGAAAATTGACGAAACATTGAAGTATATTGACGAACGTCTCACGGAGCTCGAAGAGGAGAAGGAAGAGCTTCGCGGTTTTCAAGATAAGGATCGTGAGCGCCGTTGTCTTGAATATGCCTTCTTCCACAGCGAACAGGTAGAGCTCCAAGATGCTTTGGACCAGATCGACCGTATCAGAGATCAGAGCAAAGGAAGTACTGACGAACTCAGAAAGACCTTCGTTGCTGGCGAGAAGATGATTACGGAAATGGACACCGAGGCCCACAGACTCAACCGGGAGGTCGAACTTCTCTCTCTCGACAAACGCCAATATGAAGAAGACCGCCGCGAACTCGCTAAGTCATTGGCAAAGGCCGAGTTATCCGCGAAAACTCTTTCTGATAGTCAGTCTGCCGAAAACGCTGCTCGCCAGGACAAAGAGAAACAACTCACCCTTATCAAGAAGGAAATCGCTTCGAAGGAGATTGAACTGAGCTCCTTGATTCCTGAGTATGTTGCCCGGAAAGAGAAAGAAGAAGAGGTTCGCAAGAGTCTAGAAGCCGCAGAAAACTCAAGATCACGGCTTCTCACCAAACAGTCCCGTAGCTCACAGTTTCGTAACAAGAGTGAACGGGATGCATGGCTTAAGAGGGAGATCAAAGATCTTGACAGCAACATTGCCAGGCAGACAGCTCAGAAAGAAGAAACCAGCGCCGAGGCTGAACGTCTACAATCGGAAATTTCTGAGAGTGAGGATGCGATTCTTAGTCTGCGTCAAACCCTCGCTACTTGGAATGAGGATAGACAAGACAAATATGACCAAATGGTTGCTTCTAGAGATGCAGTTGAGAAACTTGAAGACGCTCGTCGGCAATTGCGCAGAGAAGATGATAAGCTTGGCTCCATCGTCCAGGACGCCCGTGAACAACGGGAGAATGCTGAGCGGGAGTTATCTCAATCTATGGATGGCGGTACTGCTCGTGGTATCGCTACTATCAACAGACTCAAGCTTGAAAAGGATATTCCTGGTGCATATGGTACATTGGCTGAGCTCTTAGAGGTATCTGATGCCTACAAACTTCCTGTCGAGCAAGTGGCTGGTGCTAGCTTGTTCCATTACGTGGTTGATACTTCAGACACTGCGACTCAACTCATGACGTATTTGCAGGAGCGTAAGGGCGGCCGTGTCACCTTTATGCCGCTTGACAAACTCAAGCCCCGGCGTATTGAAATGCCGCGTACCAACGATGTTGTCCCGATCCTCAGCAAGATCAAGTACGATTCTAAGTACGAGAAGGCCTTCCAGCAAGTTTTTGGTCGCACAATTGTCTGCCCTAGTCTGAGTATTGCTGGTCAGTATGCCCGTAGCCACCAAGTAGACGGTATTACCATGGACGGTGACACTACAAGTAAGCGTGGTGCTATGACGGGTGGTTATATTGACCCCCGTAAATCGCGATTGGAGACTGTCAAGGCTGTTAGCAAGTGGCGCAAGGAGTACGAGAGACTTTTGGCTCAATCTGAAGAATCGCGACACAAAATGGAAGAAATTGGCCAAAAGATCAATGAGGCCATGGGCGACCTGCGCAAATCCGAACAGGTTCTCCACCAGATGGATCGTGGTTTAGAGCCACTCAAGCACAATCTCAGCTCCACCACCCACCAGCTAGAACAGGACCGCATGCAGCTTGAAGATCTGAACAAGAGATGCGAGCGCATGGAACGCAATTTGCAAGAATTCGTCAATAACCTAGAGGGTCACAAGCACGAATTGTCTTCTGATTTCAAGAAAGCCTTGTCGTCAGAGGAAGAAGACGAGCTTGCTCAACTAGAAGAGAACGTAGTCTTGATGAAGCGTGACTGGAACGAAGTCAGCACACGCCGCCGGGAACTTGAGTCTCGCAAGCAGGCTCTTGAGATCGACTTACGCCACAAACTCCAACCGAAGCTTGATCAGCTGATGTCTTTGGGTCTTGAGGGGTCTTCATCGAACGCTGGTAGCACCAACTCGCTACAAGACGCCCAACGCGAACTCAAGAAGTTACAGAAACAGGTTGCTCACAACGAAGGAGTTCTTCAGTCCACTCTGCGCCAGTTGGATGACCTGCAAGGAAAGATCGCTGAGCTTCAACAACAAAAGGGGGAGCGGGAGAGGGCCCAACAGGACATCGCGACACAGCTAGAGAAGGTTCAAAAGAGAGCCGACAAGTCTTTACACCGCAAGGCTATGCTTGTTCAGCAACTATCTGACTGCGCCAAGAGTATTCGTGACCTTGGTGTACTTCCAGAAGAAGCGTTTGAGAAGTATGAATCAATGGATACCAAGAACATCACCAACCGTTTGAAGCGTGTTACCGAGGCTCTCAAGAAGTACAAGCACGTCAACAAGAAGGCCTTTGAACAGTACAACGCCTTTACACAGCAACAAGAGGCTCTCACTCGCCGTCGTTCTGAACTCACCAAGTCACAAGATTCGATTGAGGAACTAGTTAACCACCTTGATCAGCGCAAGGACGAGGCCATTGAACGTACTTTCAAACAGGTGTCAAAAGAGTTTGCTACGATCTTTGAAAAGCTCGTCCCTGCTGGACACGGTCGTCTTGTCATCCAGAGACGTGCGGATAAGCGAAAGGAAGATGCAGAGGAATCAGACGCGGATATTAGACAGGTGGAGAATTACACTGGTGTGGGTATCAGTGTGTCTTTCAACTCGAAGCAGTTTGACGAACAACAACGCATCCAGCAGCTGTCGGGTGGCCAAAAGAGTAAGTCTCAACATTTTTCAAGTAACATGTCGCATGGTGACGCTAACAAATGGTTGTTTAGGTTTGTGTGCTCTTTGTCTTATCTTTGCTCTCCAGCAAACTGAATCTTCTCCTATGGTCATTTTTGACGAGGTTGATGCTAATCTCGATGCCCAATACCGTACTGCCGTGGCAGCCCTTCTCCAGAACATCTCAGAGGAAGCTGGTACTCAGTTTATTTGCACTACCTTTAGACCTGAGATTGTCCACACGGCAGACAAGTGCTATGGTGTGACATTCCGGAACAAGACAAGTGGAATTGATTGTGTCAGCACAGAGGAGGCATTGAGCTTTGTTGAGGGGCAAACCAAGCCACAATAAAGCGGCTAATGGGATGTATCAAGGTAAAATCATGAGTTTGGCTGTTATTTTTTTTTCTTTCCGGGGAGTCTTGGTGTTGTAGTATGGGATGTTTATTTGGATTTGGATTTGATTTCGATATGGCCCGTTAATATGTATTCCCTGTATAGTGATTCTGAATGGTATTTTGGTTGTAATGTATAATGTTTGCTTTTACGGGATTATGAGACGTCTACCGTGATATGTTTGATTCGGTGTTACACGTTATCCATAGCCAACACTTTTCGAATGTATAAAAAGTGCAAAGATAGTCTAACACGAGAATAGGTTTGTTAATCATCGTATTCTTGTTATTCGCCATGGAGGTTAATAAAGATAACTTCGAGGAGCTTCTACCTACCGTCATTTCCGATATTCACAGGGCTAACTTTGCTTCCATTGATTTTGAATTCTCGGGAATCTATAAGACTGCAGACACATCAGTATCTATAGATTCCGATTTCGATTCCACCTCCTCAGATGACTCTGCTATATTCTCGCCTAGCTCCCCAAATGAAGCCAACAAAACTACCCGCCCACACGCCGGGCTTCAAAAACACTGGGCTAACATCCGGAACATGGCAACCACATATTCACCCATACAAATGGGACTGACATTAATTTTCTGGACGGGAACAGCCTATGAAAGTAAAACATACTCTTTCTTAATCTCGCCTATCTTATGGGGTTTCAAAGACCGAGGGGAACGGAGAGCTCGAATGGCAGATTTGGAGAGAAGGCTTGTTTTGGGGGTTAGTTCGATTGACATGTTAATGGGTTGTGGGTTCTCTTTAGATCGGGCTCTTCAAGAGGGTGTTTGGTATTTGAGTAGAGAAGAACAGTTTTATCTGGAAGAAAGAGCCTATGAGACGGCAAAGAAAAAGTTGGGAATGGCGAGTAGTGAGAGGGTTGAAGGGAAGTTGACTGAGAATGAAAAGATGTGGATTGCCGGGTTGAAGAAGCCTTTGGAAGTATGGAAGAGAGAAGGAACTGTGAGTTTTGGGTATAGGTTTACTTGAATCTTGTTGCTGACGGGTGCTAGACAAAATCGTTCCGGTGCCAACTTCCTGGTGTCGGACCTGTGAGTTCTCGACATCGTAAACTTATCTGCTCTCTTATTAAGCCCTCAACTACTGTGGCTATCACAAAGTCTCGGGCTGGAAATGCTATCGTCATTGAGTTGTATACTGAAGAACAGGCTAAACAGGTATGATACCCCTTCAAACGGATTCTCTTGTCGTTGTCTAACAGGCTAGATGATTGATGACACGGTTGCCGACCTGAAAAAGGAGATTCGATCCACCATTGGTAAGTTACTATCTTCTTCTCTAGAAGGTCTAATTTCCTAACTAAAGTAGGTCTGCGTCATGTTGTCGAGGCCCTTTTCCGCAACGACATAATCACCGTGGCCCTTCCTGAGACTCATCCTGGTATACCTATTCTAAAGCACAACCCAAGACGTGGTCCGACTCCTCTCATCGGGCATAATATCATTTGGGACTTGACATACATGTATCGATTCTTCATCGGTGAGCTACCGAAAGACTTCCGTGAATTCCACTATATAATGCATCGCCTAGTCCCACGTTTTCTAGACACCAAAATGATGGCAAATCATACAACATTGGGTGGTATTAGTCCAAGTAGTGACTTGGCGTCTTTATACATGAGACTTGCCGATGATGCCGAGCCTCCTGTTAATTCGATAGTTCCCAATGAGGAATATGCAAAGGTCGACAACTTCCATGATGCTGCTTTTGACAGTAAGTTTCTATGAATTCCTACTTAAGACCAAATCTAATTGATTCCCAAGGTTTCATGACTGCAAAATTGGCAATCGCTTGCTATTGGAACTATAGCAAAAAGCCGCTTGTCAACTGGAAAGAACCATCTCTAGTAGACATGCGAAACCACTTCCGCATGCAAGGTCGGGACATGGAAATTAAATATTCTCGAAACATAAAGGACGAAATTGATGATTCCTGTCAACATGCAAAGCTGGGCATCAAATGTCCAGTTTGCCGGAGGAAAGGAAAGACACTAGATGGTTATTTTGGTGAATTGGTTACCAAGACGGTTCGGAAGATTCGGTCGGATAGTGATAAGGAAAACCCATAGTTAATACTTTTTTTGAATTCAGAAATGCATCTACGCCTATAATACAGTAGTTTGTTCATCACCGGCTTATCTACCGGTATGAACCGACTTGTTACGTCTCCATCTACTCCTACACAGCAGACTATAAAGTCTAATAATCAAACAGTTCCCTCTCCAACTCCCTTTCTTAACATACACATTTACCGATCCGCCATCATGTTGCGTACACCCTTAAAGTACTCTGGCGAGAATTCCTTCTCCACCTCCTCACGGGTCAACCATTTAAAGTCCTTAAGACCGTGGGGGTTACCGGTGAGATCCGCTTGGCCGGCCATGATGCGGCCCTTGAGGAAGAAGGTCTTGGTGGTTGGAGTGACAACGTGGGCGACGGGGATACGGCCGATGACCCAGGTGTTCATGTTGACACCAGCTGATGTATCCATTGCTCTCTTGGCGGCCTGTAATGGCGTGTTAGTACATGGCCATATCAACTGATATGTGAAAGTGTAAACTTACCTGATGAAGGCCCTCCTTCTGCGCCAGTTCCACATCTGGGAATCTCCACTTGCCATCCTTGTCCTGCACAACCAAATACAACGTCCGGTCCATGGCACGATCTAATCTCTTCACATCCCCCTTTCTATCCGACTCACTTACTCTATCCTGTGGTCTCTCCACCGGCTGTCTATCATGTTCCGGAATCTCCTCAGCATCCTCACTAACTCTCAACTCCGCATCTTTCAAAAGAGTCTCTGTCAAAGTCTCAGGAGCACTCAACTTATCGCCCACCAACAACTCATCATTCCACGAGCCCGCCGTCTTTCCGTTATAGTAACCGACCTCACGCGCTACAATTCCCTTACGCTCACGCAACTTAATTGCCCAGTCCAGCTGCGCCGGTGTATCCGGCTTGAAGAAGAACCGAGACGAAAACGGAAGAGACAGACGCTCACTCAGACGTTTTTGGTAGAACCAAAAGGAGCTTTCGAACGGTGTTGGTGGCGCCGTGAGAAGGGGGGCACGTGTCAGGATGATACCGGCGTGGATGGCGTGGGTGGGGACAGGGACGGCAGGTTCCGGGGTCTCAGTAGTCGTGGGGGCAGCAGCGGCGGCGACGGAGTAGGTACGGATGGCAACGGGGGAGATACGGGGGAGAGTAGAAGGTCCTATAATACCAATTGGTTAGTTTATACCCATAAACAACATTATCACAAGTCACTACTCACTACCCATCAACCCCAAACTCCGGCATGGTATTCTCGCAGCCATGATGTGAATATCTGCAAATTTTCCTTCGGGTCGGTCCAACAATAGTCAGACAAGAAGACAGTGTTGTCGAAATCACTTTAAAGTAGAGTTGTCAGTCTGCGCAACGGCCCGAATGCTGCGATCAGTGGAGTCCTCGGCCGGATCTATACAGTGATGTTGAACTTTTTCGCGATCCCGGATCTGGTTAGTCAGCAGCGGGGACCACAGTTGTGATGTCAGAGAATTGACCATTAAGTTCACAAGTTCAATTCGTGTAACTCATGTTAACAACATCTTTTTTTTACAGCAAATTCCTCTGTCCAGTACAAGGGTTAGGGTGTATAAGAAATCAGCCCCTTGTGCCCCACATACCCCACTTATTCAAGAACAAAAAGGCTTCGATGCGTCCGTTTTTCTTGAATTTCTTCCTTCTTTTCTTCTTCATCTTCTATTTTATGGCACTCCTTATCATCAAAACTTCTACAACCATCTTTACAACCTCAAGTTGTTTTGACCGTTTATGAGGGCCCAGACAAATTAACGCAGTCTTTTTTCGCTAGCGGTACCTGTTTTAAACCTACTAGGTGCAGCTGGATGTGTACTGCTAACATCTCTTCGTAAACACTGTAATTTTTATTGGCATGTAGCTGGACCATTCAATGGCTCGGCTCTAGAGGCACGGCGATTCACGCGCATTAAAGTTTGTCCATACGTTTCTGGATCTAGCTACTTTTTGTGTTGCGATTAACCCTAATCACAACAACACAAACCCCCAACCAACTGTAGAACTGATTAACATCCGTATGGAATCCCAATGGTCAAGTATACGGATATATGTATGTTCACGGAAAATACAGTTAAAACATTGAAGGTAAGATATAAACAGAATGATGTATTGATGTATTAGAAACCAAACAACCAACGACCCAAGGGAAAAAAAAACTCCATGCTGAGAACCCGTCAGGCTATACCCGCGCCTTGCTATGCAATAAATCCAGAAAAATCACACCAAAAACCTAAGAAAACTGTCATACAAACAAATCCATGCAGCTTGTGACTCTATTGAACCAACAAGCTGTAGGAAACTGCCCCAAATATATAGTAGATAATAACACATAACTCAGACATCGTGATGGGGTTCACGTGGAGTCTAATAAAATCCAAATCCCGTTCGTAAATGTCTAACCATCAGTCGTATTACGCATCCAAGCTGGGATTCGAGTGCGACCTTGTTGAGGTGCAGGCGCCGCTTGAGATCTCATAGGTGAGGTAGAGGCCTGGCGGGATTGAGGTGGACGGGCCCGTGGCTGACTAGAGGGTGGTTGTCTTTCAGAAATTCGTCTCTCAGAAAGTTGTCTATCAGAAGGCCGTCTCTCGGAAGTAGGTAGCCTCTCGGAAGGTCGACGAGCAGGTGGCGATATGGACCGTGGCGGTGGCGAAGAAGACCGAGGCCCAATCATGCTTGTTAGGGGAATGACTCTACGCATTCCGCTAAATGGAGGACTGCTGGCGCGCGAACCGGAAGGCGATGCTTGTGGAGACTCCTGACCGGAATCAGAGAACTCGGCCTTAAAGGTGGTTTCGGTGTGGTTGCTTGGGGTAGGGGAATTGGAACGCCCAGCTGTTGTAGAAGAACGAGTGGTGGGAGCCGGCCGAGAAGTTTCAACCTCACGGAGAAGAGAACTAATCAGAGATTCTCGATAAGAAGTGGGCAGAGTTGGAGAAGCAACGGGTGACGCCATGGACGATTCGCCGGTTGAGATATGGGACGGACTTTGACCAGTACGCCGCTTCTTGAAGGAATAGGCGTGGGCAGCATCAACAAGGGCCCACTGAGTAGAGTCAATCACTTCATTCGAAAGATCTTGGGAGATGTCGTCACTAGGGGCTGGCCGCTTGCGTGTCATTGGGCGTCGAAGTTGGGCGGAAGTGATCTCGATCGGCGGAGTTGGCACGGTGAGCCGCGAAGCTGCTGGACGACCAGGGCGACGGCGAGGAGGAGAAGTACCAGTGACAGCTGCTCTATGGGATACTGGCAAAGGATGCGCACCACCGTTATTGAGCACTTGAGTTAGAATATCCCATGCCTGGTCAGCCTCAGGATTCTCTGGTTGTGCCGGAGCGATTTCAGGAGCAAAAGAGCGCCGTGGTCTGGGCCGCACTCCGAAATTCTCAGCACTATTGAAGCGAACAACGTTCTGCGCCACAATTTGCCGAACTGCGAGAGCATCGGCGGTTGTGAGGTCAGGATTAGTGCGGAGCCAAATTGCAAGTCGGCGGCGGATCCGAAGCTCATCAATATCAGGCGGGCCATCTGGGAAGCAGTCATAAGCCCAACCAGCAGGTAGCTCAGAAATCAAAGATGGGATATCGATATTTCCGCGGCGGTCACGAACCAACCGTGTTGTTGGTAGATCTGAGTACTCGCCCGGGATCCATGATAGATTGTCGACAAACTGGTTATCTAATAATGAAAGTCGGATAGAGTATGGGTTGCTAACGCGACCAAAAAGAGATACGAGCATAGCTCTAGTGCGCGTAGGGCGGTCGCCTAGTTGACGGAGGATCTCGGAGGGAGATTCTTTGCACGGATCGATAATCATGTGTAGCCAGTTCGCCATAGTGATGCGGCGGGGTCTCCAGAGTTGATCGTAGTATTCAGAATCCGGCATAGATGGTCTCTCGAGATGACGGCACCCGTGACAGAGCCAAGAGTGATCTAGAGGGACCTTCGAAAGTCCCGCACACTGAGCATGAACAGGCATATCACACATGTCACAGATCATGAGGAGATGTTCATTGCCGACATTGGTGCAGAAGTTGCATGGCGCAATCATAGCGCGGTTGTCTTGATCCCAAAGATCGCGGTGTAACTGGATGACTTCTATGGATTCGGTGGCGAGATCTCTGTCTTGCGATACATGAACGCTCGCGGTGGGTGGATGGACAGACTCGAGTCGGATCTTTGCGCGTTCGGGAGTAGCGGTCGTGACTTCAAGTGTTGCTGGCATGCCCCGACAATAAGGGCAGGTGACTTGTTTCTGAAGCCATAACTTGATGCAGAAGTAGTGGTATTCATGGTGGCATGAATCAAGTTTTCCAAGATACTTGCTGCTGGGCTCTTCATCGTCTGTGTTGTCGATTTGTTTCGAGAGGACCGCTGGGGAGGTAGTCGAGACTGGTGAACTGGGCTCTGAATAGTTTCCGTCGTACTCAGGAGGGACAGACTTATGATCTGTAGTAGGCGGGTCAAATAATTGCTCTAGGCAGATAATGCAATGATTCTCATTTGGTTCTGCCATTTTTTTGGTGTTTTTGCTTTTTTATATCGAATTTGGTGGTGGTTGGAGCACCCCGAGAGGAGTAAAGTGACGTCCGAATAGAAATATCAACGATATGGATAAGGAAAGGGGCCTCACAGGAACCCGAGGCAAAATTTGGCACCGAATGAAACTGGTGTTAACAATGGATTTATGTTGCGATAGAATAGACTGATGGTCATGATGAGGATGTTCAATAAAGAACAAGCTCATGTTCATAAATAAGGGACCGCGCTTGATTTAAATCTACAGTAAGCTTGCAGCTGCCCACCTGTAAGACAGGTATTTGCCGGCCCGTCTGCTCCAATAAATCACAAGCTAGTACTAGACTGGCACAAATATTGTACAAGTATGTACCAAATTAGGCGATTTAGCGCATAAGCCGGGTTAATTGATTGGGGGTCTGCTCCAGCGACCCTGACGTCAATAGCAACGCTAAACCCGATTGTCCAACTCCAAATATAAACCCTAGTGACGATGAGGACAAACTATTCCAATGTGAGCAACCCGTTTTTGTTGTACTATCTTGAGTTTGTGTGGACAGCCTGAAATATCGCAATAGCGTTACGGTCGAAGAAGGCCTGAATAGGGAACACCTTTAGGCTGTTAGAAATTGCGAGAATGCAGAGAGATCATAGGGTTGATACGAGCAAAGCTTGTTATAGAACTAACTATGAATAGTACTCTACACGTACCCGTCACAATTGTACATGATATTTGTTGAGACTTGAATTAAACAAAGAGCACGAACACCCCGAGGATTTGCGAGTGCAGTTGAGATGTATAACACACAGAAAACATGGTCAGAATATCTCAAACTGCACACTTCTTAGTCCCCAAGACATCCGTGTTTGATTAGAGTCAGTTTGTGGTAGATGCAAATAAACATAAACCATATTGCCATGACTAGCCTCGCCGGATGAGGCCGTCGGATTGATAGTTAGCTTTGTTACAGCAGACGTTAAATATAACAACAACATGAGCACATGTGTCTCTATACATTAGTGTGATTTTATGATGGCAAGCTCATGTTGCAATATGATTTTCAGAAATGTTACATTGTTAATAACAACGGGTTGGCACTCCTGTAAAACAGCCTTCTAGAAGTTTGCAATCACGAGAATAATATCACACCCGTATTTTAAGCCCATTGAGGTGATTAACAAACGCCATATTTCAAGTAATTCTGTCTCTAACAAGAGAAGTATGATTCGAAATCCAAAAACGAAAAAAACTCCATGAACACGCATTTTGCTGGCTGAGAATTTTGAGTCCCAATGAATTTTGACCTAAAGTCTACCCGTTACGTTATGCCCGGATGACCGACGAGGTCTTCGTCGTGTGTATCATGTCTTTAAAAACAACCCGGCACCCGAAACCCAATGAACAGAACGAAATCAGTTTTCAGTTTTTTTTATTCAGCGTAACATTTAGACCTCAGCGATCTCACGCAGACGACGGAGAGTCGAGCGCATGGTGGTGGCAGCAGGGGTACTAAAGCGGGGTTTGTTAGTTTAAACAGTACCATCAAAAAGATTTCCGTGCGAAAGATGGACATGACAAGTGAGAATTTGCAAGGTTCGATCAACTTGGTTGGAGACACCAAAGTCTACGTGACCTTCCAATTCACTCAATAGCCCGACTGGCCATCAATCGCCGGGAAGGGAAAATACGTACGCCAGAGTGTAGGCACCACCAGCAAGGGTCTTGTTGCAGGACTTGCAGTTCCAGATACCAACGGAGTGGCGCTTGACCGAGTCCTTACCGCAGAAGGCGCAGGTGTACTTCGCGTGTTGCGAGATCTCAGCCTTCTTGGCGACCTTACGGAGGGAAGAACCGTATCTGATTTGGGGTTAGTATGACGAATTGAGTTGAATGGTTGACGCTGCTGGATTGACGGTGAAGACGATTATGCCGACGGCAGTTCGACAAAAATTTCCAGGGACAGAGAGTTGCTAGCAGATATTGTCGAAAAGTGATACAGGTGCACTCTCATTACAGTCATGTTGTCGAATCAAAATCGAACATTCCTCCTTATATCATGTGCTGTGGTGTCGCAATAGAATAATTTTGCAGATGGGTGGTGGTTCGTAGGTCGCCGTAATTCGGGGTCGAAAAAGTAGTCGTCGGTCGTCATCGTTCATCGTCATCCGTTTGCTGCCGTTCGATTTCGGAGTGGGAGAAAACTCTTACCTGGTACCGTACTGTGAGTCTTGGTTAGTATCTTGACATGAGTAAAATTTGACAGAGTTCAGCCAGCAATAATGTCATAACGACGACATGAAGGCTTTCTCAAGGAGATCATGATAACATACCTTGCCGGTGACGCCGACCTTCTTGGTGCGCTTAGACATTTTGATGTGTGGTTTGGGTGGTGAGACTGACGGGTAGAGTGTCTTGAGATGCAAGGAAGAATTTCGCTCGATAGTGAAAATATCCAACACCCCAAAAGCGAGCAAGCCCACAGAATTTTTCCTCTTGTGCGCACAACTAAAAAGGACTCACGTGACTCTGGGTACAAAATTGTGGGGCAGTTTCTGAGTAAGCATGCCCGGACCTATAGTTTACAATGACTACTAATTCTGGCAAACTATACTCGGAATAGTGGAGAGCTCCAATTTCCATGGCTGATGACCGGTTAAACTTAAGCACCCCTGTTTGATCCAGGGGATTCCAGGGAGTTCATGGCGGGGCACGCGTGCAACGCGGCCATTGGCCAACTGCCCCTCAGAAGTCACTAACAAGGGGGATTTTTTGGGGCCCGCCATATGGTAGCCTTTCCAGGTGAAGCCAGAGGAGCTCCTATTACCGATCAACTGGTTGACGACACCTCTTATCTGACTTCACGGTACTGATTTCAAAGTATCGCAAATTAATCATGTCTCTCAACATTCCAAGTGCCCCCAATGCGGGCCTCTTCAAGCAGGGCTACAACAAGTACGTACCATAAACAACCATTTACAACCCCACCTTGTCAATACTGCAGCCAGTATCTGCTACCAAAGCTTTGGAGGGGTGATATCACGATATCACGAAACTGGCCTTGTCTATATGGCATATTGACAATACTTCCATGACCATAAACTATTCCACTGTAGCTAAACTAACTCGCTGTCTTCATTCAGCTACGACAACGAGGATGGCGCCGTTCACCGCAACATCGAAGCTTGCCGGGCTATCTCTTCTACCCTCCAGACCTCCCTGGGCCCTTATGGTCGCAACAAGATTGTTATCAACCACCTCCAAAAGATGATTCTTACTTCGGATGCTGCCACTATTCTGAGAGAGCTTGATGTTGTTCATCCTTGCGCTAAGCTTCTCGTCATGGCCTCCCAACAGCAGGAGGCTGAGATGGGCGATGGTACCAACCTGGTCATGATTCTTGCTGGCGAGCTCCTCAAGAAGGCCGAGGACCTTCTTCGCATGGGTCTCAAGACCGCCGACATTGTTGCCGGTTACGAGATGGCCCAGAACTTCGCCCTGGAGACTCTTGAGAAGCTTGCTGTCGACAGCGTCAAGGACCTCCAGTCGCAGGAAGAACTTAGCAAGGCCATTCGCACCGTCGTTGCTTCTAAGCAGAACGGCAATGAGCACTTCTTGGGTGACCTTGTTGCCGAGGCTGTTCTCGCTGTTCTCCCTAAGAACCCCGCCAACTTCAACGTCGACAACATCAGAGTAGTCAAGATCATGGGTTCGGCTCTTGAGCAGAGTCGTGTCGTCAAGGGCATGGTTTTCCCTAAGGAGCCCAACGGTTCCGTCAAGAAGGCCAACAAGGCCAAGGTTGCTGTCTACACTTGCGCTATCGATATCAGCCAGACTGAGACCAAGGGTACTGTTCTGCTGAAGAACGCCCAGGAGATGCTCGACTTCACCAAGGGCGAGGAGACTCAGCTCGAGGCCTCCATCAAGGAGCTCCACGACGCTGGTATCCGCGTCGTCATTGCCGGTTCTACTGTCGGTGATCTTGCTCTTCACTACCTTAACCGCTACGGAATCCTTCTTATCAAGGTTCTGTCCAAGTTTGAGCTCCGCAGAATCTGCCGTGTTGCTGGTGCCACCCCCCTGGCCCGCTTCGGTGCTCCCATGCCAGATGAGATGGGTAACATTGATGTTGTCGAGACTATGGAGATTGGTGGTGACCGTGTCACCGTTTTCCGCCAGGAGAACGAGGCTACCAGAACAGCCACCATTGTGCTCAGAGGAGCTACCCAGAACCACCTTGACGATGTTGAGCGTGCCGTCGATGATGGTGTCAACGTTGTTAAGGCCATCACTCGCGATGCTCGCCTTGTTCCCGGTGCCGGTGCCACAGAGATCCAGCTTGTCGAGCGGATACAGGCGCTGGGTGACAAGACCCCTAACCTGCCACAGTACGCTATCAAGAAGTACGGTGAAGCCTTCGAGGTTGTCCCCCGCTCGCTGGCCGAGAGTGCTGGTCTGGACGCCACTGAGGTTCTGTCGTCGTTGTATGCTGCGCACTATGACTCTGATAAGTGGGATACTGGTGTCGATATCGAGAACAACAATAAGAATGGTACTCTGAATGCCCGCGAGGAGGGTATTCTCGATTTGCTTGCTACCAAGCACTGGGCTATTAAGTTGGCGACTGAGGCGACGCGGACAGTGCTCTCTGTTGATCAGATCATTGTAGCGAAGCAGGCTGGTGGCCCTAAGCCCCCAGCGCAGAACCCCGTAAGTTTCCAGATATGTAAACAATCGTCACAAGAATATGGCTAACAAAACCAATTTTAGAACTGGGATGAGGACTAGGTCACCGTATTAGAAGGTGTTGACTTGGTGTAATGTGTAAATTTTCATATTGGGTTCTAGAAGGGATACAACGGAATTGGTGATGGTAGACAAGCGGACATAGGCAAACACTGGAAATACGTGAGTTAGAATTGTCACAAACACCGGTGTGCCGGGATCCTAGGGGCGGATCCAAGTGATATAGGTCTGTTGTTGAGTTTGTCTATATTACGCACATTTTTAATGCATATATCCATTAGAGTTTTAATCGTCAAAATATTTTCCAGTTTATTTTCACTACTGTTCTGCATCTATAACTGTGGTGGTGAGCTTAAAGTTTTGAGCCGCAAGACGTGAAATGTAAGGTGCACCTAGGCAGGCTGGTGTGAACACACCTCCGGGAAGTTTGGTATCAACTTCGAGGAGGGTTCTGGCTGCTTCGGCAGATAGTAGCCCGGTGACTGCAAAGTTTGGTTAGTTGGGTATTCATCTATTGATATCGATGTGGGGTATTTGTGATTAGGCTTACAGTAGTACATAGCGCCGTGATATTCAGCATGCGACTTTACCCACTTCCCATTATCCGGAGACGGTATAGCCACACCATCATAGAATATATTATCCTTTTGTGCTTCTTCAGGATCAGCTCCATTACCGGGCTGAGTGACCCGTGCAGCTGCAAATCTGCGCAACACAGGAACAACCATAATGATCGATAGCACAATGCACACCAAATGAATTATGAAAGCCTGTACACGACTAGTTGCTTTATATAAAGCAGTGTACCGGAAGTCGGGACCATAGGAGAAGGGCTTGAGTGCAGGTATACTCTCCATGAGACCCCACGAGCGTTCAACAACAGCACCATCAGTCCGGCCTGCAATGGTGGTTGTTGCGAGACCTAGGCCGGGGATTGTCCGGATCCCAGTGAGGGAGGCTAGAAGACCAGTGTCATAACGATGAATGGGAACTATAGGACGGGGAACCGGCGAGTAAGCGTACGATGCAAAAGCCGCCGTTACTTCGGATAGACTATAACTGTCCAGCAGAGACAGAACTGTAGCCAGTGTTCCGCCAGAGGGAGACCCTTGGAATTCCATGACGGTGGTAACTTCGGCCGGGCGCGCAGAGAGTTCCGACTGGACAGCCTGAGCAAGAACAAAGGCAGAAAGATCCGGCGGCGCCGACTCAATACCGCATTGGGGAACCATGATGGCGCCGGATTTCTGCGCCAGTGGCTCGTAAAGCTCAGCCATCTTCATGATATGCACCAGTTCACCGGACACATCGATATAGTGCGTGCCCTGTTCGGCACAGTGGTGGAATACTGAAGCACCGAATTTGTGGTACGGACCAGAACAGGAAATCATACAGAAGGCTTTTGCGGCGAGAGCGCGGACAGAGGGGTTTTCGGGGTTCTTGGTGAGGGTCTCGATGAGTTCGATGGAGGGGGGTGCCCGTTCGGGATATTCTTGGGCGCTGATGGCCAGGAGGAGTTCAAGTGAAGCTTGGGAACGGCCGGCGATGGCCCATTTGAGAGTTGGTGGGAAGGTATTGGAGATGTATTTGAAGGTCTCCTTCCCGGTGTAGCCTGTATGCTGTTAATGGATTGTCTTTACAAACACATTACTTTAAGGTCAGTTTACCAGAGGCGCCCAGCAGGACGATGTCATACTGACGGTCAGTGTTGCGGTAAGTCATCGTAACGTATGGTGATGTTATATATAATTGTCGGTACGAGAAAGTTTAGAGAGAGTTTAACTATCCTCTGGCGTTATGTACTCCAATATTCTCCTTTCCCTTTGTTCATATTTAGTTCTATCGTACTGGTTGTTCAGCTGTAACTAATGTATCCATTCTAGTTAGGCGGGCAAATGCCTTCTTAGCACTCGGTCTAGTTTGGCCCGTTTCGGCGAGCTGTATAACAAATCCCGAAACTTATTTTATCCGTAAAGCCGTCTTTTGATGATTGCGCTGTTGAGGGAAACGGTAAATAGTGTGGCAACAACAACACACATGAGGAAAACGACAAATAAAGCCATGACTAGCCTCTCTACACAAAACCGCAGGCGCATTGACGGAGCGTAAAACTACATACATATCTTGGAATGGACATCCGAAGCCAATGTCACAGTGTCGGTAGACTCCGTTCTCGTGTGACATAAAGGGAACCACACCGGGGATTCCCGTTAAAGAATTTAGCGACAAGCCGGCCATCCAGGATGTAACACACGTCATAACGCTTGCCAACCACGAATGAACCAAACCAAGACGAATACTACCAAACAAGAAAAAAAAGATATAGCTAGCAACGCCTCGTTTCGATCGAGGGACCTCCGGGTTATGAGCCCGGCGCGCTTCCACTGCGCCACGTTGCTGGTGATGGGGAATACGGTACATAATCATGATTATCAATGCTATTGGCCCACGATAGTTTAAGCGGCAAAAATAACTGCCCTCACTCGGAGTCGAACCGAGGACCTTGTCATTACGAGTGACACGCGCTACCACTGCGCTATAAGGGCGTTACCGATGAGCTTCTTAGAGTGGTATATAAAGGCCTCAACAGTGCAAAAAATATCGCGGAGGCACCGGCCGGCGAACTTAAAATGTCACGGCACCAGCGAGGAGGCCAACACACACGGGATATCGTGTCAGCTCACATGCCTGAGTCACCATCCAACACAACATAATCGACGACACCGTTATAGTTGCAGCATGGTTAGTTCTGTTAAACAAGACATCAACTGATGAGCATTGCTTTGATGGCTGTATAAAAAGTAGACATGATTGTCCGTATATAAACTATAGACATGTCTCCTACCTGAATGTAGAGCTAAGCTCTGGAGTCAACAATTCTCTAACGTTCCCTCGCTCTTTCACGCTCCCGTCTGCGTTGTTCGACCCTCTCCTTCTCTTGCTTGTTCTTCTCTTCAAGACTTTCTCTCACTCCAGGTCTAGCAAAGGCCCTTTCTAAAACGTCTCGCTTTATCCGAGGCATGCGGTAACCACCGTCCGTTTCAGTCAACATGACATCTTCTTCCTCGGTCTTAGCCTCTGGGTGTGCAGCCACGAGATTGAACTCCACCATGGGTGTTTCCAGCATCGGCCAAAGATCCTTGGGCAGAACTGATCCCCATTTGTTCTTGAAATAGTTCACGTCTTCGTGGTCTCCATGTGCCAGTTTGAGGGCTTCGCGTTGTGCCTTCTCGAATACCTTGTGGATTTTCTCTTCGACAGCCCGGCGCCGATCAGCCTCGATAAGGACCGCATAGTACGAGGTTTTGTATTCGTCACAGGTAAGCTTGAGGTCCCGCATTTGCTTCATGTTTTCGGATACTGTGAGACGTTCGGTACTCCACACTTGAACGAAATCACGCTCGGCTTGGCTGAATTGGCCAAGGAGATCACCGGCATCAGTGATACGGACACAAGCCTGTAACAGGTCGTCCATGCTAGTAATGAGAGTTTCTAGTAGAACTTGCATTTCCTCATGCTTGGCCTGGATGCGTCGGTGAAGATCATCGATCTTAGCTGGTCCCTCTTCGGCTTGCCGAGCGTCTGAATTCAGGACAGATACAAGTTGACGGAACTCCTCTGGACTTTCAGGCTGTAATTTTGAAGACACCTCTGTCTCTACCCCGCTGTTGAAAATGTCCGGCGCGCGGGTAGTCAGAAGCGTAAGGGCTTCCGGAACATAACGGACTGCAGCCAGACAATAATCGTAGTGCGAAATCAACCCAGTCAAAAGAGTAGCAATCTCAGCCACGGCTGAATCAATGTCACCATGGTTTTGGCTCATACGCGTGACGGTAACAGCGGCTGGACTCAAAGACTTGGAGGATGAGGAGACATCGTACTGGCTGACTAGATCGGGGATCGGCGCAAGGAGGTCATTGAGAACATCAATAGATGAGGCAAACTCGGTATACCGCGCCTAGATATGAATTGGTGTTAGATTCAGTAAGAGGGTAAACTACCGGACAGCCGAAACGTACCTTGACATTCTCCATGTCACCCTTACACCCTTGCACCAATTGGTCAATGTTGCTGTGTTCCATAAAATCGAGCAATGTTCGTGATGACTCTCCCTTTGGTCTCAAGGTCCGTTCGACGCCGACTTTGCTCAACTGCGCCATGGTAGTCTTGAGTTCATTTGTACCCATATCTACCACCTCGTTTAATTGTCTGAATTGGGCCGCGGCCTTGTCTCTAGTCACTGTCCACGCTTCTCTGAAGGCCACAATCAATCTGAACTGTTGTTGTACAATGGTCGCCTGGAATTGTGCCTTAGAATGTACAGTGAAGCCTGTCTCTAAAGTTGTGCCGGCCTTTTGTGCAATCTCGTTTGCCTTGACAGCAACTGCCATAGCAGAAAGATTGCGCTTTGCCTGTAGCAATCTGTCGACTAGTTGCGAAGCAGTAGGGAGGGGAGTCGGTAACACATTCTCCATAGCCACTGGACGATTCTCACTTGGGCGGCGGATGCCACGGGGGCTTTTCAATGAGCCATGTCGAAATGGGATAGATGTTAAAGAGCCCCCAGATGACGGCTCATTCGACGCCATTTCTGCGCTGTTAGTACCGGAGTCGGTGCGGGGATAATGCCCTCCCGAATTCGCTGGGTTGTACATTGCTGGTCAAATTGGCGACAAAGAATAGAGAATTACGAAAAGGCAATTCGTGCGAGGAAGTGTGATAGGGCAGCTACGAGAAATTGCAAATACAATGGGTCTGAACAATTGTAGCCTAATGGTTATTGTAGCAATTGCGCGATTGGGTTTGGTGAAGGAACGAGAAACTACCAGTCCAAAACTCTGGGCGCAAACGAGGCAACAACCCGCGCCGAGGTGCAATTGGCGATAAATCGATAAGCTAATCGATTGCGATATTGTACTTGTATGCGGTGGGCGAAAAGCAGACGAGCCAAAAAAACGAGGCGAAAACAGGCGCCCCTGTAGTGAGACCAAGCCACCGAAGCGTTAAACAAAGAATTGAAATCTGGGTTTACCGCGAAGGGGGGGAGGGAAAGAAAGGCTGGACAAAAGCAGGCCAATCGCAGTTGAATGATAACCGACGGTGACGAAACCAGATGACTTTGAGCTTGGTCTCGCGTACTTCTAAGCTGTCGAGCGATCACCTGGCGCAAGCTCTCCCAAAGGGGAAGTGTTAAGGCGAAAGTGGAGTCATGGGAGTCAACTTTAAGTGTCTGCCGAATGTAGATTGACGGGATCCACTGCGGGATGGACGTCGAGGCGGGAGTACAGGAACAAGGGTGACGAAGAATAGTAGCTTTTTGTATGGATAGAGAAAATCTAGTTGATGATAGCGCTTCTTTGTTCTCTGGATTTGTGTTTGTTAATTCAGTTCATTGTTAATTGGTATCGGAAGTTTGTGTAGTACTTGGTTTAGTGGCCCATTATGAGAAGAGTAAATTACAAATTAAAAAACGTCGCGAGGATTGAGTAATAGATGGCATGTAGATTTTTGCAGCAGCGGAGCAACAATAAATACCACACGCAAATGTGTATTTCGTCTTGTTTATGGGATGGCGTTATCTTGGAGACGAAAACAGCTCCATGAATCTTTGGTCCTACTCGTCGTATCTGTATTATTCACACCAACCTTTTCGTGTGTACTCCATCTTACCCATTACAAGACAACGTTGACATTTCAGATAATCTTTATGGCAAATAAGTGTCCAGAAAATGGGTCAACGACCCAAGAAATCGAAAATATCACTATATTCCACAAGGCAATCACAAAGCTCATCCAATTCTTGTATCTACAGTAACCGTATCCCAACCACAGCTACCAAGGAATGGCCATTATTTGAGTGTTTGACATTTATCAAATACAAAGGTCGACGAATACTCCTTATGAATTCAATGGAAACTGGCGATCCTGGGAGGTAAGAATAGAGTGGGGATTCATCGACGAGACCACGGATTTCTCTATAAAGGGAAAAGCACTGCAATCAAGTTAAAGCATAAAGTCGACGGCACTTGTATGTGTCATTATACATATTTGAATAACTACTATACTTATTAAGTCTTGGAAGTTAGATGATAGCAGTTTACACGTATTTTGACTTGAACATATAATAATGTTTACAGCACAGGCATGTTGAGAAGTGCGATTGGTCGTCACATCATAATTCAAGTCTTAAAAGCTAAGTGTAGAGCTAACCGCAATAAGCTGCTTCCTGCCATGTCCATCAGACCGCAAGTTGAGTATGCTTCGCTAGTCTGTGTACCTATATACATATGGAGATATCACGTACATATGATGACCCCGACACTGTACGTAGAACTAACTTGGCTGTGGGGGCAGTTGAAAGTTGCCAACGCCGAACTTATTTATACCCATAAACCCAGAATACAACTGTATATATCAGACGATAACGACCTTTGAGTAACACTAGATTGATAACTACTTAGAATTTGCTTGACGAAATTCTAGGACATTCCATAGACTACTGACTCGCCTGCCTATTTTCAATCACAATCAAATATGATAACTCCATCTCGTTAATGATGCTCTCTTTCATATATGCTTAGGAATGGCCATTATTTAAGCTTTTCTTGCAGCATTGGTCGTATATTTTCTGTTTGGCACTACCACATTGTCCATTGTTGTTATTCTGTTTAAGGTCTACTCTAACTAACATGGTGGTTCATTATGACGACTCCATACTTTCTGTCCTCTATGAGTTTGTCGTTGATGTTAGTTGATGTAACGTCTTCCACGACCTTGTACTACCTCCGAGACTACCCGGAGAGCGGTTGCCAAAAAAAACCTTCCGTAAATCAAACTCTATATATATTTCCATAAGTAGGGTTACTTTCAAGATAGGCCCTATGGCGCAACGGTAGCGCGTTTGACTCCAGATCAAAAGGTTATCCGTTCAAATCGGGTTGGGGTCATCTTTTTGGTTTCCTTTTTGGGTCAACTAACACGACGACCTCCGATGAATGGAGAAAGAGGCATATATCATCCTTGACGTAAGAAGGGATACCGGATCCGGATGGTGGTGTTTGACTTGGGCCGTTTTCTCGTCATCTTAAAGCATTGCCATATCCCTTGAACTTTATCTAAAGCCGGCATGTATATTTGAAATCTGCATCACGCAAAACACTACATTGGTTTTGTAATCCGATATTTTCTTCAACCCGATTCCAGAAGGACCCAACTACCGGTTCCTAACTAATTCCTCAGCGGGGAAGCGATACAGAAAATGTCAGGCCCTAAACCCAAAGAAGAGGTCACGAGCTCAAGCTATATTGGGCACCGACGAATGGTCTGTTGTCTGGGTAACTTGTGTTAGGCTGGCCTTCGCAGAAAGGATGACACACCGAGACTAGAACGGCTAGCTACGTATAAGAGCATTCGAGGGTATTATTGCGTCATGAGACATTCTTCTAATGAGGAGTCATTGTACACCGTGGGCTGGGAGGGAAAAAAAAAAAAGAAACTCTGCGGTATCTCCGGTGCGGGCGTTTGTTAAAGCATATATCAGGGGCTGAGGCGAAGTTGGACCAGCCTCATCACGGTCAGCATGGCTTTTGTTATCTTGATGATATGAAGAATGCATTTACGGCATTTCTCTAGGGAGGTCAGAGAAACCAAGGGACTCTTATTCCCCAGTGTGATCCTTGCAGTGATGAGCCGAATCGGCGCGATGAAGCTTGGACAACGATCTCGCAATCGTTGGGGGCGATGACATGAGCAGGACATTGACGTATCGGGAAGCACGGAAGGTCTTAGGGGGTGTGTGAGTAAAAGAGCATCTCGGACATTCGAACGATATTCGTTTGGCTTAACAGCCAGTGTTGAAAATTGAGCTATGTCGGGACAAGTCTTGATATCGTCAACTCATAGGAAAGTTGTGCCATGTTTGATGAAACGGCCGCACACTAACTTGGTGATATCATCACACGGAGAATTGATACAAGTGGTCTGTGTAGAGCACTACCGATGGTTGACGATTATTATGGACAAAGCTTATGGGTGGGAATGCCGTGAAGATGTTATTACGAAATAAAAATTGGAAAATCCGGGGAAGAAACATACAATTGACCCGTTACCGGACCCGCTACTCCGGAGCCATGACATACCCATGTCGATGTGTAACCCTAATGATGGCCATTTGCTCAGATAAGTTTTTGACGAAAACGGCGTGATAGTATTTGATATCAATAAGTATGTGGCTAGATTTTGAATTATAAACCGCGGGGGCCATGAAGAGTACATAAAAGGACAAGGAAAAAGTTTACAAGTCGGTAATTGGAGGGTAGTACTCAATGGTATAAAACTTCATAGATGGGTCGATATGACAGCCAAAAGCGTATAATGTAACGATAAAAAGTAGAAATATTCTGATGCACTATTGCGTCATGAATAGTCAGAAGAGGCTAACGGACGGGATTCGTGGGGTGATGACATAGAAGAAATACGTTTAAACATTGTAGATAGACACTATCTAGATCGTATTATAATGTATCACGTGATTAGAACTTGCCCCTGTTGAAATACAAATGAGAGGACGATTCAATGGGTGACCTCGGAAAGGCCTTCTGTATTCATGATGGCGGCGGGTTAAATGAACTCCGATTCTTGTGGTACAAAAACGGTCGTTGGTTATTCCGTAGTTGTCGTCAGTCAGGCTCTATATTGGGAGATTGAATGCATCCGTCGAGAAATACTACATAAGTTTATTACCTTTTTGATTGAAATGTTGTCAAAATTTTGTAATTGAGGGTTTTGATGAGTTTGAGTGTTTTGGGACTTGCACGATATTGCTGGAAAATGCATATTCTTGGTTAACTTGGTAGAACATGAGCGCACACCATACACCCTGTTTTCAATATTGAAAAAAAAAACACGAGGCAAATTCCAATGTCGTCATTAAATTCAACTATAGCCCTTTGACGCCATTTGCCCAATCAGGATTTGAATAAGGACAAAAGAAATAAGAACTGGCACTAGTACATGTCGTCCTACTTAAAGAAGACCCTAAAGAGAAACATTATAGTGCCGGAACATCCGTATTCCCCAATTAATTCAAGCGGTGCCTTGACGTGATTCAAAGTGAAAGATAGGAAGAATGGTCACGAGGATTAAGAGAAAACAACAATCGCCAAATATGGTAGGTCTATGACTGTAACTTTTTGTGTCATCATTTGTATTTGCTGACTTTGTGGTCGCACGAGTTTCTTATTGCATACGTAAAATCTTTTCAGGGTGGACTAATTCTCCAAGATTCCATATAGAGAGATTTCTGATCTACCATTTCACTACTTCCAAGGTCTTCATCTACTCATGTGCTTCTGACGCCATTACTTCTATTACTCCTGGAAGTTTGTTATCGCCTGACAACTTGTTGATCCACTTGTTGTCTTGCTTTTCTTTAAACAGGATTGTATCCAGTCTGATCCATCACGAATCCCCACATATTTCACTGCTTGACAGGCGAACGATCGGTCAAACAGTACCCGCGTCTTTACCGCCCGATTGCCGCATGTTGACGAGGGGTGAACCACTCACTTATCAGTTCTTTCACCAAACCAACGTTATCATCAGCGATTCTCTTTCCAGCCTCGTCTTAAACTACTCCCCACAACAGGACCCTCAGATAGAGTCTAGACCAAAAAAAGCTTCAGTGCCTGCCCGGGTTCCTTGATATCGCAAACAGCCCAAGCTCCCACCTTTCAGAAAGTTCAAATACCAGGCCTATGACGTGCTCGTGGAATTGATCGTTTACATCGTTATATCCACTTACCACCGCCCGATTGGGATTCTTTATAGCCATAAGAGGTGAGAATTTCATTAGCCGCCACCGGAGACACATGCATATTGCTCTTGCGATCAAAAAGCCAGGGTTGACTTTTACTTGCAAGACTCATTATCGCATTGATTCGGAGACTCTAATCCTAGAAAGGGATCAGTCTCATCAGTGTCCCCTGAAAAAAGCAAGACAAAAGAAAAATCCCACTGGCTTTTCGGGATAACTGTCTCTAACTAAACATTTGGATACTAGTATTCACTCCCGAGGTTGAGCTCATTTTTTAGTCCACGTCGTGATCACATCCACTAGAGCACGCAATTTACATTTGAGTAAGCTTGCGATTCACAACGGGTTACCTCACTTTTTTTTTCAAGGCACCAAAGCACTAGTTGGCGCACTTTGTTCCTGGGTTCTGCGCTAGTTGGATTTGATATCCTCCGTTACTAAATTCTGCTCTCCCGCGTAACGCAGTAACTTTTGGATTCTTTCCTATCGTGGTCAATGATAGAATTTGCTTGATATCTTGCGCCAGACCCTTTACTTCGTTACCAAGGCATAGTAGTCTCACTTTCTATTCCGTCATTGGGTTTTTAATACACACGCCCCTAAAAGCTCACCCCACTCTGCTGCACTCTGACACCGTTCACACCCCGATCGATCAGAGTTGCGTTGACAATTGTACCCCTTCCCTTGACTTTCCTGGGGTGGATCATTCAAACAAATCCACTCACTTTCTACACATATACATTCATACAAATACTTCTTTGTTCCTCGCGGGGAACCCCCCAAAATGGCGTCGTCACAAACACCAGACTCAGATACTGGCCCTACGGCTACTCATTCTACACTCAACAATACCATTCACGCGTTATCACGACAGTTACTTGAAGATACCCAAGACGTTCACGACCATCGTCATCATCACCACCACCACCATCATCATCATAACCACCAACACAACGACCAGCACACTATAAACGTCTCCGACTTTATTTCGCTATCTATACCCACATTTTCTGCCAATAATCAGACTCAAGCCGCTGGAGGCAATATCGACGATAGACGACGACCAGAAGAAACCGACTCTGGTCGGCTAGTCCAAATGGCTACGGCTCTCGCGCCAAACACAGTTACCCCCTTTCTCCAAGATCACATCCCCAATATCTACGCTCCAGTCGGAAAGCCCGATTTCGTTATACCCAACCATCCACACACACATATAAACAACGGAAAAGGAAGTGCTTCTTCAAATCGGGACCCCAACAGCAAGTTTTGCTACAGGCACGCTCCGGACTCCAAGTGTAGACGAGCTGCAGACGAAAACAAAATGGCTTGTATTCAAGATGTAGGTCTTCATTCATGGAAACACTAGTGAAAGCTGTATGGAATATTAACATGTGCTATTAACAGAAACTGGACTGTCTCCCAGTCAACGATCAACAAGCCATCACTCATGTTTGGTCTCTTTTCTCCGCCGCCCCCGCTAAGCATCGTGAGCTGATGCTTCAGGGAATCATCACCCAATGCTGCTTTCCACAACTCTCTTGTGTATCTCGCGAGGTACAAGAACAACTCAAAATCGACTTTATTTCGGCCCTCCCAACAGAAATTAGCATTAAAATCTTGTGCTATTTGGACACCTCCTCCCTCTGCAAAGCCGCACAAGTAAATCGCAGATGGCGCGAGCTTGCCGATGACAACAGTGTTTGGCACCGCATGTGTTCGCAACATATCGATCGCAAATGCACCAAATGTGGTTGGGGTTTGCCATTACTTGAGCGCAAGCGTTTGCGCCAATGGGCTGCGCAGTCACGTGAGGTTGTTGACGTCACTGATGATGTTTCAGCTGATCCTGAGTCAGACAGCAACAAGCGCAAAAGGCCATCGTCCGAAAGGGAAATTGCACAGAAGAAGACAAGATGTGAGCGGGATCGCTTATTGTGGAAGGATGTCTATAGAGAGAGATTTGAGGTGGGGTCTAATTGGAAGTATGGACGATGCAACATTAAAGTGTTGAGAGGTCACCAGAATGGAGTCACGTGTCTTGGCTTCGATGACAACCTTTTGGCTTCTGGCTCATATGACGGCACCATTCGCATATGGGATATTCAAACTGGTGAGCTCAAGAGAACACTCAAGGGTCACACTAGCGGTGTACGGACACTTCATTTCCGTTATCCCATGGTCATTTCTGGCTCGCTAGATCATTCTGTTCGTGTGTGGAAGCTGAGCCTGGAGCCTGGTCGCGAGTTGATCAATAGCATTGAAGCGCACCAAGAAGGTGTTATCACAGTTCATTCTTCTGACACAATAATTGCGTCTGGAAGTATCGACACTACCGTCCAAGTTTTTGACCTTAAGACTCGTAACAAGCTGGCTCTTCGTGGTCACACTGATTGGGTTAATCATGTACGTATTGATGACCAATCACGAACCGTATTTTCTGCATCGGACGATCTCACAATTAAAATGTGGGATATTGACAGTGGGGATTGCTTGAGAACATTTTCCGGACATGTTGGCCAAGTACAACAGATTCTTCTTATGCCAGAAGACTTTGAACCCGATGAGATGGCGGTAAACGACAATGCTTCGGTGAATAGTGATCATCGTAGCACAACGCCAATCCCTCCATTAGAACGAGTTCAACGCGCCACAATCCATCCTGATTCTAGAACCCGGAGTCACTCAACGCCACCCCCAGAGCCACGACAAAGGTTCGGCGACGTATTCGAACGTGATCCTTCTCGGCCGCTCCCGCCAGCTTATATGCTCACAGCGGGTCTAGACAACACGGTGCGACTCTGGTGTATCGCTTCAGGAAAGTGTATCCGTACCATGTTTGGACATGTGGAGGGAATCTGGGGTCTTGCTGGTGACACTCTTCGGGTTGTTACGGGCGCTAATGACTCGCTTGTCAAAGTGTGGGAGCCGCGCAGTGGAAAATGTGAACGGACGTTTGCAGGGCATGAAGGTCCCGTGACGTGTGTCGGACTAAGTGACTCCCGGATGGCTAGTGGAAGTGAAGATGGAACGGTCCGATTGTATACATTTGAGGGAAGCTCACTGGCGCAATGCGGGACACCTTGTTAGAAGATTTTGTTGTTGATGATGGGGTATCGTGCATATATACAGTGGTAACAGTACACTGGGAACTGATGACTGTCTAAAAGACGTGAGTTCATAGCTTGTTAATTTTATCGTTTTGTTGTTTGTTTGTAGAATCTGAATAGAACATGGATATATATCTACGTCTTTATGTATACATGGTCAAACTGTCTTTGTATAGTCTTTTCCGTGTAAGCTGATGTCTCTCTCTAAGTCCCCCTTTACGTTACATGTTATCTCCAAGTTAAACGATACCGTACCTAACCGAACAAACACATCCAAAAAGTCACGATAGTCCCCAAAAACCCCCATCACACCGCCGTATTTTCTCCTCTGCCGACGGCCCTCGGGTAAAAAAGCCACACCAACCATCCATACCGGACCGGTCCAAGGCACGGAACCAAGCGGCTGTCCCATCCACAAACCAAGCAAAAAAAAATGTAACCTTTTTTCCTAATCAGGGTAAAGTGGAGCATGACAGAGAAGACAATTAGCTAAGCAGTAACAGGTTATGAGCGGTTGAAATCGAGGCCCCTTGTTGGCGGGGTTTGTCATTTGGTTGCTTGTTTAGGAATAGTTTTTACTTTTTTTACGACATGGAATGGTGTGTGAACGGGACTTAGATGTGACCTTTTTTTATTTTTTTTTTTTTTTGGTTTTTTACGCTTTATGGGCGGCGAGGATGGCGGGAGGGAGGATTTGGGAAATTTGTATAAGTATGGGGTTGGTTAACGTGGACTTTGTAGTATGTAGGTATCTTTGACAACATCGTTTTTTTTTAAACTTTCCCAAGTTTATGACTCTTGTTCTTTGTTTGGTGGCTGTTTTCTTTCCTTGACTTACTTGAAAATGCCCGCTGTCTTGGAAACCGTGAGGTCCCATCAGGGTACCATACCGGAACCGGAACCTCCGGGTAAGTTATATTCCCGTCCAAAGTCAAGTTATTCAAGATTCTAATAGGAAAATAACCCTTACTTATAGCCAAGCGTCCAGAGTCTATCATTCTGGTAACGTGGGCTGGTCCTCAGGATCCAGAACATCCGTATAACTGGTCAAGTTTACGGAAGTGGGTGGTGACCGGGATGGCCCTTTTGGCGACGTTTGTGACCTTGTTGAACGGGTCTATCATCACCGTTGCTCACGAGCCTATTAACGAAGCCTTTGGGATCTCTGATGCACACTTTGCCCACTCGTACTGGCCAATTTCGTCTTGGGGTGTTGGTGGTGCTTTATTCTCCTTGACGATATTACCGTTAATGGAGGACTTTGGTATCCGTACAGTATTCCTTTTGACATATGGTGTTTTCGTGGCCTTCTTGATACCTGCGGGGTTCTCTCAGAACTTTGCTACATTGATTATCATGCGCTTCTTCAGTGGTGGATGTGTTGCTATTTTGGCTAACACCGCCTCAGCTATTCTCACAAATGTTTTTGATGGAGATAGAGCTCGTACGCCTGCTATGAGTATGTATATCCTTCTTTACCTGGCTGCCACCAGTATGGGTCCCGTCCTTGGTGCCGCCATCTACAGTAGCATGGAGTGGCGGTGGATTTGCCATCTTGAGGCCATCTGGACCGGTGCCTTGTTGCCCGTGTTTTGGTTCTGTTTCCCCGAGTGTCGTGCTAGTGTCTTGCTTCAGCGCAAGGCGGCTAGAATGCGGAGTAAGGGGATTGAAGCGTACACCGCTGAGGAACTTGATGCGAAGCCCATCATGCAGATTCTGGTGAAGAGTATCCAACGACCACTTTACATGCTTTGCACAGAGTCAGTGGTGTTTGTTGCAACCTTGTGGTCAGCCTTTAGTGTGGGGACTATTTACCTCTTCACACAGTCAGTTGAGCAAGTTTATGGAGAGCTCTACGGATGGGATGCTATCCAAGCTGGTTACGTACAAGTTGCACTTGTAGTTGGAGATATCCTTGGAACTCTCTTTTGTATTTCCACCAACCACTGGTACTACAACTCTGCCAAACGTAACACTGAGACTCCTGGTTTACCCATTCCTGAAGCCCGACTCTATCAAGCGGTTCTTGGCGGATTCTGCGGAGTTACCGGCGGTATGTTCATTTATGCTTGGACTTCCTTCCCAGATATCCACTGGATGGGTCCTACTGTTGGCTTGACGTTCGTCGGGTTTGGTACCACCACTGTTGTCATGTGCATTTGCAACTACCTAGTTGACGCCTACAGCCACTTTGCTGCATCAGCCATTGCAGCCATTGTGCTTGGCGAGAACATGATGCTCGCATTCTTGCCATTGGCTGCGATGCCTATGTATAGTGATATGGGTTTACGGTGGGCTAGTTCCCTCTTGGGATTCATTTCTCTTGGAATGGTGGCTATGCCGTTGTGTGTTTTGAAGTGGGGCCGATTCATTAGACAGCGTAGTCCGTTTATGAAGGAAGCTGCCGAGTTGAAATTGAAGGAGATGGCTGCGCATTCGGATCAAGATGTTGCTCAGGTGTAAGTTTTAGGGTATTTGGAATTTGGCGTCATGTAGTTTGTGGGAAACAATGAATTTATGAGATTAGTTACACAGTTGTTTGTGAAAGTCAATTTTGTATCACCCAAGTTGGTGGTGGTGAAACTGATTCATCTGATGGATATTCCGGATAGTAGATCTTATTTTCTCGGCTGGGACTTGGAATATATTAATAATCGATGGTGTGCGAAGATTGAAACGGTGAACGCACTTGATATGGGCGTGAATGATGAAGTTCTGGATTCTGGAATCAAGATTTCTTTATAAAGTCCTACGTCATAATAGAGAAGACCCGCATGACTCTAATGGAAGAGACCCAGTCAGGAACCTGATGTGCCGGCGCAAAACAAAGTGTACCTGGTGTCTCCAGTTGAGATCCTGACAAGCTGAAAGTTTAGATGATAGCGTGATCCTCAAGACATTGCCGTTTGTGCGAAGTGAAACTCAGCACAATGTAACTTTAGAGTCAAGACTAAGGGGACCAGTGATGTTAGTCAAAAACATCGCCAGTAGTGTGGCCAAATTCTTCATTGTTAGTTAAGCACTATACATTCGACCCCTGATACTAAAAGTCAACAGGACTTGTCACTAATCTTACCAGAAACAGTTGCATTCTTGTATAAGCACAGTCTAGTCATATATGTCAATCTGTATCTCCCATATCATAAAACCCGATGCACTGCTTGATTCGTGTGCTTAGCAGGCCACACCCCGGCAACCCAAGGACCAAAGGGAGCCGGCCGACCGGGCAAAATGAGTCAGGAACGGTAACACCAAAATCCCGGACCAACAAGTCCCGTCACCTCACAAACGGAACTACCCAACTATAAAAGTCAACTCCCATCCGAAAAACCCAAGGGAGGAGGCAACGTCCCCCAGACTAGGGTTAAATAGCCGGAATTTGGAGAAAAGATGGATGTTAAAAGCCTGGTGTAGCCGAATCAGTCACAATCGAGACTAACGGCCTCGGTGGAATCTCGGATGGCACATGTAGTATGTGAATGTGAATGTGCATGTGAAATGGGGAAACCGTCGTGGCTGACGGCTTATCAGATCTGTGGTGATGGTCTAGTCACATGCACGCGCTTGCGGGATTTATAGAGGGGGGGACACTCTACCGGATGAATTCCGAGTTGCACATGTCGTCGGCAGTGGGGAATTGGTCGTGGTTGAGATAGGATTCGTCGTGTACCCCAGATTCGTTACTTTACCCCGGATTTTCAACTGTGCCCGGAAAATGTGGAGTCGATGGTGTAATTCAATGGATTGGTAGTGTATAATTTAGGGTTATTGGTTGTTTTAGATGGGAGCTTGTGGCGTATACTGGATTTCCGTATTGGTTAGCTTTAGATTAGAATCGCATGTTAATGACCTGCTCAGTTTGGATTTCAGTCTATGTAAGGTTATATTTCTTGTTTGTTGTGTGGGAAATATTAACATCCTAATAACACAAAAGTATCTTCACAAATTTCTCTCTTCCCCAGATTCTCATAATCCCATCCGTCCGGACGCCCCTGCATTACAATCCATCAATCTATAATTCCGGAATAGGAAACCCACAACTATATTCTCTCCACCCGGGGCTGCCACATCCATTGAAAGAAGCGGCAACAATTGACCTCTCCGTTGCTCCTTTATGTTACCCGACTAACTGGCCATGAGTTCCTGTCTGCCAAGGGATTCGTTTCACGAACAAATAACATAGGTCATGTGGTACACCTATTAGCCGCGGTTGTAGGACGGAAAGGATAGATGAACAAGACGGGGATAGTTTCGGGTGTCGGGAATGGAGGAGGATTGACGTTGAACTTTTGGGTTATTTAAGACTGTGTTTCTCCCAGGTCTTGAACTGGAGCTGTTCTAGTTTACTCTATCACTTGATTCAGGTCCTAGCCTCATTAACGCCAGGAATCCATCTCCTTTCTCCCGTCTTATTGTCATCGTTATACTCATTATAAGCTGAAGTTGTCAGCGCTATCTTTGTTACTACGCGGGACAATCCGAAACATCTACACTCTCCCTGTAACTACCATTTAATCACCCACAATGTCCCCTCCTCAAAAGAAAAAACCCTCTGTCGCCACAAACCTGATTGCAGGTGGTGGTGCCGGTATGATGGAAGCGTTGGCCTGTCACCCCCTCGGTGCGTCCTTTCAAACCCCCGTAATCAATTCAAACTAACACCATCCGTGACCATCCAGACACAATCAAAGTGCGCATGCAACTATCCCGTCGTGCGCGCGCGCCCGGTAAACCTGCCCGCGGCTTCATAGCCACCGGTCGACACATCGTACACAAAGAGACCCCACTAGCTCTTTACAAAGGTCTCGGTGCCGTGCTCACCGGTATTATCCCCAAGATGGCTATCCGATTCACATCATTCGAGACATACAAAACCATGTTAGCCGCGCCTGACGGGTCTGTCTCATCTTCTGCCACCTTTTTCGCCGGATTAGCTGCGGGAGTTACAGAGGCTGTTGCCGTCGTGACTCCCATGGAGGTAATCAAGATTCGTCTCCAAGCGCAACATCACTCCATGGCCGACCCACTTGATGTTCCAAAATACCGGAATGCCGCACATGCTTTGTACACAGTCGTTCGTGAAGAGGGCTTTGGCGCACTATATCGCGGGGTGTCATTGACCGCATTACGTCAGGGTTCTAACCAGGCAGTGAACTTTACAGCATACAGCGCCTTTAAAGACTTGTTATACCAGTGGCAACCGCAAATCAGTACTAATGATAAACTCCCATCATACCAAACCACAATTATTGGTCTTGTTTCTGGTGCTATGGGCCCGCTAAGTAACGCGCCAATTGACACCATAAAAACAAGACTACAAAAAATGCCAGCAGAGCCTGGCGTCAGCGCTTGGCAACGAATTTCATTGATTGCGAAGGACATGTTCAAGTATGTATTTTCCTCTTGGGGGTATTTTTCTCACCCGTGTTTGTCGTCTCTTTTTCCTACTTTTTTGTCCTCGACCTCGGGTGACCGGAACTGCTGGATAACCCCGCCTTCATGCATGACGTCATACGCTTGTGCAACACTAGAAAATCATCGACTAACATCAATTTTGTCTAGGCAAGAAGGCGTGCATGCATTTTACAAGGGAATTACCCCACGAATCATGAGAGTTGCGCCAGGACAGGCTGTTACGTTTACGGTGTATGAGTTTTTGAGGGAGAAGATTGAGCGGTCGATTCCTGTTCGGAGACGGGCGTTTGAGTATGATGAAGAATAATGAGGCGGTGGGAGGAGTGTTTACACGGGTTAGAATTAACGAGAAACTGGCTGTTAATAATGCAACTTGTGGATACGATGGAGGTCTATGATACGCGTAGAAATTTAAATACGAACATCCGATCTATGATATTAAAACCGGGAATAACAATCAGCAAACAAATTAAGACTCATGAAACTCTCAAGTTCTATCACGGGTCGTTTACCGACCAGGACGCTTGGGCCGAGAGAAACCCGTCTTCGCAACAGCCTTAGGATGCAACTCCGCCATAACACTAGCTTCCGTGATCTCCTCGGGGCCATCAACCTCAAACTTCTTGTCTACAGTGACACCAGCCTCGTTGGCCGCAGCATCCAAAACAGTGCGCTTCATGAGCGGGTACAGCATGCGAGCCTTGATAGCCTTGGTACCAGAGGTAGCAGGGCAGGTGTAGAAGAAAAGGAGGGGCGAGTGTGCGGAGCCGCCGTATGCGTGAGTGAACCGGTAGAATGTGAAGCGGGGTTCATCGGCCGGGATGACCGAGGTGAGGGCGCCGATTGAACCGGGTGATTCGGAGGAGGCAGGGTCGAGTTCGACAGATTCAGTAGCTGAGTTGATTTTCTAGAACAAGAGTGAAAACTGTCAATGG
Organism: Huntiella moniliformis; assembly: GCA_000712465.1. NCBI lineage: Eukaryota > Fungi > Ascomycota > Sordariomycetes > Microascales > Ceratocystidaceae > Huntiella > Huntiella moniliformis. The sequence continues at coordinate 443,647 of JMSH01000002.1, read as the reverse complement.
TACGCACAAGCATGTATAGTGAGAAGAACTTACCAGAATCACCAGCTTTCTCCGGCCATTGCCAAGCTCTCTGATAGCAGAGAGAGCCTGTTCACCAACAGGCATACCAAGACTCTTACTAAGGTGAATCTCTCTTGGCCCAGTCCCTCTTGAAGCTTCCATCTCAGCCTGCTTAACAGCCTGCAAACTCTCCTCTTCCTCAGTCAAGGGCGCATCAAGCGCAGCGTGAGCGTCATGCTTTTCGAAGCCGCGCGCGGTAAGTTCCTCCTTAGCATTGGCAAAAAGGGTATCACGGAAGTTTTCAGAGCCCAATTCGCGCGTCAACGTCAACCGAGTGGAGGCGAAGAGGGTCTTTTGGCGCACCTTGGCCAGATCAGGGACGAAAGTGACAGCGAGGAAATGCGGGGCCGAGTCGTACTTCTTCAGAATTAGGTAGAGGGCTTCATTGTCGCTAATGTAGGGCTCAATGCTAGAGAGGTTCTCGGAGAAGTTGGCGCTGGCGCCACGGATCAATTGGGTGGGGGTCAATTGTTCATTTTGGATGGTGACGAGGAGGGCGAAATGGGAGGTGGAGCTTTGGAGATCTCGAAACTTGGAGAGAAGCTCCTGGGAAGCTGTGTGCACGCCAATGTTAGATTTGTTTTGGAGTGGGCTCGATGGACGCGATCGTACCTGTGATTCCGGACTGCATTTTGGCGATGGGGTGACGGGATCGTGATCGGGTGGTGCTCGAATTGACTTGGGCGCATTTTAAGGTAGGGGATGCGAAGACAGTGCGAGGTTTAAGAGCGGGTTATTCGTACGGTGTGTATGCATAGTTTAGGGAATTTGCGGTTAATACCATAACTCGGTAGACAATGTTTGGTTTAACAAGTCTTTTCAGCAAAGCTTGTAATTATACACTTCATAATGTTTCCATGATGTCATACTACTATCAAATTCATCAGGACATTGACTTTTTGCCTCACAGTTTGCAAGAAGTCTCCAGGAGCACCAGAGGTATACCTCAACTTTCCGCCGCCCCGATAAGATAAGCTTTTTACAAGCACTAAATGCCCCTCCAAATTGGGTAACTCACAAAATCCGCCTTCACATGCAAGTCACCAGCATAGAAATTTTCACGGGCTCTCAAAAAATTGATTCGAGAATAGTTTCTAGTCCACATTCTAGAACAACTCGAAGCCGAAAAAATGTTTCTCATAGATCGGCTCAAGTTTTCCATTTGGACTTTTGCCCAACTTTGCACGACGGGCCTTGTCAACTGGTTCCGCAAGTTTACCGCACTGTCTTTCCTTGCAAGACAATCGTTGACTTTTGAGGATTCTGAGCCTGCTGAGACTGAGGCGTTGCTGACTGAGACTGAGACTTTGGTGGAATCCATTGAGACTAACGCTGTTGAGGCTCCTGTTGAGGTTCCTGGTGAGGAAGAAACTGAGACTCCAATTCAGTTGATTGACGAAACTCCTTTGGCTACCACTACTGAGATTGATACCCCGGTTGAGCCTGTCAATGCAGCCACTGAAATCCCTGCTGAGTCTGTTTCTGAAAACGTCATCAAGCCTACCACTGAGCCTACCGAATCCACGCCCGAAGCCGTTGAACCCGCTATTGAGACCGCCACCATGTCCGCCGAGACTCTCCCGATTCGTTCGGCTCCTACTGAGGAGGTAGTTGAGACTTCCGTTGAGACTACCACTGCCGCCCCCGTTGTCGCCTCCGCCCCCGCCCCCGCTGCTGATACCTCCGCCGACAACGAAGCCTACATTCTCCCCGGTGACGATGAAGCCGACTATTCCGACGACGTTCTTTCAGATATTGAATGGGGTACTGGTGCTCCCTCGAACCGCCGCAACCCCCAGACTGCCGGCGCCAATACGAAGCCCTCCGTGAACACTAAGGCCCGTGTCGATGATCAAATCACATCGCTTGCCCGCCATGCCCCTAAGATTTCCAACAACTTTGAGAACGGCTCTGCTGGCCGTGAGGCCAAGAGCAAGGATAAGAGCGACAGAGCCACCACTGAGCTGGTTATGGACCCCAAGACCCGTATGATTCTCTACAAGATGTCCCAGCGTGGTATCTTCAGTGAAGTCCACGGTGCCGTCTCCACCGGAAAGGAAGCCAACGTATACAACGCTATTCTGTACCCCGATGACGAGGATGAAGACGCTCGCCCGATTCACAAGGCCGTTAAGATTTACAAGACTTCTATTCTGGTGTTCAAGGACCGTGAACGGTACATTGTCGGTGAACACCGTTTCTCCAAGGGTGCCGACAAGAGCAACTCGCACAAGATGGTTAAGCTTTGGGCTGAGAAGGAATTCCGCAACCTCAAGCGTATTCATACTGCTGGTATCCCCTCGCCTGAACCTATCGCTCTCAAGAACAACGTTCTGGTTATGTCTTTCCTTGGTGACCGCAAGGGCTACGCTTACCCGCGTCTGCGTGATGCGCCGATCGATAACTACGAAACTTGGCAATCGATGTACATCCAGCTGCTGGGTCTGATGCGCACCATGTACCAAACTTGCCGCCTTGTCCACGCTGATTTGTCCGAGTACAACGTTCTCTACCACAAGGATGTCTTGTACATTATTGATGTTTCTCAATCGGTCGAGCCTGATCACCCGCACTCGCTCGAGTTCCTGCGTATGGATATTAAGAATGTTGGTGACTTCTTCTTGCGCAAGAATGTTGACACTGTCAGTGACAGATCGGCCTTTGATTTCATTACCATGGCCTCTGCTGCCCCTATGGACCCTGAAGGTATGGCTTCTGTCATCCGGGACTTGGTCGCTAAGCAGATCTATGAGGAGGAGTCTGGAAACTCTGCGGAGCGTGAGGTTGATAATGCCGTCTTCAGACAGCAGTACATTCCCCAGACTTTGGAACAGGTTGTTGACGTTGAGCGTGATGTCTTGAACATCCAGGACGGCAAGGGTGACAACCTGGTGTACAAGAACCTTCTGGCCGATCAAGTCGTCAAGGACGAGGAAAACAATGAGGCGGAAGAGGAAGATGAGGAGGAAGAAGAAGGAGCGGAATCGGGATCTGAGCGTGAGTTAGACGAGCGTGAAAAGGCTACGCCCCGTGGTAAGAAGCACATTGACAAGGCCGACAAGAAGGTGAGTTTCCGCATCCCACGTTTCACATATATCGTATCTAACCAATGTCATGTCATGTCATGGTCACAGGCCCACAAGCTTGCCGTCAAGGAAGCCAACCGAGACAAGCGCAGCAAGAAGATGTCCAAGTACGAGAAGAAGAAGGCCGTGAATTCATCCTCCCGTAAGAACAAGGCTTGATGGTAGTAACCATCAGTGGTTTCCGTAGACGAGGAAATTTCCGACGGCCGGTGACGCTGTTGCGCCACACTGCCATGTACGGGAGTTATGGCGAAGAATGGTTAGGAGGATGTGAAAGGCACAAAAATGGAGGGCTCTTGTCATGTAACCAAGGGCCGTGGTGGGTCTGTTTTTACAGAACCGTGAGGAGTTTGGCGTTTTGGGTTTTTAATTTCGTCGTGTATCTATGCATGTCTTGTGTTTTATTTCGTTGGTATCTATAGTCCTGGTATATAGACAGCTTCATGATGAGTAGCTTAACTGGCTGGTGAAGTACCCGTGGTAGTTTCTTCTTCGAAACCCGCCGGGTTGCCCAAGTCAGCCGATCCTCATGATGAATTATTTTCAAAGAGAGCTCTGAAAGCCTAGTATAATCACCCGCCATTCCTGACGCCATTGTCTCGTCTCGTCTGTTCATGTTGTCCTCTGTCATCGTCTCGCTGTCGTGCGCAAAATCCCACGCCGACGAGATCCTTGGGGAAGCACCTTTGTTCTATCTGCGACTTGTGTAACAAATGTACAGAACCCCTCCCGGGCTCTCGCGGGTAGGTCTTTCTCTTTGCTGGACAAACTACGCCGTCTTAGGCGGGCCTTTCGAGGAGTAGTGGGGGGAGGGTTGTGTGGAACGTTGTACGGACTGAAGTAGACAGAGAAACTGCATAGATTGTGTGGGAATGAATGGTGAAGTGGATGTTGGTGGGGCTTAAACGGGACTGGCTGTCGTCTGATGTTAGATGGGCTGGCTGATGATTTGTGGGACTGGTGGAGACTACTCGGACTTGGAAAGGAGGAAGTGGGAGATGAAGACGGGGGATTGTAGGACGGGAAGACACTGCAGACATCGGGAATTGTGGAGGATTGGACGTAAGTTGTCTCTCTGTCTAGACTTGATATAAAGATTGGATCACGTCCTTGGCTCTCAATCTACTTCCGACCAAGACATCATCGCACATCAGTATTCTCACGATGCATCTGATTACTTACTTTACCACCCTTTTCTTGGCTCTGGTTGCTTCGGCGCAGAGCCAGTACGCTATTAACGGGTTCCGTTACGACGGCTGCGTCCAAATTGACCCGTCCCACTTCGAGTATAGCAGCCCGCACCCCGCGGGTGGTCGGACACCCGAAGACTGTGAAGAGATTTGTCGTGGGTGGGCCTACGTGGCCGTATTTGAAGAGTAAGTGCCCCCCGTCGATTCCCGCAGGCCATTTCCGTCAAAATTCTTCAAGACTGACATTTCTCGCCCCCAAAAAGTGCTTGCCGTTGTGGAAATAACCCCGGGGAAATCAACCACCAGAACGATGCCGTCTGCAATAACCCGTGCAAGGGCGACTTGTCACTCGGTTGGTGCGGTTCCAGCTCACCCACGTGCACGCAATATGCCAACTTGTACTGCTATGGTAACGGCGAGTCGCTGGCCACTACGTATCCATACACGCATACCACTACCGAGCCGTGGAACAGCTACACGTACACTACCACCCCGACGGCCTCGTACACCGATTCGTGCTTTAGTCCGGGCTATGGGAATGGCACTGGATGTAACGGATGTGGTAATGGCTACAGTGGTACTTCAACCTTGACGTACACATCAGATGGTACGGTTTACACGTACCAACCGACACAGCTGACATTAACTACGGTTACGACAACTCTTGGTACATATACCTTTGAGAGCTGGACAAGTTCGACTGCGGAGACCTGGACGACTACCCTTAGCGGGGAGAGCGCGGCTTATACTACAGTCACATGGACTTCGCGGAGTGAGACGGTTATCCCGAGTACATACACTAGTACAGCTGAGGCGACATATGTCACCGAGACGCCACTTTCCAACGCCGGTACACGGGAGAGGATCGGTGTCTTTGGCGGGTTAGCTATGGCTGTTGTCATGGGTCTGTAAATGTGGGAGGGAGGGAGGTGGCGCGGTAGGTTGTCACCTAGGCGCCATCTTAAGGATCTTGGCGGTAATGAGGCTACGTTAATTGGTTAATTATGAGAGAGGCAGTTTATTGAACCTTGATATTGGGTCAACTTGTGTAGCGCGATAATACAAATACCGATGATAGGCACCAGTCAGTGCACAATGTATCAATTCCTGAAACCTGCCAAGGGATCCTCCGTGCCCTCACTTCCATATCCATAGAGCAGGTGAAACTACCGATACCCCAGTTTATATCCAAAATCATGTCACGCCACAACCCGATAATCCGGTGATCCAAGTCGGGAACCACTCTGCGCTATCCCATTGTCTTGTCTCTTAACGGTAACTAACCGCCAGGGCCGCTGTATGACCCCGTCGAAACCCGTGAAACCACCCTGGTCGGCGCCGGCCAAGACACGTTCAGGGCAGGATATTGAGCCATATGTAGTGATTTGTCTGAGGGGTCGATCTGGTTCAAAGTTTATTTTGGGTTTGCTAAGTGGAAAAAGGGATGGGGAATGTTTGTTGGCTTGGTTATATAAAGAGGGTTTTGTCTATTGATTGAAATGAAGATCTTGAACATTCCATTGTCAATCAATTGATACTGCGTGCTGTGCTCGTATCTAAACCACCCCTCATTTTTAACATTTCCTTTCGTTACATCTGCTGTGCAGACCGTTTTTATTTCATTACCACATTTTTTTTACATTTTGTTCTTTCACCATGTATTTCTCTGCCCTTTCCATCGCCATGGCTATTCCCGCCATAATGGCTTCCCCAACTCCCAGAGCAAACACCACAGCGCGAACTCTTGTGGTTGCTTCGCCGGGCTTAATCTCTCTATATTCATTCGACTCCAAGGCTTTCACTCTCCTTAGTAACCTCTCAGTCCCCAATACGAATCCCTCATGGATTCTTTCATCCGGAGGTTCTTCGATATACGCTGTCGACGAAAATGCCGCCACGGTGAACCAATTCATCGTCAACCGGAACGCCGGTACTCTTGCCCAAGAAACCGAAGGCACCGTGACTGGCTCTGCCGGGGCTGTTCACCTTGAATTCTCAGCTGCCCGTGATAAGGTCTTTAGCTCGGCTTTTGGCAGCGGCACTGTAGATATCTACAATGTAGATGCTGAAACTCAGTATCTAACCAAGACTTCTACCATTATCATGGGTGCCGCCAAGCAAAGCACTCCTCATCAAACTCTTGTTGACCCCACCGGTGCCTTCACCGTCACCCCCGATTTGGCCGCCAACAAACTCTGGGTCTCACCTGTCTCTGTTACTAACATTGCACAGTCCACTGAGTTTGCCGCGCCAACCGGATGTGGTCCCCGTCACGGAATCTGGCTCACCAGCACAGCCAACAACCCTGTCTACGCTGTTCTCTGTGAACTTGGAAACCAAATCATCACGTACGATACCGTATACACCAATTCCAGTCTCACCCTCAAGCAGAGCTCTACCATCTCATCACTTGATCCTGCTGCTGGCAAGGCGGCTGGTCAGGCAGCTGGTGAACTGTTAGTGTCTGGTGATGGAAAGACAGTCTACGCCTCAAATAGACGGACGGATTCTCAAGAGGGCCATGTTGCGGCGTTCTCTTGGGATGGCAAGGGGTTGACCTTTGTTAAGAGTGTTGACGCTGGTGGCTTTACGCCACGCATGATGTCATTGAGTACGGCGGCGGCCAACAAGAACAGTGATTTCCTATATGTTGGAAACCAGAGCGGTGGTAAGGGCTTGGTTGCTTATGCCATGGGTACTGATGGATCTATTAGCGCAGAGTTAGCTAGTGTTGATATGGCAGTGTGGGGTACAGGTACCAATGGTCCCGCTTTTGTTCTTGAGATATAGACATTTACACATCCAAAAATCGTTAATATATCATCACAGCATCCCATAACTTAACATCTCCATCATCATAAGGGTTATCTATTCATATACCCATGTCACCTGACACCAAGTGCCGGGCGCAACTAACCTCATGTCCTTCTCATGCCGTTTCATTCATCATCAATATCAAACTTGTATTATCATTCCCTCATCAATAAAGCATCCCAAAATGGACAAAAACGCAACGAATCTTCTAGGTATGTCTCCAAGCCACCCCCACAGAACCAATCTCAATAAACTAACCGCCCCCTAGACTACCACAACCGGCTCATCGCCGACATCCTCTCTCGCTTCCGAACCATCTGTCTGATCGCCACATCTCTCGCCGAGCCCAATGCCAACACACACAACTCGGATCTCCCCACCGCCACCCTCTCGGGTATGTCAATGGATCTCGAGTTTGAAGCACTAACGGCTAGTCTCACCGATCTTCTGCAGCTGTCGCGACAAATCAAGGAGCTGTGGATGTTTGGACCACTGGGCAAGGAAGATCCCGAGGCCGCGGCCAGAAGAGACGCCGTTGAGAGGGACGTTAAGACTGTCGTCGGAATGCTGAGTGCTTTGGAGGATAGGGGGCTAAAGGAGTTAGTGGAGAGAGAGGGGGGTACGTGGAGTGAGACGCCCGTTGACGGGGAGGGACATTAGCGGCGCAGGGACGTTGGAGATATATGCAAGGAGAGGAGGGATATGGACTGTCTACGAAGTTACGATACCCAATGGGAAAAATTCAACTACGTCATTACACTATTACTACCACTTATGATTGCTTGACTGGATGTGAAAAAAAAATCAGCTCTGAGGAAGGAGCTCAAAAAGATGTTGACAAGACTGGGACTCGAACCCAGGCGGATTTCTCCATCAGGAAACTTGCGTTAAGGAACGACCTTAACCTGACGCCATAACCAACTCGGCCATCTTGCCATTGTGCGTTGTAAATGACGTGCAAAATAAACACTATATTGAATCATTATTTTCGCTCGGACCGGTCCGGGAGTCGGCAAGATTGCGTTCAAATGTGAGTGGAATGCGATAGTTCAAGCGTGAAAGTTCATGTTACACGGAGCAATGTCAAAAACGACGAGGGTGGGAGCCCTCTAATGACTACAGTCACAACCGGGAAATCACGACACTAAAGGGTGACTAAACCTATGGTGACTATATGAGGCCATCACTACCGAATACCAGTCGGGCGTGAATGGGCTGGCGAATAATTTGGTTGGGTATCCGGCAGTGAGATTTGGAGACAAAGGAAAGTCTAGAACGTGTGGCGGGGCGCAAGTTGTGGCGTGCGGGGTGGCAATCGGGGGGTCCTTTGTTCGTCGCAAAGTAGATAGATTGGTGGGTTATCGGCAGACCAAGGAGGTGCATCCGACATGATGTGACCCGGCTGCAGCTATTCGCGGCATTGAATGCAACGCTGGGAACTCGCGAGTTGTGGGCAAAGTCAGGTGGGCATAGACGAGTTTGGGATGCAAGTATGGATGTAAGTGGGGGCTTGGGCATGCGTGCATGGGCCTAACGAGGGGTACCGTGGTGGTGGAGGACTGGCTACATAGACGGTGTTGGATTGTGTGCCACACTAAGTTAGTGTTGTCGCTTGGGGGTGTAGAAGACATATGTATGTATATAGACTCTTTCATGAGTGGCCGGCCTGGACTTATCTTGGTAACGGCTGGCGATAGCTGATCCGGGTTACATAAGTCACTGTATTCTAACAATGTCACCACACCTGGGGTCCGACGCATCATGCAAGAGATCACAACCATGAATGGTGCATCTTGTCACATGAGGACTCTTCTCCAAGGCACGATGACACCCACTCTATCAATATTAACCCACCGAATCAATGAAGACAGGCTTCCCCGCATGATGGCTCCATATCCAAAGGTGCCTGTCAGCCCCGTACGTCGTCCCTTGCCAGTCTGCCAAGAAAGACGGGTGCGGGGTTCTTTGGTGACAGCGTCGTAGAATCCGGGGGTTGCATCGCCGTGGGCGGTCACGTTACGCGCCTGTCATTGAGATGCAGTGCCATTGGTTCAGGGAAACGGGCGTGCAGACGAATGGATGGTAAGCTGGTGGGCTGAGAAATGAGGGGTTTATTGAGCGTGATGTGATACACACTTGATAGTGTCTAGGTCACTTTCCTGATGGCCAAGTTACTGAGAATATGTTAGGGTTTAGTCATTGATGTAGCATTGATCGGTGAGCGCGAGCGTTGCATATAACTCGGAAGCAGGTGGTCCGATGCGCGCGGTAGATGGTATCAATGAATGCCGGCGGTAATGGCAGTGCAGTGTTTAGATCCGGTCTAGACGGTTGAAGTGAGAGTGGCAAGATGTATGAGTTCTCAGTGATACAAACCACATTGTCATCACTCACGAGACACACCAGAATTGCCAAGTTCATCACAGTGTTGGAACCGCGAATCTAACCTCTCCACAATAACACAAACCAAGTAAAAGATGCAGGACAACACAAAGGGCACTTTTCTCCTTCGGATCGGATGCCCGCCGTACATACATACATGCAAACACTACAAACACGGCACACCAACTCGTCCGGACATGTGTGTTCCAGAGGCCCACTCACCCCGCTATTTCAAAATTACCGGATTAGGTTAAATTGCACCACTTGCATCTTCGATATCGGCGTTCCATGTATGTAAAGACGGGACTGCGAACGCTGCATGAACATAACGAGTGTTCGGTCGGGTCACGTCGTGTTTGGTCGTCGTGCCGTGGGTAGTTTGCCGAGACGTGCCCATGACACCACTGCTGAAACGCCGTTTGGCGGCAGCCGGACAAATGGGTGACAGGGAAAGGTCGACAAGTGTGTAGGATGTCGTGCTCTGGATGCTTGTATGTGCACATACAAACATAGTTACTCGGGTGGATGCATCTGAAGGTGTGGGTTACATTGAATCTCTAGGTCCAGTGATAAGCCCAGTTAAACACGGCAAAAGAGACAACAAGCCAAGCCTATTGTTCCCCAACATGACTACCAAACACCATCAAAAACGCCTCAAACCAGTCACAAGAACCCCCCCTCCCCCCCACGATCAATCTCAAAGTTCACCGCCATCGCAAGCTCTTGCCTTCGGCACCCTCTCTCGTCTCCATCAATCGGGCACTTACAAGCGCCGACAAACAACAAAGACGGTCTTCGAGGGAGTTGCCTATTTTGGAAAGCCGACTTTCTATTGGAGCACGGGCCATGTGCGGGCAACATTTGCGGTGCGACGGACGATTTGATAAGACGATTGGTTTTTTTTTTTCGTTTTTGTTCCCGGAGTGTGACCTTTCGGAAGGTATGATGAACATGAAGGGATACGGAAGTGTGCCCGGTTTGCTTTAATTGGTGTGGGTTAGCGCGCTTTATGGGGGGACAAGTGGGTTGTTGGATGGGATATTGATAATTGTCGGAGGTTCGAGCATCTGACGATGTGATCAGTCATACGGAGGCCGAACCGACGAAGCCATGTTACATTTTTCCCGGTGGCTGTCTGACGTACGGCATAGACCTCGACCATGTGTGTCTTTTTTGAATGTTGAGTAGGTGTTGAGTACACAAGGGTGGTCAGCAAACTGTCTCCACCAAGCGCCCCCTTTGCATCCAGTACGTAAAATACGGCCGTCCAAGCCGTCCCGAGGTTTTCCAAAGTTTATAATGAATGACTTATGCCCCGCCCACTGACATTCTCCCTTCAAGATCTACAACCAACTACCAAGGGAAAAAAACCCATAACACGGCCCAAAGTGGACCTCATAAGCGTCCCTCTATCCTTCTGTTTCCGTCCCTAAGCTTGTTCAAACCGCTCTTTGTGCAGATCAGTGGAGCCGGGGGGCGTGTATGGTTACTTGCGAAGGGGGGGGCCAGCCCCCGTTTTAAGCCTCCTTGAGCCTCCATCGTCCTTTGGGGACGGATGAGAGAAATCCTGTTGGCGAGACTAGACCAGTCAGCCCGGTTAGTTGGTTTTGCAAGGTAAGTTTCTAGGTTGGGGTTGAATATACAGGCGGTTGGGGATTTAGTAGTCACGTCAGTCAGATGTGATAGATACACATGTACTTGTGGCAAGGATCTGAATGGATACTAGACAGTATAGGCGGTGTTGAGAAAGTGGCGAGGAATCCCAAAGATAATCGTGATACATTCAACGGGTAAAAACATGATTTCTGTTACGATTGGTTTTCTCCCCCTTGCGACATTTGTATACAATCAAGTACATTTTGTACGTGCAACAGCTCACACTGTACATATATATGTGCATATTCATACAACTCCCTTGTTCTCTCCGTCCGTGCCGAACAAGACCGGGCTCTCCGGCCGGATAAATTCATCAGCAGAGATTTCACGACTTTATCCAGACGAACAGCCACAAGTTTCCGCCGCCTATATTGGTGCAGCTTGGACAGTGGGAATGAGAAATATACAAACTGGTCAATTGAGGCTCAGGTGGCAAAGGGGGGGAGGGGATTCAGGGCACCCATATTTGTCGTCGTATGCCGTAGTGGCCAAAGAGAAGAAAGGAATCAGGCCAAGACATATGGGATATCAATGTTTTTTTGTGTATTGTTGAATATGTCTAAGAATATTGGCGGTGAATGTTGTATGGTGGTACGGCTGGCTTGGTCTTTGTTCTTGTCACTTTTTTACGTTACAGTTTGACTTTTCTTTTCGCTTCTCTTTTTAGTTTTCGTTTTTTTTCTTTCTGTACATGGTGGTAAATCATGACACCATCATCACCGTCAGACCAACAATCAGCCGAGGATGAAACCCCTGTTCTCTACAAAGTTTAGCCTTGTCTTTACTTAACTACATCTCCTCTACAATTACGTCTCTCTCCCCACAACCAAGTCTGCCGCCACAAAACGACCCCAGCTTTCCCCAGTTTGAGTGGATTCTTCTCCGCGATCTGAGCCAAATACATGCCGTTTCTTTTCTCGTCCATCCACTGTGATAGCCAGCCCACACGGTCTGTGCTGCCAAGTAGTGGGCTTTGTGGAGTTTTCTAGGCCTATAGACGGCCGATTTAGTGGACTGGCAGGGAATATAGGCCTTGGCTTTGTCAGTGTCTTCACCCCTCCCCCCCTTAGACAACGCCTGATATCACCGACTGTACCGGATTTTACGCCTTGGCTGGACTCGGTCAGTCGGTCGATGCATTCTGGGTCTAGACCGAGTTACCAATGGTGTGTTTCTCCAACAAGTCACAAGTGACGCCATCAGGCAAAACGCTCGTTTATTGATACTTACTTCACTTTTGTTAGTTCCTATCGAATGATTACATACTTTGTCTCTCCACGTCTGTCGGTCTTGAAACAACAACCCCCCGTTAAATCCCAAAGCAACTCCACCTTCCCCGGATTTCCTCCCCACACTTTGATGCCTTGTCGCTCACGAGCTCACACTAATCCGTGCCGCAGTCCTTAACTGGCCATCATATGAAATTACCGGCTCCCTGTCCTGTCGCTATAGAGTCTCCACCCCTTGAAGCGCGGACTTCAAGCGCGGGTCATACACTAAAGCAATGACCTCTCTTATTTTTTCCCTCTTGGCCTTATTTTGACCTTGGATCCCTGGATTGTGTTTGGCCATTCGGATCTCAAGAAGCTCCACCCACCCACCCACTCACTGTCTGTAACTTTTGAGATCTTCCCAAAACGGTTAGATTAACACAATGAATTGTTTCTACGCTGTTGAGGGGGGGCTTCGTTTTCTCGGCTGATATATGTTTCGGATCGGAATCGCGTGTCAGCGTGTCAGCGTGTCAACATTCATCTTCCCTTTGAACAAAGAACGGGACAAGAATTCAAGTCAAAATAGGGTCATGAGATCCCGGAAACAGCTATATCCTTCCAGAAACACGTTGGTGACGAACGCCCTGGCACTTGGAGTCCGTAAACTTGGAGAAGCTGCCCTTCCATCGTGCATTGGGTTTTTGCTTTTCCCTCCCTAAATCAACTCTCATGCATTAGCTAGCCCTGAGAATGAGCTAATGGTGTGTCTTCCCCGTTTATTCCCTATCCCTCAATAGTCTCTTTCTCCCTCGTTTCTGACGTGATGGAGTCGCCCAGTGCATATGCACTTCAGCCCAAGTATCCACCCTGCACAATGTGGATAGGTGCATTTGCAGTACCGCAAACAACTACCATTCGAGGGAGGTGGAGTCCACATTCCACCTGCATTCAGCATTCCAATACGCAGCATTGTATATACGCAAAAATTAACATCAACGTCAAGAAACCCTAGTTTCCTAGACAAACAAGCTAATACAGGGGTGCTATGTTGTGTAAGTAACCCGAAAGGGAATTGTGTAACCCTATCAGTTAACAACCGATTTACTATAAGTTGCTACCCAGGTGTCTGCAAGCATCCTGAACAAGATTCCGCAAGACATGTCTAAAATGATGATCTGATTTACATGTTTCCGATGAGTTGTTGGGCAATTTTGCGACAGAGTCAGGGAAGTTGCACAGCCATATACATTTACAAAGGTGGGTCTATGACGACGTAGCGAGAGAAGCATTCCGCTGTCGCTTTGTTGTTAGTCTTGCTTTTTGACAGGTTATTATGGAGAGTGTTTTAGTTGGGACCGGGAAGAAACGAATCTTTGAGAACCTTGTTGAAGACGGGTCGATTGATTGACGAACCCTAGACGACGACCAATGAACCTACGACCCCCACGGGAATCTCCCCGAAGCCACGCAAGAGCAGAGAAAACAAGTAGAAAACCTTACCCAACTATGTCAGAATCTCCTCTTGTGCTCAGACTCTGTTCGCATCGTGCCTCCTCCTGATTTTCTATCGAGTAGATCGTAACAAAAAATATCCAACCAACTTTTTTGGTGTTCGGTATTTCCTTTGATTCTCGCCACATTTTGATTGGGTTTCCTTAGTTCCATTTAGACCTGGGATATCTAAGGTTATGGATTTCACACTAACAAAGAGCTGGCGGTTTATCTGGGGCCTGGAAACAAACTAGTCTTGTTTAAAACAAGGAATCTTTTTTTCCTCCAGCTTGTAAATATGTGTTATCGGCGCGTGGTACTATTTTAGACTCTCTCGGTTCGTCCCTGGCGAAGCGACGTCGGGATTACTGGCTCGCTAAAACCCCAGAGTCCTTTGAGGATGCGAGGGTCATGGTAACTATATCGTCATGTTGGATATTCAGGCACCTTTTCACCAACTTGGCTGTCGGGTTTTTTGTCATGACAACACATATACATATATAAACAATGCTTATATGAAATGTCGATTCAAATTGTGGGGGAGATTTCCTAGCTCTGCACCGCCGTAGATGGCTTGGACTGAGACAACGCACAGATGGGCCATCACATGGTCCGTAGCCATCAACACACAGTAACCCATGAAGAAAGCGTAGAAAACCCATGAAGAGGCCCTACGGTAAAGTGAAATTGCGAGAAATCAACGGCCTATTTGTAGTCCAGCAAAGCTCCCTCTATCTGGTCCCTTTGTCTAGCTCAGGTTTGCTCTCATCCTGCTTTATCTTTTACTGTGGCGATTCAAGGCTAGACTCGCATCTATTTTGCTTAGTAGATACGTTGTATTGATTGCACTGTATCACAGCTATTTCCTTCGTTTATTACAATCACTCACCCTATAGTCCTTCGTTCTCCAGATTCTCTTTGTTGCTTTCCTTCTTTTCTATCTCTAACCGCCACAATCGTTCGGATCCCATTCACCGGTTTGTTCTATAGGCCTGACCCCAGCTAGTATCGATAACCTCGTCTGTCGCCCCTCAAACCAACAGCTGATCGCCAACAAAAAACTACTATACTCGGTAAGCTTCTGTCCCATCGGCTGTACAGGCCGCTGTATAGGCGAATCATCCCTATCCTTGAACATGCTTCTGCTTCCCCGTTGCCACGCTTGCCTCTTTGCCGTCTATTCTGTTATCATTCATTGTCCGATTTGCCAGCTAGCGCCAGACACGGTGCGGCGGCGCTGTACATATGTACATATGTATGTGTCTAGATGCAGATATGTACACATGTTGGCTGGCTGCTTTTTTTCTATTTTCTGCATGATGTTGTAGCCGGCTACATGTTGTAATGCAGGGCCTCATGTATCCACACATGTACAGCTATACGGCACATACATACATATAGTGTATATATGTGCATATGTACATCGTACTTGATGCCAGCCCCCTCTCTCATCTTGATTCTTGTTCATTTTTTGCCCTATACATACACACATACATCACGTTGGATTTCTGCTTCAGCCGTCTTTGCGCCACTTCAAACTTGCGTACAACCCATCTTGTAGTCAGCTCTTTTGTGCCGTCGTTGATAGTTACTCCGTCCTCTTAAGACTGTTATCAAGTTTAACTCACGCATTTTCACGCACCACCTGTTCACGCTATCTTTGCGTTTGATAACAAAGGAAAAAGTGCAGGACATTACTAGCCAAAAAGGCCTCTCTTACATCAGCCAACCCTGTTTTATGTGCACCACACCCCCATACTATTACGGCCACCACCCACTAGCTATCTTTCAAAGCACGCCCACGCCCACTACTACGCTCCATAAGGCCTATAAGTCCCACCACAAAACCACTTCCGCTCAGAATTCAGAAATCCGCGCAGTTTCTTCATCCTCCGCACTCCACCCCCTTCCAGTTCCTAAAAACGAAACCGTCTACCAGCTAGAGAGTGCCACCCGGCCCTTCGCTGTCTTGACGTTCCCCGGACTTTCGCTAACCACCCGAGAAATCCGCCCGTCTCATCCTTTACATAGCATTCCAGTTGATTCATCGGTAATCTTCTTGTTCATATCATCAACATTCCTGATTTCGTCGTCCACTTGTCGTCTCTCCCCACAAGTCTGCGCCTCGTCGTCGTCTCGTCCGTTTCCGTGCTTTATTTTCGCCCTCGAACCCCCTCGCTCCGGCCCCCCTTGGCCGCTTGGAATCCGCAAACAAGACATTCCGCTCTATCAGTCTGTCTTTTCTACCAAATCTCCCAAATCTATTTCTCAACCAGCCGGCCTTTGCGCAAGTGGGGAAAAACTTTTCAGTTCCGGACAAGCAAAGAGGAAACTACCCCCCCCTTAGAATCTCTTCCGCCTTCCCTTACCGCTCATTGCCGAGTGCGTCCTTTACACAAAAGACCTTGGCTTGGCAGTTGCTTGCGCCCAGTTAACCTCCAACTGGGATTTAAAAAAATTGAATAGGTGCAACCACAACCTTTGTACTTTTATATTTAAAGAAACTTCCTTCACAAGTTGGATTCTCTTTTTTTTTACTTTACATTTCTGCGCCTATACATTCTTTTTTAATCCTTCGATTTGGCGTCTAATTTTTAACACCAGTCATCTATTCGTCATCTAATTGTCTTGTACTCGCACCTGATCTAAGTGACGTCGACCCGCTTTCATACATACATCCTCACCCGCGCCGTCTATCTTGCGTCATCTTAATCACTCATCGTCATCGTCGACCTTTTTCTTTCACCTGGTTCGCTGAAATATTGCCCAGGTCACATACATACCCAACCCATTACTTTACTAAGAAGGAACCCCTTGCAGTATCAGTCGAGTTGTCTGTTCTCCTCCTGTCTGCAACTATTTCCCTCTGATTCTTAAGCTCTACCGTTCATATACACATAACAAACATATTGAACCCGCTCAAGCTTCCTCCATAAACATCTCTCGCCCGGCTCACTGCTCCTTGACGCACGATAGCCTGATCTGCCAGAAACCGTATCTGTCTGGTCTTAACCCAACCGAACACACATACATCATATACGCACACACCCCTAAGATCTAGAGCTTACACCCCTGGTCCACAGAACTAACACTCGGACCATCTCAACATCTCTTTCTCTCTCCCGCTCGCTTCAATTCTCAAGAATTGCCCGAATCGTCAACTTTCGGTGCCCGGCGCACTTCATTCGTAAGTCAACTTCCGCAGTTTCCATGTTCGTAACTTCCTTCCCCGGCAAAATATTTTTTCCACGGTTGCCTGGTGATTTGACGAATCTGGTCAGTGTCTGGGTATTCGCATTTCCAGGTTTGCCACATAAACTTCTCCCTTGATTGCATTTTCTCTCCCTCTTCCTTTTTCCTCCTCTTTTGTCTCCCTGGTTTAGCCTCTCCGATTGGGTGTTTTTCGTTTCCGTTAGCATTGTCGTTCTATCGAACTTTTGTCTGTTGACAGATCAAAGCGATTCGTGAAGCAAGAATCTAGCACAGCGCAGCGAATTTGTTTTGTTTTATTTGTTGGTTTCTGTTTGTTCCGTCATCCTTCCCCAGGTCTTCCAGTCTGCTTGTTTGTCTCCACCAAAGACGGTCTTTGGACCCAACCCGCCAATGAATTTACCTTGCACGACTTGATGTAACCAAAATCAACAATCAACAATCAACAATTCACACCCCGCACACACGCCCTTCCCCACACGAAATTGTTCTTCTTTTTCGTTTTTTTGTCTTCTTCACACCCCGATACAAAACATTGATAGTCGGCTACTGGCTCCGATCTACTCACCGACTACCCGCGACTACCGATCTACCCATACCCATATCATCACAATCTCCAATCGTTATCGTTGCCCAATCTACATTCATCTCCATTACATTACACATACATACATCACGAGACACTCGGGACGTTCGGCAAGCTTTTGGCCCACACCAACTTCTCGCTTCGCATTGCTTCTTTGTCTGTTTTGCTCTGCTCTGCTTTGCTCCGTTTCCACACATTCCCGTCGTTCTTCGCATCAATTCCATCGTGAGCCCAATCGTCCTACGTCCGTGCCAATCCCGGTCTTTACGGCGCTTTGCTCCACTCTCCCGTCAGTAACGGCCGCCGGGATTCGCCCATAACTGGTGTGTTCGTTCCCATTTGCCCACCTCGCTTGATTTGCCCACCCCACTAGACCATTCTTTGTCATACGCTTTCCTGCCTCTCGTACCACGCCCCTCACTACTCCCGCTTCTTTATTGGACTTCCGCGTTACTTGGCGCCGCAAGTCTTGCACGGCTTCCCGCCTTGATTCACACATCTCGCCATTCACACAACGTTGAAAATCAGCTAACACGTCATCTTGCTCTTCGCTTGTGCCCAGTCTTCCGTAAAAGCCCAGTCTGACCACTGTGCGTGCCGCCTCTGTCCCCGGCCTCATTCGCGATCGGTACACGCCTTCTCGCTTGTCTATTCCTGTGGAGGTCTCGACGGATCAATCCTTTGCTGCGTCCCCCCTTGCCCACCCCAACTGCAAGCAACAAGCCCTTGTCCATTCTCTGTGCTTCGAAGCTAAGGAGAAAAAGGGTCGCCAACCATCAAGGCCTTTCCCCGCGTTTATACTGGCTACAGTCTTGTCTTCGCTTTTGATATCTCTTCATCTTTCTTCCGTCCCCACACACTATCTCTTCCGCCTTCCACATTTAGTTCGCTCGGACTGAGAGAGGCCTTTTAACAGCCCGCCATGCCATACACCCCGCCTTCACACACGCCTGCTGCGTCACCTGCGACCAGCCGCCGCTCGTCGTACAGCTCTGCCCCAGGGACCTTGCCCCGGTCAGCGTCATACCTGAGAAAGAATAGAAGATCGCCATCGACCTCGAACCTGCCGCCTATTTCAACTAGCGCCTCCCCCGCGACTTCGTTCTCTCTTCCTTCTTCTCCCTTCCAGACTTCCTCCAAGGACACCATCGACTCGGTTCTATCATCGGCCTTGCCATCACACCCATCACCGTCTCAGCCTTTGTCGTCATCACCAACATCTACTGAGGCTTCGTTTGCCACTGCCGTATCAGCACCATCGTCGTCGTCGCCGCCTGTCATGGCTACTGCTACTATGACTATGACTGCGGCTCCCTTCCTTGGGGGCCCGCTCACACTCAACATCCCGTCTAGCGTTCGTCAGTCTCCCCCTCCTGTGTCTTGCGCTCGTTCCATGCCCTCCGGTGCTGTTCTTTCCCCACCAGAGTCTGCTTCTGACAGCGATGAAGATGGTTTGGTTATTCGTGGCCGTGACCGCCAAAGCCTTAAGGGGCTCAAGGACTCCATGCGCCCCGCCACCATGGAGGTTTCTCCGCACATCATTGCCGCCAACCCGCCCGCTGCCTCTACTGTTACCGAAGGACCCAGCTTTGTCCTTTCTCACAGACGAACCCTTACCGAGCCCGGAGCTTCCATCCCTCGTTCTTCAGAGAACGCTATCGATGACGAACACGACTGCGAGATTAAGAGACACCCCATGGTACGCAAGAAGTCTGGAGAGTTGGTTCGCCCCGCTTTGCGCGGATCGTCTAGATCCCGCCGCGCAAACTCGGCTCCCGGTACTCCTCAGGCTTACAAGGCTGTTCACTTCGATTCCCAACTCGAACATGTTCGCCACTTTGCCCACCAGGACCGGCCTGCTGCTGTCAGTGCTGGTACTTCGCCTAACGAAATGTACGAGAGTGAAAGCGAGTTTCCCTTCCATGAAGACAGACACTCTAGCGACACTAGCTTCACCTGGGAGATGATTACCAAGAACTTCCCTGCTCTGTCTACCTACCGCCAGTCTCAGCCTATTTGCCTCGAGAAGGTGGTTCTGTCGCCAGATCAGAAGTCTCTCGTTGGTACTGTTTCGGTTGCCAACCTTTCTTTCCAGAAACAGGTTGTCTGCCGCTTTACCTTTGATTATTGGAAGACCACTTCGGAAGTTGTGGCTGACTACAACGAGACCCTGAAGGAGAAGATCCACCCCACTGGCACCGACCGCTTCAACTTTGCTATTCGCCTCTCCGACACTGCTGATTTGGAGAACAAGACGATGTACTTTTGCGTGCGCTACAACGTTGAGGGCCGCGAGTTCTGGGACAACAACACCCACCTGAACTTCCAGGTCGATTTCCGCAAGAAGTACCAGAGAGCTGCGACTAGAACCGGTAGCCAAACTGCTCGCAAGGCCAAGCCTATGCAGGCCTTCTCTGCTACCCCCGCTGCTCCCACTACTTCTGCTCCTGCTGCTTCGTCTAACGGCCTTCCCCGCAGCAGCCGTCGCTCTGGCGGCTCTTCTTCGGCCTCTAACAACACTCCTCCGCGCTCGCACCACCGCTCTAAGTCGATGCCGGCTGGTCTTGCTGCTGATGGTGCCAAGAACTCTGCTGGAAGCCCACCCAAGCAGAAAGACAAGGTCGCTGCTCCTGCCAAGATCAACCCGATGAGCCTGCTCGAAGATGAGCCTATTACTCTGCGCCTTAAGCCCAAGCGGACTCCTTCTCCCGAGCACCATGGTGTTGCCACTGGTACTGGGTTGGCCTTCTCCAACCGGTACGACTTTGGTGCTTCGCTTAGTGCTGCCCGCATGGAGCCTAGCCAAAAAGTGAAGCCCAAGCCTCGTGTGGTTAAGAAAGAGGTTCCTTCGCCAGTACGCACTGCTTCGCCTACCATCCCCACTACCCGTGGTCCCATTCCTGGTATTACTCCCGGACTTGGAGCCCGCTCTACCATGCAGAATGCCTCGTATGAGGAAATCGTCAACAAATACTGCTTTGTAAGTACACCAGATAAACAAGTTCAAACTTGGCAGCCCTTAAGCATTTGATGGTACTAACATTGGTCTGGATCCGCAGTTCGGTTCGAAACCCACTGGCCCCCTCGACGGCCACAAGTCCTCTGGACCCGTTGGCTCCGGCCGCGTCCCCCCCTCAGGCTACCAATGCGCCCCGTCCTATCCTCCCGCGCTTACCTACAGCCCCTCCGCGCATCACCCCAAGCATGCCGGCCCGGCCCAGCACCACCATGTGAGCTTTGACGGGACTCACGGTAGCCCTATCACCCGCCCCGTGCAAGGACTCGGCTTTCAAGAAGCCGCATTCCGTCGCCAACCGGGATATCCTTCCCAGCGCCCTCAAGCATACCCTCACCAAATGAACCTGGTGCCCATGTCTCCGGATGATGGGTCACGAAGCCCATTGACGCCTGGATCCAGCAGCAGTTCGTCACCTACTATTGCCCTAGCATCGCCCCTCTCACCATCCAACATGATGCCAGGAGGTGTGCACTCGCTTCAGGGAAAGCCAATGAATGAGTACGACTTTACTGCTGGATCTATGCGTGAGCGTTTGCTTTCTGGCGCTACTGCCATTAGTGGTTAGACACCTGATAGTACTGGTGGTCTACAGGGAGTGATTTTGGCGTGATAGGACTCTCTCTGAGTCGTTTGTAACACTACTGGTTGGGGCTGTGATATGTCCAGCTTGCTAGTTGGTGGTTACTTTGTTATGTTGTTTTCGTTTTCGACTTGGCGATTCTTCTCTTCTTTTGGTGGAAGCCTTGATTGGTATCTCTACCCGTTGTCTTTTGATGAACTCTTTTCTTTTCTTACGTCTGGCCTTTACGAACACCTAGAATCAGGCTAGGTTGGCCATTGTCCTTTTCTGTTTTCCGGCAACACCGCCCTGGGGTATCTCTTTTCGAGTACCAGGACGCTGCATCACTTTAGACTTGATGACTATCGGTTTTGGTTGTGACCCAAACCCGGCGCTCCTTTACCACTATTTTCTTTTTATTTCTCTTGTTTTCTCCCATGGCTATTGTTGGGCAATCTTTCACACCCCGCATTTCCCGCAAGTGTACAGGTTACATGGACAACACTAATGTACACTATCAATTTCGACACAATTTCGTTTTTCACCATTTCATCTCGCGGCTTAAGCTTGCTGAGATGACTGCTGCCAGAGCTCAACACTGGCGCACTCTTCTGTGCTTCCCCTTTTGTTATATTATTACAACATGTTGAGGTTTTCTTATTGTGTTTCTTTTTCTTATTTTGGATTGATCTGGTTGGGTTTGTTGGCGATGTCCAGAGCATTGGGGACGGGAATGCTCTGTCTGGTTGTATTTTCTTGTATGTTGCGGTTTTGTCTTAAAAAGTCTCCTTTTTCAGCGTTGCTTTTTTATTGCTCGGGTTTATTTTCTGTGTTTAGTTCTGGTATTCATTTATTACAGTCATTTCCTTTTCTTTATCTCTGGTTGTTCATTCTATATTGGGTATTCTCAATGGTATTTCATTGTATATTTACATATTTCTGAACTTGGATGCATGAACTGACTAGGAATCACTTTTAGACTTGCATCAAGCAACGTCTATGACGATTTCGTTTGCAAGCATATTCCAGGAGAGCCGTCGGCCTGACGTTTGTCTCTCACCCTACTTCACGATAGTTGTGGGTCACCAATCATCTGAACCATGCGGCTTATGCGGAGTCAACCAAATTTGATCCTCTGTTGTTCCTACACGCCCCCCCTGTCAAAATGATATCGGGAGTGCAGTAGGAAGGCAGCGTCACATTGCGATTTACTGAGGTGCATAGGTCCACTATTTGGACTTTGTATTGTACATATGGACACAGGTGCGGAGGGTGATTCTCCGGTTAGGCTATGAGTTGGATTCCATTGGGCATTGTCTTGTTCATTGATGAATGAGGCCGGTAGTTGTACTTATGGTTGTATATATGATTGGGTTATGGAGTATCAATTTGTGGATTATCCACATGTCCATGCGTGTGGCCATATGTATGTATGACATGCGGCAATGTGAGAAATGACGGAGTCTATAGAACGAGGCCGAGAATCCGACGGGATTTAGAAAGACAGATAGGATTTACTGGGTTTTTTTTTTTGGCATTCTCACGATAAGTTTCTTCTCTTCTCTTTCTGTTTGCGTTTCTTAGATAGATGTTTTTGGAAGAAGAGTGGATTTCTTTTTGGAGATGCTCCTGGTTGAGAGGTTGGGACTTACATGCACTATATACATAGATATATGTAGGAATCAGGAGGTGCTTGGGCTGTGGCGTGGATCACCGTTTTTTTCTTTGAGAATTCGGTGCTTTTTTTTGTTTGGGGTGCATATGTATATATGTATGTACAGACGGACATGAAGACATACATACATACATACATATATAGGTGGCGTCATGCGACAATTAGGTCTCGTGGTCTGTCTTTTTTAGGTTTCTCGGCCGTTGGGGACCGAGGTTGATGTCGCACCGGGGTTAGGGTCGAAACTGTTGGTTTGTTACTTGGTATGTTGTAGGAGTTTACTATTAGCAATTAGTAGGCAAGATGGCCGAGCGGTCTAAGGCGCTGTGTTCAGGTTCTCAGGATCCTTCGCAGTGGAGCAATCCGCGCGAGTTCGAATCTCGTTCTTGTCAACATTTCTTTTTGTCTTTTTACGTGGGATACTGGGTGATTGTGTATATTGGGTGTGGATATATGTGTATATCATTCTTTTTTGTATCTAAGCGGATGTAAGGGTTGCACGAAGCTTAGCAAACACATCTTCCGAACTGCCAATATAACGAGCCTCAGAAACTTCCCAGTTGAGAACAGCCCAGATGTTCTTGACGTAGGCGGCTTTGCCGTTTTGGTACTGTGTTTGTTAGTGACGGGTCATTTGTACATGGGTTGGGGTAGATTTGGATATATACCTGGAGGTAGTAAGCATGTTCCCACATGTCAACACCAAAGATGGGAACTTGATCACCGACAATAGCGTCTTGGTCCTTGGTAGTAACGATGCGAAGACCAGTGTCCGTCTTGACTAGCCAGCCCCAGCCACTTCCCTGGATACCGAGCAGTGCCTTCTCAAAGGCCGCCTTGAAGGCGTCAATGGACCCCCATGTGGCGGTGATAGCGGTGGTTAGACCCGGGGCAGCGGACGTTTGGGTGGCGGGGGAGCCGGTGGGGGAGAGGTTCTCCCAGAAGAGAGTGTGGTTGATGTGGCCGCCGGCGTTGAATTTGATGGCGGCTTGGAGGGATAGGTGGGTGGTTATGGAGGCGGTGGTGAGAGTTTGTAGAGCGTTGTTGAGGTTGGCGATGTATGTTGCGTGGTGCTTGGTGTGGTGGAGGGTCATGATCTCGGAGGAGATGGATGGCTCGAGAGCCTAGATGGTTTGTTAGATTGGGGGGCGGTAAGTCGGTGGGGAACTTACATCGTAGGCGTAGGGGAGGGGAGGAAGCGTGTAGGAAGCCATTTTGATGGTTTGGATGGTTGGTATGGGGTTTGTTTTGTCTTGTTCTTAGACGTAGATTTGAAATTTTTCCGTTGTTGTGCTGAAGTGTTCTTGATATGATCCTTGTGATGTGATCAATCAGACAAACCCCGCCGACCATCTCTCCGATACAGTCACACTTATGTACTCTTCTCATACTCCACACAACCACATCCCCATCAAGGTCCCCACCAGCCTTCATCTCCACCGCCCTCACCGTCTCATGAACCACCGCATAACCACCTCAAACCTCCGCACCCCTCCAGAAATGGCCATCCAGGTGCTCCCATATGTGACGTCTCTTTACCCAATCCGGTATAAGATAACATAAACCCTAGGGTTATAAAGCGAACGTGCGCAAACTTGCTCATCAGGGTGCGACGGGATCGGCATGTGGCCGTCGGGAGACTCGGTAGTGGCGGTGATTTATGTTTGTAGAGGCACTGCTGTTTATGGGATGAATTGGCTGTGAGCAAGTTAGAGAGTGTATTGGTAGTATAAAGAGTATTGTGGAGGATGCTTGATTGTTGATTTAGGTTTGGAAATCATCAGCAAACTTCCACTCTATTACTACATCACATATCACGAATTCTCATTCTCATTCATCTTTCAAAATGTGCGGTCCTGATAACTCTACTCGTCCTCGCGGTGGCGCTCTTGCTGCCCTTTGTCCTGTGCCTGATGCTCCGTGTGGTATATCCTGTGACTTGACATTTCTTACTCCGGGATCTCCTACATCTTCCCGGGCCACGCATCTCAGATTAGAGTCCGATGAAGGCTTGCCTCATAGTGACATTCGCTTGATTATACAGTACGTTGTAATAAGAACTCAAAACCGCAGTTCCAGACTAACCAGAATTCTTGCATATAGCAAGACAGGTGAACTTGACAAGCCTGCCAGTGAATGTGGCTGTTTAAGTGACCTTGATATCTCGGGAGATAGACAACACATTGATGGCGTTGAACAGACCATGTTAACGTCACCAGTGTGCATCGGTGTAGGTGGTGATGGTGTCATTGGGAGACGAGTTTCCCTCTTCATTGATGGATCGCACGTTGCCCAAGGAATTATCGGTTACAACTTTTAGACAATCGTTTCTTTAGAAGGATTACAGCACTCAGACATATCATCCAGTTTTGTTTAAATTGAATTCAATACAATAAACTCTATTTACCCAAAATCCACCGTCGCAAAGGATTAATCCGAGAATCACCCCGATAAGATAAGCTGCACCCCAAGAAATTTCCAAGCCCGCAAGCGTCGCAGCTTCTCACCCCGGTCACTATATAAACATAATAGCTTTTTTTCTCACTTCCTCCCCTCTACCTTCCCGCGATGCGCTTGACTTCATTCCTTCAATCTACAAAATGGCGTCCGAAACCCCCACTACTAACCCTGTCGCCGAGTCTGTCTCTGCGCCTGCAACTTCCGCTGGCCCCGATACTTCCGCGCCCGAGGCTTCTCAGTCGGCTTCTAACAACCGCGGTAACGGTCCCACTCCCAGATCTGACCGGGGACCCCGCACCGGGTAAGTCTATACCATTGATTACCCTCCCCCAGCGTATCGCACGACTCTATTTTCCCTACTCCCTCCGTCTAAACCCCACTCCATCAAGAACCGAAAACACCTGACAAATCCCCCGGCTAACCTCCAGCCCGTACATCCCATAGTCGTCATAAGAAGCGCAAAGCTGACCACGAATGGAAAGCCGCGAACAAGCGCTCGCGCAACGATGAGCCCGCTGGTGGTTGGCCTGAACGGAAGGCTCGCGATAACCCGTTTACTGCTGAGGAGATTGCCTCGGAGGACCGTAAGCCGAAGAAGAAGGTTGCCGTGTTGATTGGGTACTCGGGTACCGGATATAAGGGCATGCAGATTAATGACCAGGAGAAGACGATTGAGGGAGACTTGTTTAAGGCGTTTGTTGCCGCTGGAGCGATTGCCAAGGCTAATGCTGATGACCCGAAGAAGTCGTCACTTATGCGCTGTGCCCGGACGGATAAAGGTGTGCATGCCGCCGGAAATGTCATCTCGCTCAAGCTGATCCAGGAACCGAACCTGGTTGAGCGCATCAACGAACACCTTGCCCCTCAAATCCGCGTGTGGGGTATCCAGCGGACAAACAACCAATTCAACTGCTACAAGTCATGCGACAGCCGCTGGTACGAGTACCTTCTCCCCTCATACTGTCTTCTCCCTCCCCACCCCGAAAGCTACCTTGGCAAGAAGATCCGGGAACAAGCTGTTGCCAACAACGCTGTTGAGGAAGTTGAAGCGCGTCTTGCCGATGTTTCTGGATTTTGGGAGGCTGTTGATGAACAGGAGATTAAGCCCCTCTTAGCCGGGTTAGATCCCGAGGTGCGCACGCAGGTTTTATCGCGCATGCACGCTTCTGAGGTTCTCGTGGGTGGTCTTGTTGACGGGTCTGAAGAGAATGAGAAGGCTGCGAAGCAGCAGCGTGCGGCTGCCAAGGAGACTGCCGCTACTGGTGAAGAGCCTGCTGGTCCCAGGGAGCCTACTGCTGTGGACTTTGCTCTCCGCGATATTAAGCATTTGTATATCGCTGCTAAGCGTCGCTACCGGGTAACCCCCACTCGCCTGTCGCAGTTACAGAGTGCCCTGGACAAATACGTCGGTACCAACAACTTCTACAACTACACCGTCCGCACTGAATTCAAGGACCCCTCTGCCAAGCGCCACATCAAATCGTTCAAGGCCAACACGACCCCCATCGTGATTGGTAACACGGAGTGGATCTCATTGAAAGTCCACGGCCAGAGTTTCATGATGCACCAGATCCGTAAAATGGTGGGTCTCGCTTCCCTGGTCACCCGTTGCGGCTCGCCTCTCAACACGATTGATCTCACTTACCAGGAGAACAAGATGGCGATTCCCAAGGCTCCCTCTCTGGGTCTTCTTCTTGAATGTCCCGTGTTCGAGACGTACAACAACAAGGCTGGTAACCAGCTGGGTCTTGATACTCTGTCTTTTGAGCGCCATATGGATAAAATCCTGCCATTCAAGCACGAATTTATCTATAGCCGGATCTACGAGGTTGAGGAGAAGGATAACTCGTTTCACGAGTTTTTCCAGCAGGTTGACAACTTCAAGAGTCCTTACTTCTTGTGGTTGACTGCTGGCGGTCTCGAAGCTGCCAAGGCTGGTGCCCCCAAGAGTACAGATACCACTGAAGCGGAACTCACGAAACAGTTGGAGGGTGAGGAGTCTGAAGAGGAGAAGGGCGACTCATAGACGAGTCTTGCGGAGGCAGCGGGTTTCAAAAAGGTCGCATATTTACATATTCACAATGATATCTTCTTTAAGTAATGACAAAATCCAATTCGCTATCATGTAATCATACTCAAATACTTCATCGCACAACCTTGAGTTTGTTTCTCGTTTCGAGACTTCCCACCTTGACTCGTAATCTCGCCATAGCATCTTCGTTCATCCAACTATTCTCTACCAACCAATCTGGATCCCGATCATATGTAAAAGTCTCCAATACTTGCCGGTTCGCGTCAATCATCAACTCAATGTTTTCCGTGGTTGAGAATTGCTCCTTTCCATTGCCGAGCATCGATTCGTCGACGCCTCCTGTAGCCCCTCCCACGCTCATGTTGATACTTTTGAGGATCTCTCCCACTATACAACGATAGTTGACAGCAATAAGTTCACATGCCATCCTCCGAACCTCTGCCGCCACCTTAGCCCGCTCTTTTTGAAACCGGTAACTGTCATGGGCATCCGTCAAAATCTTCCAATCAATCTTGGAGCCTCTGACAATATCAACTTCAATTGAATCGAGTGTGATCCTTCTGCTACCACCGTACGTGTTTGCTCGTAACACAATCTTGGCCTTCAGAGTCTTTTCCGGTATCGATACACTCAGTAAGCCAGTGCAGCCTTTTCTGTTCAAGAACCCAGTTGCCTTCATATAGAGTGAACACTCTTTGATAGCCATTCGATTCGGAATTGTAAATTCAATGACGGTTAACTCGTTTTGGCCGCGGGATCTAGACAAACTGCCAATACGTGGCTTGGTAATAAATGAAGAAGGCCGAGAACTGACACGGATATCATGGAAACGAAACCGGTTGGGTCCATTTGAAATTGAAACTGTCTCAACTGTGGGATTGACAGTTGCATAATGGTACCCAGATATCATGGTCCCGACCCATTCTGCAACTGACCGCAATTGGGACAAATATACAACACGATTGTCAACAGTGCTTATGCCTTTTTTGTGGCCAGTAAGTCGTTCTGTGAGAATTTGCATTCCAAGACTCAGAACACCAGACACTGTGATTAATGCCTTATCGAGTTCCGCATTGTTTGTTGTGTTTTCTGGTGTAATGATTATCTTACGGCCGTATATAGCATTGTACACAAGCAAATCGGCCATCGATGTGTCTTGCCACGCCTCTGGCATACGCAAAATAATTTGGTCAATAATCATCAACATGTAAGGTAGAATCTCAGAGATATCAAGCTCTTCAATATCATATACCTCATTGGGGTTGAGACGTGATCCAGAACCATTCTCGTGATCCATCTGGCACTACAGTCTGAGGGCGGCGTATGGTGAAGAGAGGGGCCCAAAGCTGTCCTGTGTAATGCCACAGTGCATACGATGGAACCAAGAAAATAGTCTTGAGAACTGTTTCTGGACGTACAACTCTTGAAGTAGACGGTAATGGTCTTTAGTAGTAGACCCCTCTTTATCTGAGGAGCCACCTCTGGTCCCAGCCAACAGTTCCGTAGTGAAGCCATAGCGCATCAAGGTTGAACGGTTGAGTTTGCAAAACATAGCCCCACACCATTCGATAGCCGCTGCACCTGGCTCGACACCAAAAGTCAAATCTTGAACCATCTCGTCCAATTGAGCAACCTCAGTTGGAGACAAATTCCGCTCGTCACTGGAAGTATGAATGTTGGACCACGATGCCAAGAAGGAATCGCCAAAAGGGTCCTTGTGACAATCAATCATGGGGAGGGTGGTGTTAGGTTCTGTATGGAATGCCATTGGTTTTCTGGAAGAAGCACCAAAGGTGCTACTGAAACGTTCACTGGGAGCATCGTGGTAAACGTCAAAGTCAGATCCGTCTTCTGGATCGGAATCAGATAAGGTTGTTGTTGAGGATTTGTGATGGATGGTGCTTCTAAAGAAGCCAAAGGCTCTTCTGGCACCAGCGAAGGATCTATGCGTATTCATCATAGGTATGTAATTCTAATGTTTTCTTGGTTATGTTAGCTTAGATATGTATTGCTCATTTTCACGATGAACACTCACTTAGTGTGTAATGTATCAAGAACTTGTCAGTAGTTAGGTTATTTCAGCACACCGTAGGGGGTGGATAAGATAATTATCAGTCGAGGAGAACTCGGTTTGTTTAAGCGATGAGTCGATGGATGTTGTGTGAAGTTCTGTAGAACCGTTAAGCTTCCAAAAACATACAGTCTTGTTCATAACAACGCCGATGTTGATAGGCAATGACCAACAAAAGGTTGGGACATTTCCTATTCCGGTAATTGGTGTTAATATGATAGGGTTAAATTGAACTATAACCCATGGTTGATAACGCATTAACTTGAGCACAGACCGCCATCACCTCACCATTTCGTAGCAATACTATCGACGAGATAAACATCGCATTTTACATCTCACAGGCTTACCACAGTATGTTGTGTGATGAGCTATTACGGCGCCTTATCGAGAGGAATCGCTTGTTTTTGTGGATTGGCATATATACACATATGCTGTACTCTGAATATAGTCTTCCAGAGTTGTGGTGACTGGATTTGTAGGAGCCGCAAAGGAATCGGAAGGTACCCAAGATGGAAAATGATTGCATGAGATACACAAAAAGCGGTAAATCTATTGGGGTACAGGAACCATAATGATGATATACAATTGAACTCTTCTTGACCGCCGCATTCATTGATCTTTCTCCCCTGAGCATCTTTTGGAACCCTCACTTAATAGTTACTTTTCTGTACATCGCCGTTGTATTTCTCGCCTTGTCTAGAATTGACATTTCAGGGTCCGTGCCAAGAGAAGTTATGGTGTAGACCAATCATGTGCGTTAGTGAGCCATTCCATGCCTCGTTTCCCCTGCTAAACTGGGTACTCCCAGGCCAATCTCTCACGCTGGCTGTCGAATCATGACAACAAGGTCCCTTAATATCGAAGAAGTGGTGGACGACGTTACAAGCGTGCAAGTGCAAATGGTAAGCCCCTGTCTTGAAAATCGCCTTTGACATCCATTTAGATCAGACAATTGGACTTCACGTGAATGAGGTGACAGGTGAGTTTAACGTCCATCACGATTTGTTGGTGTCACTGTTTTTCACCGCCAGTATGCGGATTTGACATCACCAACCGTCTTACAACTGATGTCTCTTGAGTTTAGCTATGCTGCGTCACGGACTTCCGGCCTGTCCTTTATTCCATTATTGGCGGCGAAAGGACTGGCCGATAACACAAACTATCGCTTATA
Organism: Huntiella moniliformis; assembly: GCA_000712465.1. NCBI lineage: Eukaryota > Fungi > Ascomycota > Sordariomycetes > Microascales > Ceratocystidaceae > Huntiella > Huntiella moniliformis. The sequence continues at coordinate 412,974 of JMSH01000002.1, read as the reverse complement.
ATTTGCTAGTTAGTGTCTCTGTATCGGCTTAGTGGGTATATAGAGGGCCAAGCACTGAACGCCTTCTGTCCGGAGCCCCCTTCAATTTTGGCGTAGTTAGTGATTGACAAGCTGGAACTAAAGCACGCCAGCGCTTGCTAGTACGATCTAAGCACTCATTTAGCACTGTTCAGACGGGCTTGACGAGACTTGTCAGTGTAGTTAGTCTATGAAATGTCTCTGTTTTTTTTCTTGTGCGGTTTTTAATATTCTACTGTTTCTTCTTGGTTTTGTGAATCTTTATTCTAATATTTCATCGCTACCGTTCATTAACCTTCTTTTTCATTTTCGTGCAGTCGGCCCCAGAAATATCTTTGACCAGGCCAAGTCTTTCTTTTCTTTAATGCACCATCAACGCCGCATTCTTTGTGTAGTTGGAATTCCTTCTTTTGCCTGCTTTTTCTTGTCCAATTTATGCCGCTTGTCTGCGTCCTGAATAGCCAACCACCCAACTTTATCGCTATCTGCCGCGTCCTTTGTCCAAACAATACATCTGCAGATTATCACGCCGGCTACGTTGAGTTTGTATCCGTTACTGCGTCACGACATATAAGTTGCCCATAATCTTCCATATCGGGGCGACCACATCTATTTCTTTTGAGATTATTCCTCTGTCCATATAGGCACTCCAATTTATGAAATAGCCGAATTCTTTGGTGCATCCAGATCTCCACGACATTGAATCCGCCAGCTTAGAGTTGTATCCTACCCGCCATAATGAATACCTCACGCCCACACTCGCTATATCAGCCAATCAACACCAGTCAGCCATTGCCACCGCCCAGTCTTGCGACAATGACGAGCTCCTTTGACCCACTGCGACCAGCCACTGCCGCACCCACAAGCAACCATCAACAGTTTCCTATCCCCGTGCCAGTTCGTACTAGATCACGGCCTGATCTGCGGGTTCATACTGGCCCTCCTAGACGCGACACCGCTCCCACCCGGGACAACCGCCCCCCAGTTTCCATGCGGTCGCGGCCAGGTCGTCGTTTAAGCATTTCATCCATCGGTGATCAAGTCCGCTCGCGTTCTCGATCTTTACTCCGCAGACGCCCTAGTACTAGTCACCCACAGACATCTACGGAAGGAGTAAACCATTCCTCTACCTTAAACGACTCGCGCCCCGGATCTGCCATGCCCTTTCCTGCACTCGACGATTCCAACTTTACCGATCCGGATTTGCCCAGCCAACAAGGTCACCAGCACAGATCTATCATTAGCCGGGCCATCCGTCGGGCGTCGATTTCTCTCCGTGGGCTGAACAGAGATCACTCAACCCAGGACGTTGCCGCGCAGCCAGCCAGCCATAATGAGCGCAGAAATACCAACCACCACGACCGACCACACACTGCCGCGCCCAATTTGCGAAACTCAGCATGGCACCGCCTCCGACAGGCAGCTAGCTTCCGCGCTCCTCGTCCACCAATGCTTAACGAGTATCTTCGGTCCCTCGATAATGCCGAGCCTTTGCCTTCACCATTTCTACCGATCCCCGGACGTAGCGGCGAACCACCTATTATCCCACGCAAGACCGGAGCTGCTGCGAAGGCTGCCGTTGCTATTCAGAACGAGCAATTGATGCGAGGTATGGACCAATCGACTTTGATATATCGGAACAGCAACCCCAACCTTCGTAGGAAATCTATTGAAGGCTCTCAAGATAACGAGAGTGGTATTGAGATTGGGGTCGACCAGGCATGGTCCGATGCTCCACGAAGCGATTTCGATGATGGACGTCGGGACCCACTCACTGCCTTGCCAAGAGAGATCTTGATTCAAATATTTGGGTTGGTTAATCCACATGAAGCTCTCCTCATGTTGCCTGTCAGCAAAGACTGGTTTGCGTTTTTGTCCAACCACTATATCTGGCGCGAGATGCTTCACAACAGTTTTGCCCAAACATTCGCGGTTCAAAGCAGAATCAAGCCTGGTTCGGGGCAAGGCCTTCCTCAAGAGGTTCCATATGGTAACTGGAAACAGGCTGCTTTGGCCAAATCTACTATTGACACCTACTGGGAGTCAGGTATTCCTAATGACATGGTTACTCTGAATGGCCACCAAGACAGCATCTACTGTCTCCAGTATGACGAGCACAAGATAATCACTGGTTCTCGCGACCAGACTATCCGTGTATGGGATATGACTACGTATGAGTGCCGTTTTGTTATTGGTCCGTCCTCTGTTATGACCGGCCCCACCCAACTTTACACCCCTGATGGTGACTTGAGCCACTCTGTTGTCCGTTACAACGAGCTTCTCAAGCGGGAAGAAGCTGTGAGCCATTCGAAGCCAAAGCTCATTGCTTATCCCGATGCGCACAAGGCTTCTATCTTGTGCCTCCAGTATGACGACTCGATTTTGGTGACTGGATCTTCTGACAATACCATCATCGTTTATGACATGGCTCGCCAGTTTAAGCCTGTTGCTCGTCTTCGTTCCCACACTGCTGCAGTTCTTGATGTCTGCTTTAATGAAAACCACATTATAAGCTGTAGCAAGGACTGTACAATTATCATCTGGGATAGACACACATATCAACCCATTCGCACCATCGCCGGCCACAATGGACCAGTCAACTCTGTTCAGGTTCGGGGTAACCGCATTATTTCCTGCTCGGGTGATACTTCTGTCAAAATGTGGAATCTTGAGACTGGCGAGTGTATCAGAACATTTGATGGCCACACTAAAGGGTTGGCCTGCTCTCAGTTTTCAGATGACGGCAAGATCGTCATATCTGCCGGTAATGACCGGGACATTCGGGTTTGGGACTCCGAAACTGGTGAGCTCATTAAACGGTACGCCGGCCATTCTATGCTGGTTCGCAGCTTACATCTCGACTGTATTTCTGGGCGCATGATTTCGGGGTCTTATGACACTACTATTCGTATTTGGGATTTGAACGACCTTAAGAAGTTGGAATGCGTCTCTGAGTTTGGTGAGGTCCACGAGAGCTGGGTTCTCAGCACACAAAGCGACTACCGTCGCATGATTTCGACAGGCCAGATTCCTAAGATTCACATCATGGATTTTGGTGCTAGAGTAAAGGGCGCCGAATTGTTGAAGAGCCCGCCAGCCATTAAGTTGTGGTAAAAAGTCAAAAGTTTGCGTGTTTTTCATTATTCGATTGCCGCCTTTGTTTGTCTTGTGCGGCTATTTTCATTGTTCCTTTGTCTTGGGTATCAGCATTGTTTCGGTTCTTTTTCGTACATTGTTTTATGTCTTCTTTGTTTGGCGACGATATTGGATTTGGCGGTGGCTGAGGGAGGCCGGATTTTTATATCCATTATTTATTATTCATGTTTTGGTTACTTTTGCCTGTCTTTGCATTATTTTTCCATCAAGAGTTTTTCGGATCACCGGAGTTCATAATAGACTTCTCTTTTTCTGTTATTTTAGATTGTTTGCTTGTTTTGTGACATGTCTTGGCTTTTCTGCGTTAATGCGAAGCCAGCAGTGATTGCTGTTACTATGCTTGTTATTTTCTTGAAGCGGGGTAGACATATCAGATGTAAAGATTTTGATCATTGACATGACCAACGGTATAATTCGTCGTCACCAGCGTTAGAGGTGTGCCTTGCGTTTCTATAAACTCGTTTGGTGGGGTTACACTAATGTTGACACCTTAGCCTGTATCCATGGTCTTGAAGGGTTGATTACTGCGAACATTTTGTTGAATATCGCCGTATACTATGCCCCGATGACTCCAAATCTGAACTCGCCAGTTATATAACTACCCAACACCGCAGAAGTTAGTCATTTTCCAACGGGTATAAACGTGTCTCTAGTATCCGTAGATAGTCCACACTAGCGCAATGAAGACAGTCAACATCCCAAGAACAACACCCTGCCAAGCCGATAATTCAACTCCAGTCCACGACGCCTCCCCGCCCTAGCTCTGGGGGGTTCAGCCCCACCAACTGCCTGGCACAATACCTCTGACAAGTCGCCCTATAAATACTGAGTACTATAAAGACCTTTTAATTGGCCATTGACTGGATTGTTAATTGCCTCTTCATCTTTATCCACTCTTTTGCATTTATAGTCTTCCCCACACTAAAACCGGGGGTGGTGTAACCACTTTAGCCATATTCAGGCTGATGGAGGTGGCAGACAGGGATAACCCTACCCACACTGGACATGCCTAAATAGGTAACGACATACGACATTGGCAGACTTCCATTAGTATCGTGACTGTTAATGTCAATTACATTTTGTCTTATTGAAGAACATGCTGAATAGCATTGAAAGATATATTATCATCGTTCATATCAAAAAGTTCATCAAGTAGCAATAACATGCCAAATCCCACCCCATACTACTTTCGAAAGACGAAAAAAAAAAGCATCATGAACTTCATGATGATGTCATCAAAAAATAGAGGGTGAGGGGTCTAGTCAAGAATCAAACGGATAGAAGAAGAATTGCGCGGACCTCTGGCGAGACTTAGGTTGTCGGAGTTTAGGAAAAGTTAACCGACTCCGTCATCCCAGGTGGTTCCTCAAGATGTACATATCAAATTATAACTTATAAGGTGTCATTTCTTTCAACTACCGCGGCAAAACATGAGCAAAAAGATGAGAAATGGGGGAGAAACATGGTTCGATAGCCGGTACCCGTGTATCTCCTGGGGATGATACAATAGCACCGATCTACCGAACCAGCCATCTTCCTCATTCCTCGAACTAACATGGTTCTAGACCGTATTATGAATGGTAGTGTTGAGACTTCAGTCACGGCAACTACGATGAATAAAACAGTTATTGTAGAGTTGTTGTAACCCTCGGCTGCAAGCCCGTCGGGTTTCTAGCGAATCGCACACAACCTGGGCTTATAGAAATAGATTACTCGCATGTATGTTTAACGGATCATATACTTCAATGAGTGGTGTTGGAACGATAGGTTGTTGATAGCAAAGATCTATGTCTCTTGGTTGTACTGACTGTCTATAGAAGAAGTCTAGAGCCTCGTGATGAATGCTCATCCGCCCATGGCCTAGCTTGGTACGAAATAGAAAAGGGTGAAGGGGTGAGCAGCTGCGGACTATATCAAAACGTTATCCTTCCTCTCTATACTTCATGTACGCCTCTATTCTTGAAACGGTGTATAGTCCGACAAAAATCAGGATGACTAACGCTGTGTTAACGCATAGCGATAAATCGTCTATGTCCTACTAGAAGAGCCATAAGACTGCGCTCGCCATACTTTGTTGTAGTCTCCTCCCGCCATAAACGACGCCTTCTGTTTCTAACACGGGAATAGTTGTCTACTCTCGGTGGTGCGAGGTGAACAATTATCTCTGATCGATTAAGGTAGTTGATTATTTTATTTCATGTACGGCCTTGGTATGTCAAAGGAGCCCTACGGTGACAGCAGAACCAACATTTTGTTCCTCCCAAATTACAAGCTTCTTTATGTTTCCCTTTGTCTCTAGAACTTGGCAAGGGGAATCCCCGAGAGCCAATTGTAAAAAAATAGTCTTAGAGAACATGACGTTTCTTCATGCCGGGATCTAGAATCATCGCCGTGTAGATTCCGTGACGGCCTCGGCTTCTGCCGAGTATTTGTCGAGATGGATCCCGTGAACTTCTTCGGAAAAGTACAAATACCCCGGCCTGTGTCTTGGTTTGGTCTAATATATCATTCCCCTTCATTCAAACACCAGAACTTTGTACACACTATACATTATTGCCATCACAAGTGACCACTATGTCACCATTTCATAACAAGTAAGTACAAGATATTCTTGTACTAGCACATCAATAATTTAACTTCTTTTCAGCATCCCAAAGAAAACCGTCTTTGACCCCTACACCTATGATCTTCACATAAGCCTTGCGCATGACAAGTGGCTCGATGCTCTACACGGTTTCCTCTGCTTGATTCCAGCCTACGTGGGATCGCTCTATGATCTGGAAATGCTCGTCAATATCTTCGCCGGGTCCACAATCACAATCATGGGCCTGTCGAAAGTTCTCGTGAGAGAGGCCAAAAACCTCGCTGAGATATTTAGTCAAATACTCCAAATAGGCCGACGACACGCCGGGTCTATTGAGGAATCGTGGAAAGAAGTGAAATCTGCGTTTCTCAATTTTGAGGCGGAAATGCTGCTTAGAGGCCCAAACTATGATGCATTACTTCATTGTGACGTTATTATCGACAACCTTAACTTATTCGGTGAAGAGATAGACACCATGCTCGAGAAACATTTGGGTCGGGCTGTTTAAGCTTTTTTTTATCACACCCGGTTAGCACGTCCTTTTAGAGAATTTCAATAGAAAGTTAGCTTGTCTTGTGATAACTTGTTTTTTTGTTTGTGGTGGTCTATTTCGTGAAACTATTTGAGTTTTCGAGTATTAGGTGATCGGGTGAATGTACTCACCACCACTGCTGTGGATTCCAAGAAGATGGCTCTCTATTGATTTATCGGGCCAAGACTTGTCTAATTATTGGGGACTATCTTATTAGTGTCTTGATATTCTTGCGGTTAAGCTTGTCAGGCGTCAAACTCGACGCACCGGCGACAGATAGTCACTGTATCTAACCCAACTCGAGACTTTGATATATCCCCATTTTATAGCACACGGATTTTAGTCTAGATTCTTGGGCATGTCCATTTAAAGTTGGCCACATTCATTTAGCTTGGATTAACCCCCGGGTGTACCGGATAATTAGTGGGGTGAAGGATCATTTGAGTTGATCCACAACCAACGATCAGCGATGATCCGGAATAGTTTGTAAGCGTCAACGGCATATTCAATATCATCATCGAGAGGATTAAACCAGAAGACATTAAGTGAGATCCATACCGAAAGGCCGAGTAGGTTCAGTCTCTAAACGGCCAAGTCTATGCTCCCGGGGCCGCTACCGAAAATGTGGGGCTGAATCGGGATGACAACAAGATCAAGCATGGGCGGTCAAGGCTGTAACCGACTCCCTGGTCGTCTTCAATGAGCAAGTGTACTGTATCTGGAACGGGCTACAACAGAGCTTAGTCACCCAACCTTTGTTTGTGGGGGATCTCAAGATGAATGCCGGTGACGACAAGGCCATCAAGATGATCATCCAAGACTCCTGGATTGAGGCTACTATATCACAGAAGTCAATCGTCAATTCTGTTCGTGGACCCAAACAACTGACGAAAAGCTTGAAGCCTTTCTACTTGTATGCTAACTGTCAGGCAGCATCAGAGGTAGTGCACCTTATTATCTCTCTAAATCGTTCAATATAGGCAACTAAAAATATCACTCAAAGCCTATCGATCTAGTTATCATAGAGACCTCCAGTATTTTCTGGAGTCTTCAATCAAGTCAGCTTTCCTAACTTTTATTTTCTGCTCATTTTCATGGTTTCATATTGTTCAAGCAGCACACCTTCACTCTCGGTCGTCTTCTTGTGTCTCTCTCCAGCGAACAACCTACGTCTGGGGAATTTAATTGGAGCTACGATATTGATCGCCACCCAACACACTCGCATCGCTTTAAGCGCCCCGGGGGATATTCGAGATGCCATCAATTGAAATGGCCTTGGCCAGGAGTATTGATAGGGCTCTAATGTCAGTGGACTCCAACCATCCGACGAGTCCCTTCATTCCAACCGATGGCTCTTTCTGGTTCGACGATTCCAAAAATACTACTTCAACCTGGAACAACTGTATGGCCGAACCATTGTGCGAGTTAGTATTTTTCCTCCACCTTGTTAGTGTCACCGAACACCTGGTACTGACCTTCAATAGATGGCCCCTCTTGATCACCCTCGTCTTAGCCGCAGTTCTTGTTTGTAGTGCTATAGTCTGGTGTGTGACTAGATGCAGATGTGGCTGCTGTTCTCTATGTTGTGCATGCTGTCACGCTATCAAGTGTCCTTGCAATTGTATACGCTACTTCACTTTTCTTCGGATCAAGAGAAGTCAAAGCAGCCATCCCAACTCTTCTGTCGTCTCTCAGACCGAGCAAAGAACCATTTATGAGTCAGAGCCGCCTATGACAATGCATAGGAGACACATCTGAACGTATATATCTTCGGTTCAAGGGATCCCAGCCCTTCTTAGGCTATCCAATTTGGTCAAGTCACAGGTCGGTGATTATTTTAGATACAAGAGGTTCACACAATGAATTCAACTACAGATCAATATCTCATCGTCCACTTATTTCCCATCATATTTGTCACCTTCATGTCGATGATCTCGTCGATATCTATTCTGGATTCCGCAAGCTATACGTAAGTACGCACCTTCCATAGGCTCAATAGATATTGGCCGGCCAGTGATCTACACCGAGACGTTGCTGCCTTAGAGGCACAAAAAGCAAAAAGGAGAGGATGGGGTCAGGAATCTAACAGATAGAATAAAGATTGCTCAAGTCTGTAGCGAGAAACAATCAGTTTTCATCACGCTGTAAAAGTATAACTTGTCTCCAACCACCAAACATCATCATCCAAGCTCTCCGGTTTTCCCCTCAAGCTCTCTCGGTATACAACTATGGGTCTGTTTGCGTATACACAAGCCAGACACAACTCCTAACGTTAGGCAAACCAAGTTTGAGTTTGAATTCTCTGTGCCGTCTATGAACTTTGGTTTGTATCCAGTTCCAGTCACAGTTCATTACCTACCCCTCATGTTGTGTTACGCATAGGTATTGGCCAAGTCACGGAAATATGTACACTGGTACTCTCAGAATTGTGTCACTGGTTGTTTCGGGTCATTCACGATATCTACTGGCTATTTGGCAGCATAAAGCCTCTAGCGTTATCGTACGGTTTGACTTCTTGTGGTTACTCTATTTTACATTTACTACCGCGTAGACCAAAAAAAAACGAAGTCGTCACTAAGCAATGAATTAATAGTCCGTAGTTACGCTTATTTTATCAATAATCCACGGTCTTGTGGTCTAGTGGTATGATTCTCGCTTAGGGTCCACCCTAATGCACTGCATGCGAGAGGTCCCGTGTTCGATCCACGGCAAGACCCCATCTTTTTTTGTGATTCAGTTTTAAAATCCACGTATTCAATTGGAGGTACTCACTCATTGATCTATTTTTGCTCGTCCGTCACTTTTGTGATTCTACGGTGTTTGAATTCCTGCGGGTGAAATGACGGACAAACAATTTGCTCTAATATCCACGAATTTGCGCAACGCATCACCGGTTTTATCTTGACCTGCATATATGCTCGAGCGCCTTATACTCTTTGTCAGAAATCACTCTGGCTATGAGGTCTATACTTTACTTTTTTACAGGGTCTTTTAGGAGATTCTAAATGAGCCTACGTAAAGTTGGGCTGGGGGACGGATAGGCGAGGTGATGTCCTGTCCATTCTTTTGAGCGGAATTGTCACTGCGTGGACTTGGACCAGATACTGGTTGAATCGGCCGTGATCCCCATGTTAATAAACCATCCACTATAGACCACTCATACCCAGATGCTCGGCGTCAGGGTGTCTGACAGGTATGTATGTACGACTCTGGCAGGGCAACGGTGGCGTTAGCTGGCTGATTTTCAAATTGGTACCTTGAGGACAAAAGCATAGCATCAAATGGTAGACGACCGAAACAACTAGATCCGAGCCATCAATGCTGTTAGCTGGAAAACGGTAGAGATTCAACCCGAGTCGTCGGCCGGTGTCAGAAATCACGGGTGCTGCTCGCCTATCAAGCTTGGCGATGCAATCACCCGGTCAATATTCTGATGCCGTGTTATAAATGGGCTGTAAACGGCAATTGTTATGCCGTTAGCTATGGAGGGGTACGGTGGTGGTGGTGTATGCAAAAGGCCGTCGAGCAGAAGGATCCGGACGGGTGATGTGGATGAAGCAGTAATTATGCTGTTGTGGTTGAGGTTTGTTGTAATTGCATGCCTCTAGCGGTAGTGAATGTTTTACCATGTGTATGTTTGCGTGTGTTAGTGTTCTTTTTTTCATGTGTGGCTACACAAGATTTTTCTATCACGTAGAAAACGGTGGGTCGTACATACTATGCAAGGCGGGGAAGGGACGAAAGTAGGGATTCGGGTGGCGAATGGACGTACAGGGCGAGCCCGAAGCGGTTGATATGGATCGGGACGAGACATCTGGATACGGGGACGCGTAAGAGCCTGATGTTTGGTTAGGTGGTGGTGCATGAAGGATTGCCGGTGGTTGTATATGGGGTTAGTTTCCTGATTCAAGGTATGGCTGGTAGACAACTCCTTTATGTTCGTGAAGGGCAATCTATACCTTGACCGGCCGGTGTATTCAACAAATAATCCGTGAAGATTTCAATGTCCTGTGTGGCCCACCTCGGGAGTCCTTCCTGTACATACAAGGCAACGATTGTCCCACGGACTGCCCGAACAGTAAAGTTTGCCGCTACATACATGCAAATGCTACCAGAGCCCCATATGTTACTTCTCATGCAAAAGCCCATCGGCCGCAGAACAAGCCACCAGTTACTTCTGCCCTTCCTTGTAACCTTGTGTGACAGTGTCATGTCAGATCGGTGTTAAAACACATGCAGTTTTATGAAGACAATGGCGCTCATTATTTGATTGGTATTGAGACGAATATGCGAACGGCTTGCGGCAGTTTTCACTTTTATCGAATTCAACAGTGAGGTTTACTACATATGTCGTCAATTTCCGTTTACATGGGTTTTGAAGCGGAAATCAAATGCGGCCTTACGCAGTGTATGATAGACAAAGATCTACAATATGATGACAGGCTCACGTGACAGACAGAAAGCCCATTTGGTCTAATAATCGACCGTCTTTTTGTTACGGTGATGACCACCGGTTGTAGCCATAGAAAGGCATAATTCAAAAAAACTTGGATTGTAGACATCCATCACATACAGGTCATTAGATGATTGGACCGCTTGCAATGTAAGGTAGACTTCGAGTATTCTCCGATCATGCGGGTATACAAATACTGGTATGGATGCCAAAAGACCGCGGCTTTCTAGGTACACAGAAGCGGGCCTATCGGCGGATCGGATACACTAGAACGGTGATGTACGGATGACGTTGGTGCGGGTTTCTTATGGAAGGTGGTGTCCGGTTAAAGCAAATATCCTCCGACACCATGTGATTTTGCCTCCATGACCTTTTACCGAACAGGATACCTCCACAATATAGGGAAAAAGGGTGAATACTCCGAGAACTACAGCCGTGAAACACCCCTCCCCACACGAAAAAAAAGAAACTAATGTCTTTGCCATGCTACATGTGACTCCATTTCGATACCCGACGAACAGAATAAGTCCCAGCGGAGACCACGGGAACAGAGCGAGATGCAGTCGTTCTGTTCTGCCTGTCACAGAATTTGGAGGATTGTGAACGGGGGCGTGTACGATTCTGAAACGTCGCCGCCGAATTGAAATTGTCAGAAGTTTCGAATGGGGGACGAGCGTGGAAAAAACAACCCACTATGTTGGGCGAGAACGACAGGCGCCAGACCACTGGGTGGTGGTGATTTACAGGCGATCTGTCGATGGTGTTCACGGCGATCGGCCGATTACATGACCGGCATCGCGAGATACTGATTTTTTTAGTGGTGGGTTTTTTTGACCATGGTGGTTCAGATAGACTATGGAATAAGCGCGTGAACAATGCAAGGAAGACAGCCGAGAAGACTCTAATAGCCGCTGCCAAAAATGGACAATCATTAGCCTCATTTCTATAAACTCTTCAAGACCTCTTATGACTTTGATGACGTATACCTTGGAGGCGACACAGCTAGTCCCAGCGGTTCTTTCACTCCGTGAAATCGTGGAAGGAACACCCGGGTATAGATGTTTCACGATTCCGCACACTCAATCGCCGGCGATGACGGCCTGCCAACTCAACCCGTTTAGTGGACAGGGGCCCCTTCTCGGTTGGGCTGTTTATAGGGCGGAGGTGCTAAAAAAAAGTCCGTTTCAGCTATCTTTTGCTTGGTGATTGGCTGTGGGGTGGTCGCGTTAGTGGGTTGGCGGTTGTTTCGACAGGACTGATTGGGTGGGATTGCTCGGCACTTGTCCACGCCACAGCAAGTCCAGAACTAACTTCATGGAGAGTTGATACTATTGTCGTCATTGCCAAGGGAGACGACACTCAATGGATTCATGCTTGACGATGGTTTTCAGGCGCCCGAATTTAGATGCGTAGATATTTGGGTTTGGTTGATGCAAGACCTGCTGCAACTCTGAGGTCGCCACTATCTGCCTATTTACATAGCTATGATGCATGATGCGCCATTAACTTTATTGTTCCTCAAAAAAGTGTATTGATATGTATGGGGCTACAGTTGGATAATCATTGGTAAATGTTTGAAACAGTGATAATTTTTATATCAAAAGTTCTCATCGGAGTTTGTTGTTTTTTAGAATCGCCGTGTGATTGATTAGTTTTCTTAGTAACTCGTTTCAATGTATGGTAGGGTTATGACCCTCATTCACATATACTATAATCACGATGGCACGGGTATTCAGTAAACCACGCGATTTCCCCTAAGTTGTACGAACATGAACCTAATCCCCTTTTATACGCATAAGCAATCTCACTCTAAGTTAACCACTCAGTTGTCGACATCTTCACATATCGAACTATTAGACAACACAGCTTCATATCATCATCCCGTTTTTGGCTACTGGGCTACACAACACAGTCCATTGGGATCCCTCTCTAGCCCTCTACGCGGCAAAGCTGAAATTCGACAAAGCTACATTCCATAGGTGCCAATCGCCATCACAACAGCACTAGTTGTCGATTGGTGTCCATACTTTACAAGGGGTTTATTGATATTTGCATTGCAGCACTCACATTTATTTTACCAAGAAATAGTTTCTGGGAGCTTCGGAATTGTATCAAGAGTTACGATTTTATCACTCGCTAAGCCAGTCGGTACCTGGTTACATTCCAACTTTGTGAATTGGCTCCATAAGCACTTAACCAACAATAGATGGTGACAGCGATCACATTGTCTTGACAGTCGGCCCAAAATACCATGATGTGCTTGTGTGACCAGCTGTGAACATCAATTGACTTTACTCGCCAACTAACAAGACTCTAACTTCATGCTTGTGATTTAATTAAGTTGCATTAGTCTCACTTTACAAAGGCTTCCTGCCTGCCTACTACCATTAATTGGCTCACGCTGGCCCAAGCCCCCCACAACCAGCGCTTAGACTCACACCCCAGTGTTTCTCCGCAACACTTCTAAGAACCATTTACTGTCGACTTAGAGCTGCACGCCCCTCCTGTATTGCAACGTCTACCCCTCCACGCCGTCCTTTCATCTTGCGTGTCCCCCTGGCTGCTTCGACGACGCAGCACTACTATACCATTTGATCGGACCAAGAGATCTAGTCTCGTTGAGAGTTAACCGGTATCTCATACCGCAACCAGAACCGCTCTTCAATATACACTAGTAAAAAAGACAGCCATGGCGTGGAAACACAATGATAATGCCCATGATGAGGAGGCCTCTGAGGGTTTGCTCGCCGGTGAATTGGACTATTCTGCGGACCTGCCGCTGCACAGAATGGACCGTGACACATTGAAGCGGAGCGAGAGCGGCTGCACCCCCAACACCTGGCGCACGAGCGTCGAAGCCTGTTGTTCCCATGTAAGTGGCACTCTAAGTAGTTACTCCAAGGACCAATCCATATTGCACCCCATTTCCCAAACGGGCGACACAAACCCGCACCATCGTTGGTTGTGCAAAGGCCCCACCTGCCTCATTTCTATATAACATCACTGCGTCTCGAGCATGTTGTTTCCTTCCTGCCCTTCTTTCTCTTCTTCACCATCAACGACACTTCCGTTCTTGTGATACTGCAACGCATTTAGTGTGTGTCTGCCTGTTGTTTCCATTCTCTCTCTTTATTTCTATACCAGCTCAGCGAGCCTTCAACTGTTCCTTCCCAGTGAGCCAACTTGCTCATTCCTTTTCTGCTGTGCAGTCGTTCTTTATTGCCATTCATTCTCTACCAGCCTTGTCTGTTTCCTCTTGATCTCTTATTCATACTAGTACTGCCGTACTTGTATCCCTTGCCATATTTTATTCTTTACAACAACAAGTATCACGACGTTGACAGCTCGTCGTTTGACCTCTGGTTACGTCATCCCTCAAACACCAGACATTTCCCTCTCCTGTCTATAATTCAGTCAAAAGGTAAATAATATCTGATGAAAATGATTTGCATGATCTACTGGCGAGTGCCGATGGGGCCATCCCTTGTGGGGTCCCCGTGCCGACGCCGTCGTGAGAACCAAATCTCCGCCACATTCTTCGATTAACTCGGCGTCGTCAACATTCTCTTTTCTCCATTCCAATGTTTTCTCAATTCTTATTACCCGGAACGGCTTGATCATCGCAGAAGGCTAAACACATCAGCGGTCTATATAATGGCCAACATCACCATGAACAGTTTAGCTAACATATCCCTCTTCACAGTCACCCAAATTTCTTTTCTTCTTCCTTTCACGCAAGTCGTGCTTAACAATCACAATGGTTTCTGCCATTCTTCTCACGGTCGTTACGACCCTCAGACTTTTCGCCATTGGCGCTTCTGCTTTGCCCGCACCTGTTTCCGATTCTACCAGTGTTTCCGCCGCAGCTACTAGCAGCTCCGACTGGTGGTTCTCTCAGGTCACTCGTCAGGGTACCGTCGCTTTCTCTACTGATGCGTCTAACTACACCATTTTCAGAAATGTCAAGGACTTTGGCGCCAAAGGTGACGGATCCACCGATGATACTGCGGCCATCAACGCTGCTATCTCTTCGGGTAACCGTTGCGGACAGAAGTGTGACTCCAGCACTATCACTCCTGCTATTGTTTACTTCCCTCCCGGTACCTACATGGTCAGCGAGCCTCTGGTCATGTACTACTACTCTCAGTTGATTGGTGACGCTATTAACCGTCCCATAATCAAGTCTACCGCCTCTTTTGCTGGTATGGCTATTCTCGACTCTGATCCCTATGATACCAACGGCAACAACTGGTTCACCAACCAGAACAACTTCTTCCGTGGTGTTCGTAACTTCGTCATTGACATGACTGAACAGCCTGTCAGTGCCGGTACTGGTATCCATTGGCAGGTTGCTCAGGCTACCTCTCTGCAGAACATTGAGTTCAACATGCGTACTGACGGTGGCGACGACAACAAGCAGCAGGGTATCTTCATGGACAACGGTTCTGGTTCTTTCTTCTCCGATCTTGTGTTCAACGGTGGCCAGTACGGCGCTTTCCTTGGTAACCAGCAGTTCACCACTCGCAACCTGACTTTCAACAACTGCAAGACCGCTATCTATATGAACTGGAACTGGGCTTGGACTTTCCACGGCGTCACTATAGACAACTGTGAAGTCGGTCTCGACATGGGCGAGTCTTCCAACACTGGCTCCGTCCTTATGGTTGACTCCAAGATCTCCAACACTCCCATTGGTATCCAGACCCGTTACACCACAAGCAGCGCCTTCACCAACGGCACTCTCATTCTTGACAACGTTGATATGTCCACCAATGTCCCCAAGGCCATTGTGAACACCGATTCCCAGGCTACTATTCTCGCTGGTAACCAGAAGATTGCTGGTTATGTTCAGGGTCGCTCCTACTCTGGTTCTTCTACTGGCAAGGCTGTCCAGGGCACCCAAGCCGGCGCTACTAGACCCACCCCTCTCGTTGACTCTTCTGGCAACATTGTTACTCGCTCCAAGCCTCTGTACACTGATGTTCCCCTGTCCAGCATTGTCAGCGTCAAGGCCCAGGGTGCCAAGGGTGATGGTGTTACCGATGACACTGCTGCCATCCAGAAGATTTTCGACAGCGCTACTTCTGACCAGCTGATTTACTTTGACCACGGTGCTTACCTTGTTACTAAGACTATCGACGTCCCCAAGGATATTCGCATCACTGGTGAGATTTGGCCCTTGATTATGGCTGGTGGTAACTCTACCTTCCAGGATCAGACCAACCCTCAGCCCGTTTTCCGTGTTGGTAAGGCTGGCGATGTTGGTAACGTTGAGATCACTGATCTTATGTTCGAGACCAAGGGTGCCCAGCCCGGTGCCATCATGATGGAGTGGAACCTTGAGAGCGAGACCGCGGGCCAATCTGGTATGTGGGACACTCACTTCCGTATTGGTGGATCCGCTGGTACTGAGCTTCAGTCGGACACATGCATGAAAACGCCTACTGTCGATACTGCCGCTAAGGCCGAATGCATGGGAGCCTTCTTGTTGTTCCACCTCACCACCTCTGGCTCAGTCTACCTCGAGAACACCTGGTTCTGGGTTGCTGACCACGAGCTTGATCTTTCGGACCACTCTCAGATCAACATCTACAACGGCCGTGGTGTTCTCCTCGAGTCTCAGAAGGGTGCTTGGCTTTGGGGTATTAGCTCGGAGCACAATGTTATGTACAACTACCAGCTCTCCAACGCCAAGAACGTCTTCATGAGTCTCCCTCAGACTGAGACTGCCTACTTCCAGGGCAACCCCACCGCCCTTACTCCCTTTGACATGAACACTGCCTTCAACGATCCCGACTTTGACACCATTTGCGCCGGCGTATCCAAGTGCGAGCGCACCATTGGGTTCCGTGCTGTTGATTCCAGCGATGTTCTTCTCTTTGGCGGTGGCTTTTACTCGTTCTTCGACAACTATGAGCAGACTTGCCTGACGACTGAGGATTGCCAACGCGATATGGTACGCGTTGAGAACTCCACTGTCGCCATGTACGGTATCACTACCAAGGCTGCTACCAACATGTTTGTTCTCGATGGCGAGGCTGCCGTTCTCCAGAAGGACAACACCAATGTCTTTGGCTCTGCTGTGGCTTTGTTCAGCTCGTCGGGCTAGACTCCTGACCCGTATTCAAACTAGAAGCAGAAGGGGATGCGTGGTGGCAAACCGTCGATGCCATCCATCGGGCGGAAGAAAAAGGGCGGATGGTGGGATGAGGCTGAGGACGATGATAATCACCATGGCAAGGTTGTTCATCACGAACCTGGTGAGCACTATTGGCCTGGCCATCCTTGGCATCATGTGGACGACAATGGGTTGCACCATCCCGGTGTCCCGTGGCACGGCGATGACGACCATGACAACCATTGGCCTGGAAATCCGTGGCATGGGCCCGGCTCCCATGATGACGAGGATGACGATGATGACGACGACGATGATGATGATGATGGCAAAGACCAGAAACCATATGGTTCTCAGCCGTTTTCGCAGCATCCTAGTTACGACTATGGCCAACATGATGACCATAACAACAAGGCTGGCGATGAGGAGAAGAAGCTCAAAGAGCTGTTTCATCCAAAGAAGAAGTCTGGTGCTAATTGTCGTTCTCCTTCTCTCCGGGTGTTTTTGATTCTTTGTGGAGGTTTTATTTCTTTTATGATTTTGTGATTTTATTCTTTTTGGGTATTGGTTATTGGCATTTTCTTTTGTTATTAGTTTTTTTTCTCTTCTGGATCACTTGATTTTTCGTTCTTGTGATCCGTCCATTTGGACTTTTTATTCTTAACTTTCCCCGGTGGTGGACTTATTACATTCAATACAATATGTTTTCGTTTGTCTTGCAACAATTTGGTGTTTATAATGTGAATGTCCCAAAGGTTTGAAGATTTCCGCATTTGGCTTCTCTTACACAAATTCCAGTAAATTTCCTAATCCGGATGTTCTCAGACGGCCCGGGTAAACTCTGGTTGTCTGGTGTTTCGAATGTCAAGCAGGTCATAGCTGTAGCCAAAACGCGACATTTCTTCAATGAAATCATTTGGAGAAGTGAGTTACTTTTTTCAAAGATTTGCCCAACCGTCAAGGTAACATTATCATCGGACATCAGGTACATATTATATATCCGTACCAAATCCACAGCAACAAGAAATAAACATACCCCAGAATCGACTGATAAACCCCTGTTCTTCACCAACTACCCCGCCAAGCTGAACACCAGCAGCGTCCATACAGACCTAGTAACAATGGCCGTCCCAACCCGCGTCTACACATACCGGCCCCCCACGGTGATTAAATACTGGCTCGTCATCTCCACGATCCTCGTCACATGGGACTTCCTATATATCTTCCTCCGGCCGTACTCACTGCCCGGCGGGTCTCTCCATTTCCTATGGGAACCGTATGCGTTATATGGCGAGGTGGATAAGGTGTATGGTGTGGAAGGGTGGGAAGCAGGAGAGGGCTTTGCCGGGGCGCAGAGTGCGTTGAATGTCGTGGAGAACTTTTTGTATTGGGGCTTTTTGAGCGGTGGGGAGAAGGTGGGGAGGGGGGGTGTTTTGGTGGGTTTTTCGGGGGCGGTTATGACGTTGAGTAAGACGGTGCTTTATGGACTTAATGAGGTGTTTTCGGGGTGGGGGAATATCGGACATAATGATCTTTATACTATCATTACCCTGTGGGCTATCCCCAAGTACGTATCGTTAAAGACATCTTCATCGTACTCATAAACTAACACAAAATAGCATCTTCTGGATTCTTTTCCCCAGCTACATGGTGTATACTCTCGGCTCGGAAATTTACAACGCCATGTCTGTAAGCGAGTCACACAACAAAGAGGAGTAACGCATTCATACTTGTACAGATTCAAATTCAGAACATATTTGTCATCAGACAAAACGCATGTATTTGGGTTCACCAAAGCTAGCTAAACAACACATAACAAATAACAACATGCGATGACGTCTCTCGTTTAAGTCTTGGCTAACCAAGTAGTGGCAACAGCCAGGGAGAATAGAAAGAAGAAGAAAAGTAATAGCACAAGCCGGTGGTATAAGGAATGTCATAGGAAATAAATGAGCGGACAGCGCGGTATTCACGCCAATACGAACCATGAAGAAAAAGAAAGGCCAATGATGCCTATAGAGGCGTATGTCCCCCGATATTGTTGTATGTGTCCCACTCTGCACCCCCGTCCTCCACAACCGGCATTTCGATTCTCAACGGTAACGTCCGACTGCGTACATTTGAATGGCCCGGTCTCTTGAGAAGCTGTTGTTGCATACTCTTAGATGCTGGATCCCAGTTCATCAACGCCAGTTTTGGTGACTCGGTAAGCGTTGAATCAGTCACTGTCTGAGTTTTGCCGGGGCTCATTACACATTGTGTTGAACGACGTCTCAGCTTCTTGGTCGATGGAAGGGCAGACCACGAAACGATTGAACTTGGCAAAACCGGGGACACAGCAATTGACGTGTTGGCCGTCGAGTATGTCGCGACTGTGGAGGCGGTACAGGCACTAGAATTGGATGCTGTAGAATGAGACCGAGCAGTAGTCGGGGTAGGTGGCACAATAACAGTCGGGATAACAGCCGACGCAGTTAAAGGGCGCTCCATCTCGCATGCGGATGAGCGCTTGAAGTCGAAAAGGGCGACAGTTGAATCAGTCGTAGCGAGCTTTCCAGGTTTCAGTTCTGTCGACAAATCGAAGTCTGGCACGTGGAAATCATCGGGTGACGACACCCAAATAGGGGAGTCGACTGATTGGTGTTCGCGTTGGCCTTCAAAGGCCTCGCGGAAGGGTGTTGGTGGAAGCTCCTCATCTGGCGATGGAAGGTCATCATCACGGTGGCCCTTGCCGGACGGATTCCGGAATATACTAAGTCTGCGGAACATTTCACCGTGGGCAAAACTGCGGCCTAGACTCACAGCCCTGTTGATGTTGCTGGCTGCTGGTTGACCTTGGCTTGATAACGCACTGGGTGCGCTATGGTTGCGGTGTTTCTCGGCCAGGTAGTCAATGTCGGGCTCAATCTCAAACATCACCGTCGGTGGAGACTCGGTCAGACGCATCGCCATTATGTCGTATTGCGTCGCATCGTGTTCCACCGACTGCGAACTTTGGGCTGGTACTGCATGCTTCCATGGCGGAAGGTCTTTGGTCGAAATAGCCAACAGGTAGCGTGCCGTCTCAATTTCGCGAACCTCAACAGGCGGCTGAGTGACCGATCGCAGGGCTTGATACACGCCGTACACAAGAATCCATCTGATTTTCCGCGCGTCGATTAAAGACAGTCGCTCCTTGCGTTCCACCTTGGAGGGACGAAAAACAGACTGTTCCTCAAACTTGCAGAACTTAGCCACCAATGCATTTGTTGACAGATTCTTGCGTTTGTTGCAGGCATTTTTGAGTGCATCTACTTGCACAATCCGAGCTTCTGGCTTAGCCTTTTCTGTTCTTGTGAGCCACGATGAGATGCTCATGGTGCGGTTACACCCATGTGGTGAGACCTCAGGCAACCTAGGCAGGGGATGGGGCAGCGACTTATACCCACAGCGCATGTCAAAAGACGTTACACTTTGAAAAGCACAAATACCACCTTGCGCCAAACGGGGTGTTGCTTGTGTCGAAGTGAAAGAGTCGTCGACAAGGAACTCGTACAAGTGCTCAAAGTCTGTCCTCATTTCATCCAGAACCTGTTTGCTAAAAATACAATGTTCCGGATCCGTGGTGACTGACGGGGGTGGGTAATTCCCGAGCTGTGCTGAATAATGTTTTATCAGACACTCACGGAAACGGTCGAGATGGTGTCTGCCACTGGTAGTGAGCCCCAGGTTGACGGCGGAGAACTCGTCGGAGAGGAAGGTTTCAAGGCTACGCGAGACCTTGTTGAGTCGGACGTCATATTCAGTGCGTTCTTGAAGGATACGAGCCTGCGAGATGCTACTGATGTACTGTTGTTGATAGTTTGAACGTTAGTCCCTGTAATGTTGCCGCTAATGTTAACCTAGTTCTCACCTTGTACTCTGAACTCAAAAATAACATGCTCTTCATTCCCACGCAATGGGCAAAAGCGTCAATGTACATCTCATCGAAATGAAAATGTTCACTGATATGGAGAATGGCTAGAGCATGGTTGGGCAAGTTCTGCATGTTAAGGTAACCTTCCTCTTCAATGTACTCCAGCAAACCGTGTAGATTGTTTGACCCCGGGATGCGGAACCGGTCCAAAGTATCCAGGAGTTCAATTATGGCCCCGCCGAGATGAGCACCGACCAGCGAACGCCGACAGATCCAAGCAAAAAGGTTCCGGATAGCCAGGTAAAAGCTGGAAGTCGATTGACTCTCATGGAAATCTGGTGGCGGGATGTAGAGCTCAATCTGGTGGTGGGGGTGGCTATATTGCCAGTTGTCAATGTCCGAGTATTTTGTGCGGCCGGAAGCAATGGACCTCCGCAGTTCAGGTGAAGAGAACTCGGCGATTAGTGGATGGCAATCCTTCTCCAAAATGGCAGCAAGTGGTACCTTGAAGGAAGGACCACGACGAGATGTACCTCGAGCGAACAAGTACACCAAGCAGGTCCCGGTATTATCCCAGAGTTCGGAATCCTAAAATATGGGTAGATGTGGTGTTAGAGCAAATGGAATTTGAATGCTAGGTCTTGTTGATAGTTAGCACATACCCGCTTGAGTTTATCCCAACTCTCGGCTGTCCGTGCTGCTCCGTCCCATCTCTTAAGAGAGGCCTCTGTTTTGCGGGAGGCTTCGATGTAGGCTTGATTTCTCAGCCATGAAGCCTTTGGCTTGGGTGTAGCCATGCTGCCAGTTTGGCGAGAATATTATGAGAGAATCAGATCGTGGCGATTGTTGAGATGGGGGATATGCGGCGTCTTATATAGATGGTGGAGTCTTTTGACAGTGCTATTCGGTGGTGTGGTGGGGTTGAATATTGAATGGCCCACGTCCGAAAAAAGAAATTCTGTCAAGGCAAGAGAAAACAGGATGTTGTAAAAATTAAATTATCCCAGACAGGCGGATTGATCACCCGAGGTGATGTGTGATAGATGATGACGTTGCAGATGAAGAAGTGATCTGGCGATTCGACAAGTATGTAGATGAAAAGTAAAAAGTCGGCGCAAACGAGAATTAAGTCGGCGAGATAATTTTGGAGTAAGCTCACAGTGGGGTTGTGGCTTAAAAAAAGATCAGAGTAAAAAGGAAAGTACAGAGAAAGTAATCATCAGGTAGTTGCATAAGTGTAGAAGGAAAACGGACAAACAAACACATTAAAAGGTAGGCACCAAAAGTGTGGAAGCCGGGCACAACAGCGGTTGCCGAAAACGAAGTACCAAGGAGAAAAGAGTGAAACAGGCGGAAAGGAAAGACAAGAAGAGAACCCGCAACAGACGAAAGAAGCAAAGAACAAGAAAACAAGACGAACTCCACCAAAAAGAAACTCACAAACCTCACCGTGTCTGCCGATAAAACACAAGAGCAACACGAAGGGAAACAAGAAAACGGGCTTTTTTAGAAGTTGCTGAAGTGGACGAGGTGAGGGAGATATTGGATTTTTGAATGAGCTTGAGATGGGTAAACGGAGACAATATTCAGAGACAATCCGCAGGAAAATGCCACACAAAATGAAAGAATTAATAGTGGCCGCCCATAAATTTGCTGACGACGATGGCGGCGTTTTGGTGTATCCCTTGTGTCAGAGAGAGCAGGAAGCCAAGGGAAGACGAAGAAATAGGACACCCTCCCTTCGGACCCGTGAACGGTAATAGTAAAACTGTGTCTTGGGCTTCTGCTCGACGCACAAGATTGGTGCGAATGTTTCTGGCTGTCTGTGGCGGTGGACAGTGGTCGACAAGGGAAGAAGGAAGCTGGATTAGAAAAGAGGCGTGCAGCCAGCAGCAAAGGCGGCGGTTCCGAGCCTCTGTAAAGTGTTGATCGAAGCCGGGATATACGGCAATTTAGAGGCCGTTGGGAGTAAGTACGACTTGATGTCCAATGTCACGAGCGTTAAAATGGTAGCGCGGTGGCGTTCCGCTGGCGTTGTCCTGTCTTGACAAAATACACGCTCTAGAAACAAACGATGGTGCAGTTGTGAACGGATTACCGCTTTTGCAAAAGGAGATGTGAGATTGTGCACTGTAAGATGAAGGTATGTATATTGGTGATGAGTTTAACCAAAGGGCAGACGTTCCGGTCCAAGATCCAAGGTGAACCAAGAACCAAAGAGCTAGAGGGACCACACGAACATGGACGTCGGTTATTATATCTAAATCCCAGGGAGACCCGTCATGGCTTCTGGTCGACCTTACGGGCCAGGACACACCTGGTTATCGATCGGTCCGGATCAAGGAACATCCATTATCCATCACAAATCACCAAGGATGGTCCTTTTCGTTGCCATTGACAAGATGTTTGTTTCTTTCCCATAGACTCGGCCAGCTGAGTATGTAGGCGCCACCAGCCTCAAGGCTGCAGGTAACCCAGACTGCACGGCTTCATTGTGCATCCTACAGACCTGCACACAAATCATCTCGTACAGCACGGTATTTTGACCACTGGATTTACAGTTTTGTTGGTTGATAGGCCTCCAAAGGCACTCGCACAAAACGGGTGTTTCTTTTTACTGTCCGTAGGATTCAACTCCCCGTCAGATCCGCTTAGATTTGCCGTCGAGAAGCTTCTGCTGAAGGAGGACGACAGATTGTAGACGGCTAATTAACTTCATAGTTGCTGGTTCATCGAGGCGAGCAGTTTGTGAGTGGTACATATATTCATACTTGAGGTGACGATCCTATATGGTGTATCCGGTGCTACGATCAAAATAAACTTTTACTCAACAGCGGACAGCAAATATCTATCAATGGTTCAACTCCGGCCTGGCAGACGCCGTCAAGGGAATCAGACACAAGTAAAAGGCCGTCATGCACAAGAAGAGCTATTGTTCTTCCGAGTCAAAGGCCCTGAAAATGACAAACTATCGGCTAGTCAAGGGCTTCGCTTGAAAGCATGACCCACGTTCCCGATGTCGAGATGCTCCTAGAAAGGGAGCCTCTCTCTCTTGACACTACCAATAGGTGGGGGCAAAACCCAACAACAAAACGGTCAGGCCGGGATGACTGAAGATCTGCAATATAGTTACCAGGATAGTGACGGCCACTAGCCTAGGGCTTGACGAAATAGACTAACCACTTTCGTACCCTCAGGCGGCGACAAGAAGCGACCGAAGAATGCAAATGTCGACTTGTTCTCTAGGAAATGCATGTCATGTGGTTTCACCATGGATCGCCAAAAGAATGCTGCTCTCGGACAGCCAAGCAAAACGCAGGGGCAAACCAATTCAGCTACAAAGTGACCCCCGGGGCCCAGGTTTGCTCCGACGTGTGTGCAAGTCCAAGTTGCTGGGATTGGCCGACCTGACGGCTTTGCGAACGGATGATTCCAATTGCACTTGACAAATTGATCGTCGCTCGCGAAGCCGCACGTTGGTTTGGTTCGTCGATCTTGAATTCGTCAGCGTGGACGACGACGACCGTCCAAATATGTTTGGTCACAAAAAACATGAAGCGGTGAGGCGGTGGAAGCGAAACCGACTGACTAAGTGTTGAAGTAAAAAAAACATGGTGTAGATTTGGATTTCATCGTTGTGGTTGTTGAGCTTGACGCCACAAAGGGAAATTCAATAGCCGTTTTAAGAAGAATGTTTTGACTACGGTAATCGATAAATTCAAATATTCAAATGTGTATAAAATTCCAGCGCTTGGAATGTTGCCCCAATTTGCATCTGGGGCACTTCCAAAACGGCCTGCTCGTTGCTTGGATAAACAAGAGAATGGCCTTTATTGGCAGTCCAGTTCCTCTCGCAGCCAATCGGCAGCCACGAAAGTCCGGGGCAAACTCGAGAAATGTGGCGTCTTCAGTATGCACACGAGACTCTTTTCATCGTGGGGGCCGTTATGTGTAAATGGAAGGTGCAAGAAACAATCGCCGGGAAAATTGAATATCATGATGTAGATGCCGACACTATACACCAGTATATAGGCTTTGAGACACCATAAAGTGTGGCACACAAATCTCCATTCATAAACAATAGAATACGTAGATTTTGGGCCTAGTGTGGATGGCTTGATGCGGAAGGAATCACAAGCCGCCTACCACAGCCGCCCGGCACTTGAGCCACCATACTTGGGCAACGAACAGCCTGGCGCAATATGAAGAAATCGGGTAGTCATCAGATATGTATGTATAGATATTCATGTGTACTTACATACAAGAACGGAAACACCATAAGTTTGATTAAACTTGCACGACGGCAGTACTTCTACAAGTCAATCTCCTAGGCCTCAAGGGAAACTGAGAAACTATTCGGTGAGTCCCGCCTTCACCGTAGGGATATAAATCCCGGGGTATGAACCAAACCCGCGACCACTTTATAACATGTCTCCATATATACCTGTATAAAAGCTGCATCCGGCTTAGTAAGGTATGTTCATGGAATATAGCTAGAATCTTGTCTTAAGAAAGTTAAGCCAAATGGATTCTATGGCTGACTATGTTAAGTGAGTGTATTCAGCTGTCGATTTAATCATGATGAACCATGGCTTGATATTTGCGTGTTTGTCGGTATTTTTAAGTGGCTCTCTGCCAAATCTTGAGTGACTTATGTACAATATAGTCTGAAGTCCCAGCACGCAATAACCAAATGGGATTGACACAGCCATAACCAGGATCAAGTCGGAGTTTTGTGTCACGTACTTTCGGTCTACACCAGTCAAATAGTCTTCGGCCTATCTATGTACATCACTTTCAAAATTCGTCATCTTCACCGGATGTACAGACTAGCCCCGTTGATTCAGGCACTTCTGTAAGTTCATCACACCATTAACATCATCAGTCTTACGTTCCCGTTACCCTGCGAAACCTCCCGCATGAAAAAAAGGTCATATCCCTCATGACCAACAATTACGCTGGCGCTGACGACGACATCGTCACAACCGCTGGCCTGTGAAAAACATGTGTTACGATGGTCCAGCACACTAAAACCTCTTTCTCAACTTCCACCAAGTTGGTCGGTACATGAACCTAATATCCTGTGATTTCTACTCTTGGCTCTGCCGTGCATCCTGTGGAAGGGATGGGGGGACGCCACTTCCAGAGTTTATCCTGGTGGTTGGTTTATTGGTGTTCCCTGTGTTCTCCTTCTTTTTCAGTCTACTGAAATTCCGCCCTGTCTTGAGTACAGGAGAGGAAGATTTCTGTGGAAACAACAATATTGTTGATTTACTCGGAGAATGGAATAAGCATACATCAACTACGGCGTTAAGACCGGAATATACACGGTACCGTATCACGATCAGTTAGAATCCTCAAGACTACTGCCTACCTTGGCATTTCCATGACGAAGCCACAGTGGGGGTTCTCTCGATTCCACAGCAAAATTAACAAGGACTCCACCACCTTCACGATGTACCGCGTCATGCATCCCCACCTGCTGCAACCTTTATCGACCTTTTGACGAGGTCGGTTACTCAAATAACGGTGGTGTCTGAACGACATGCACCTTCCGCATCGTAAGGCAACCCGCCGCGTCTTTCTAGCTACCGAAAAGGTGGGTGTCCCTCGAACTAATCAGTAGTTAGCCTCGGACCCTTACGGCAGGTCACAGCACATGTCGTCATTGTTCGCCGTCCCCAGGTGCGGCAGTACAGAATAACTTAGCTGGCTCCGCAGCGACAAAATCTGTCCGGTTTGGGACGATAGTTTGGTAATAATGGCTGCGCATAGAGGCTACCACTAGATAACTTGCAGCTGGGTTATGCATGACACCCTGCTCTTTTAAAAGACTGTGTAACCACAAGACTAAACTATCCATCGGTACAAATTCGAGGGCAACTGCGTGTGCAGATGCGCAGGCGATAGGAGGCTCAATGCATGTACGTACTGTATGCACATACGTGTATGCATGTTTTTGCATGCATCGTACATGATGGAAGCCTTGCAGCGTCACAATGCACCTCGCAATAACACGGAGGTTCCGTTGCGCTCTCGTAACCGCAGCCACTGAGTCCTCCCGGACTACGGATTCTCTCGGCGCTGTTTCATCTCTAAACGAAGGTAGTCTCCCGCATAATCAACCCGACAAACATTGTGGCGATGGCACCGTTGTGATTGAGAAGATGGTTTGTCTATACGGGATTCCCATTTCGGTTGGCAACTTGAGAATGACAAATATTCTTTCCTGACGGCTGCTGCGTCGCAATCTCACCAGTCATAGAGCCCCGTCAGATATGACACGTTAAGTCACTCCTACCATAGTGCAAACCGGTGGAACGGTCCCGATTCCTCCGAGTCAGGGTGCCTTACACCAGCCAACATGTGTCACTTTGGACCAGCCTGACACCCGCAGCACGGCCAGTCTCTCGGAGAAAGAGGAAGAGGCGGGGTTTCTAGTCACTTGCTTCTTGTTTACTATGTAGCAAACTCCCATGTATGTATCCATGTTGCCAAAAAAAGAAAAACATCCGACTTGCAACAAGACATACACGGGTTCCTCAGGTGTGAAGGAGGTAAATACATGTCCATCTCATGTACTATCAACAGTACCACGCGGAAGTTGAACAAACTATCGGCTCCGAGAATTGGTTGTCAACGATAGGGTTAGGGTATATCATATTTGAGCTCCGACTCCGTTCCGAGAGAAGGGTAATATTGAAGCTGAGCATGATATCCGGACGGTATTCCGGTTACAAAGTAGTTCAATCAGACCATTCAGCTCTGGGTAAAACACTTTAACCCCCACCCCATTTTGGCTAAATAGGCTCTAATCGTGCAGCCAACCATAAAGTTACGGTGCATTGTACTACGGAGTTGAACGGTCGGAGCCGAGCATTACCGAACCTCTTCACAGAGCCGGCAATCTACAAAAAGAAGCATCACCAAAAGTAGTATAAACACCAACCCAAAACAAGATCATGACAGCTCTATGCCCCTTTCCATTGACATGTTTCCCGGCTTTTGCATCACATCATCGTTCCCTTGACACCGGCAATCCACTCAAACCCCACCAAGCCATCCGCTAAAACTGGAATCGACCACTAACTCACCTTCAAAAACCCTTTACAAAGTCCATCTCATTATAATTCCTTCCTTCCATCCCCCGCCCGCCNACTACTACCCCCCCCCCATAACAAAGCCACTATTTTTCGCCCCGCAGGTCTTACTTTCGCGCGCCTTTCTTAACCAACTTTCACGAAATTCCGTTTTCCCTTGTTCCCGTCATGTCCGCTATCCGCAGAACATTTGCTACAATGGCCCAGACTTTCAAGGCCCCTTCCAAGGTTGTTTGCGTTGGTCGCAACTATGCGTGAGTTGTTGTCTTTTTTTTTTGCCCCCCCCTCTCTCTCCAAATGTTTTTGAAGGTTTCTTCCGGTCTTGGCTGGCGCATGCTTGTTGCTGTTTGAGTCATGGTTTCCTTTTTGTGGAAATGGCGGCGATCGGCGCGTGGAGGTCTCCGGATGTGGCAGGTGTCACGAGGCTATGGGGAGATGATAGCTTTTAGAGATATTGAATTTGTAGTGATGAATTTTTGTTGCTAATCGTGAATATAGTGACCACGTTTCTGAGCTGAACAATGTTCGCCCTAAGCAGCCCTTCTTCTTCCTGAAGCCCCCTTCGTCGATCCTGCTGCCCAATGCCGGTCCTGTCATCCGCCCCAAGGGTGTCAACCTGCACTACGAGGTCGAGCTTGCCGTCATTATTGGAAAGACCGTTAAGAACCTTGAGGCTGCTGATGTCGCCGGCGCCAACGACGCTATTGAGTGCAAGTCCCACCAACAAGATGATCTCATCTCATCATGAAATGAACATCACATGCCAGTATACATAATTCTAACCCTCTCCCAGCGTACCTCCTCACCATCGACATGACCGCCCGTAACGCCCAGAACGAGGCTAAGCAGAAGGGTCTTCCTTGGGACATCGCCAAGGGTTTCGACACCTTCTTGCCCATCTCCCAGGTCATCCCCAAGTCCAAGATCCCCAACCCTCACGATGTTGAGCTCTACCTTAACGTCAACGGCGAGCAGAGACAGCGCGCCAACACCGAGCTTATGCTCTTCCAGCTGCCCAGACTCCTGTCGGACATCTCCAAGGTCATGACTCTGACCCCCGGTGACATTGTCCTTACCGGTACCCCCGCTGGTGTCGGCCCCGTTGTTCACGGTGACGTCATGACCTGCGGTCTGTCCGTTGCCGGTGCTGAGCTTGAGGAGGCTAAGATCGAGGTTAAGGTTGAGGACTCCACTTCCACCTACGAGTTTGCCGAGACCTAAGATGGTCGTTGGATGTTTGTATTTGTAGATTTGAATTTGTTCATATTTGTAGAAAATACATGTACCACCACTTAATATCTGCAACGCCTTTTTCCGCTTAAGCCAAGTTAGGATCCACGATGGAACCCTCGGCTGGTTTCCAATCCGCTAGAGTACCACAGTGCTTGCACGTTCTCAACTCCTCGCTTGCCTTGAATTTTTCCACGCCCGCTTTGATCTGCGTACCCAAATTCGTCAGGTAGAAGGAATCTTCAAAGACGATTTGACGACAATCCGCCTTGGGGCAGTACCAGCGCATCCGATCTAACATACCCTCCGGTCTCTTCTGCTCAAGTACCACACCGACGGTGTTGGCAAAGCGCACGGGGTTATGTGGTGTGTTGGCAGGAAGAAGGAACATGTCACCTTCACGAATGATGACGTCTTTGAAGGTTCCTTCATCAACTACTTTGAGCATCATGGCGCCTTTGTACTGGTAGAACCATTCGGGGGTGCCGTTGATGTGGTAGTCAGTACGAGCATTGGGACCACCAACAATCTAGAATTCAGTTAGCGAGGAAAGCTCACGAGAATGAAGTGGCAAATATGTACCATGACAGTAAAGTCCTCATTGTAGACACAGTAGTTGTTGATCGGCGGTTGCAGGAGGTGGGAGTTTTCGGCGAGCCTAGGATTGTTAGAAATGTTATATGATTGGCGAGATAACAATAACACTCTGTGCAGCATTCAGGTGACGTACCACTTGGGCAAGTTAAGAGGGCTAGATAAAGGCATGATAAATACTATGAATATGAAATGCTAGTATTTGGATATACGATAGGAAGAAGGTGGTGACAAATCTAACAGCTGGTGATACTAGTCCATCTATAAACCCACTCGCCTGACCAATTTCTGACTACCGGTTCGGGAAGCACGTGCAATTCTGATACAAAGCGGGGACTCAACTACCAATGATCTGACAAACGCCAAAATGAACATTCCCCGTATAACTCAACCCCTTCGCGAATAGTTAACCTATTTTGTATTTTCATCTCCCCGACCATCTCCCAATAACGCCCCACCATACTCCGTAATCGCCCGGACGGTCACTTACTCACGTGAAGTCTAACCCTATCCATATCCCGGAACCCAATTCCCGTATCGGCGATGCGCGCATTAGAGCACATTCTCCCAATCGGCAAACTCACCATGCTCACACCATAACAGCGTATCGCCACACGCATATACTCTCTACCCATTCTCTACAAAAGCCTTTCATATCCTCCATCTCGTCAACCCCAGTTTGTGCCGCCACAACCGCATTGTTTCAAACCGCACCGTCTATCAAAGCGGTAACCCTACATATAACCCTGCATCCTGATTCGTGGCCGACGTCACCGGTTTGTTTTGTGGCTTTGCGCAACCAGTGCGATCGCGACTTTTATCATTCCAAGTTTTTCTTTCTTTTCGGTGTTGATTATATATATTTGATAAGCATAAACGACTGTTAAAATGGACCACTCTCACATGGATCACTCTGCTATGGACCACAGCCAAATGGACCACTCGGCCATGTCCCACGGCGACTCCCCCACCGTCGCGATGCCCATGTGCAGCATGAACGCAAGTCTACCTAGCCCCCTATTCCGATCTCCAAACTAACCAGCCTGTCGCCCCATCTATAGATGCTTTTCACCTGGGACACTACGAACCTCTGCATCGTCTTCCGCCAATGGCGCGTAACTAGTCCTCTCTCCCTCGCCATTTCGCTTCTCATGATCATCGCCATTGCCGCTGGCTACGAGGCTTTCCGCTCCGTTTCGCGCGCCTATGAGGCTGCTGCCCGCAAGCGCATTGAGACGTCTCCTCGCCAGGCTCAAGATGCTGTCTCCAAGCGTGTTCACCTTATCAAGGCCGGTCTTTACGGCCTCCAGAACTTCTATGCTTTCATGCTCATGTTGGTTTTCATGACGTATAATGGATGGGTTATGCTGGCGGTTAGTGTTGGTGCTTTCGTTGGGTATCTCTTCTTTGGAGAGAATGCGCCTGTGACGGAGACGGCGTGCCATTAGTTTAGGGGCTCCGGTGCCAATGCGGTTCGGAAACACAGTTGGTCAAAGGATAAGAACGACAAGCCCAGATCGACAGAGTTGGATATCCTAGTGTTGTAGATGTATATAGTGGAGAAGGTCACGTATGTTTGTGTATATAGTGTTTGGTCAATGATTCTCATTTATATATTTGTTATACTTATCTCCATGTACTATTCAAGTGTATACATGGTCTGAGAGCGTTTGTTTAGCTCTAATCTATCTTGTTCGGGAACCACGTCCCAGGCCATCCTGTACTGTATACCAGGTGGTATCTTGGCCCGTCCTGTGAATGTTCCTTTACATCTTGGCACTCTCTTGTCCCCGACCGCTCCCTCCTCTCCACCCCTCGATAATCTGTGCAATGTTCTTCTTGACCGTCTCACCGGCGCTTGGTCTCTGCTTCCGTCTCTGGCGATCAAAGAATCTACCCTCCTGGCCCGCATTGATAGCCAGGTTTTCATCACCGAACTCCTCAACGTACTCAAAGGCTGGGGTCTCCGCATATGCTAGCCGGGCCGTCTCGACCAAAATCTTGGCTGTCATACCCCAAACCTTGTAGCGTCCAGGGTGCTCCTCCAAGACGTCGGCGTTCTGCGCAAGACGCTTTTCATGCTCAAGAGCGGGGTCGACAGCGGTGAACGGGTGTGGGGTTGGCTTGGTGACCCGCTGGTTGGTAATAGGAACATAGAAGTTGTGGACTCTCCATGGAGTGCCATCGTAGTCGGACCAGTGGCCAGTGTAGTAAGGGCCTGGTGGCAAATCAGAACCATCGTTTGGCGCCTCGTCGTAAGGCACTAAGAAGTTGTGGAGAGGGGCAGAAAAGACAGCAGCAACCTCGCCCTCTTGAGGGGTAGGCTTCAAAGCATCCTCAACAGCTGGCGCAGATGGACAAACAGTAGACTGAATTCTGTCAAGAATGGCGACGCATGGCCGAACAACGACATCAGTGCGGGCAAGTGCGTGTGGCAAGTAGCAAAGCTGCTTAATACCGTATCCTTGGGGAAGATGTTCATTCGCCTGAGGCAAACCAATCTCTTCCCAAGCCTCACGTCGCGCAATTTCATATGGGGTCTCTTCAGTGTCATCAGCCTTGCCACCGGGGAAAGCGGCATGTCCACTAAAGTTGCGCATGCCGGCAGCACGCATAGTCAAGACGACTCGCAAGTCGCCAGTCTGATCGGGGTAAAGAAGAACAAGAACGCCGGCACGGCGGCAAGCAGGCAGTGAGTGCCATAGTGGGAAGTTGGGAGAGAGGTAACGCTGAAGCCGTGAAATGGCGGACTATATATGGACGGTTAGTTTAGTGTTTCATTGAAGTGGCGATAACAGTTTCCCAATTTAGTTTAGGGTTGGAATGAGCGGCAAGAAGTTCCAAAATGGACAATTGAGGCTCATGAAAGAGTGTGGATGGGTGACAGAGAGAAGAGAGAAAACTTACAAGTGATCGTGGGTTTAAGGGCGCCATGGTTGGTAAGTCCCAGTATTCAGAAGATAGACGAAGGTCGGGAGAAGAAGAATCGACAAGGTGATTTTCAGACGACAGAGCAGTATAAGAACAGGTGTTTGGTGTAGTCTTATCAGTGTCGTTATCTTGCGTGGATATGTTGGTTATACTAGGCACTTTGTCTAGACTGGAAGTGGCGCTAGGAAATACACCAGCGCTTGAGATCGAAGAGGAATGAAGTGATGAAAGATGATGAACTTCTTCTTCACCATGAGGGAAACGGGAAGCGGATGTGTCTTTATTTGTACCTCCAACAAAAGCAGGGTCATAGGTCAAAGAGCAGGCATTTGGTTGCTGGTGTTGTTCCTTTGCCTGTAACGCCGCTCGGCCATGGCCATCCCCGCTGCGGTTGCTGCTACTACTAACATCACACCTGGTGTTTGTGCAGGGCGTACAATCGGCAGTTGTCGCACCAGCAGACGGAGTGGTGTCAGAGGCGCCGGTGGAAACCTGGGGTACGGTCTTGGCAGTGGTTGGCGCATTGACTGGGGTTTGTGAAGACGGGGACTTTGTGCACATGGCCGTGGGCTGGGAAACTGGGAGTGGGCCTGGAGGTGTCATGATGTTTGTATGTAAGTCGATGATGTTGAAGACGGCTTAGTTGACTAGATTGTCGTCTTGTCGGTAAACGGGGAGCTGGGAGCCTCAGACACTAAGGATTTAGTCTTTATAGACCCGGTAGTGGCGTTATCAACGGCGACTTTTGTATGACTGGTATCATACACTGATACGGTGAGAAAGGCGCTTTGGCTTGCCCTGCTGTCGTTGGAACAGGGGACTTTATCAGTGATCCCGCCAACCCAACTACAAGCGGATGGTTATCCTGGGATAAAGCAAGGCGATTTGCGGGGAGATGCAGGGAGCTGAGCAGGAAGAGAGGGGGCGGGTGCGTCTAGTGAACCTCGGCCTCGGGTCTCCAAAGTGTAGTAGATGTGTAGGTAGATAGATAGATATACCGACGGGCAACTGGTTTCCAAGTTTAGATGCGGATGGTGGTCTGGTCGTGGCGTGTTTGGTTTCAAATCCAACGACAGGAGCCAAGAAACAAGGAACGGACGGGATGGACAACGTTGCTAACGTTATAGCGGTGAAGTCGCACAGACAAACAGATCCCAGAGTCTCTAGCCTATCAGCAAACGGCTAATTTGTGACTGTGTCTCTGGCTCTGATGTCGGGATACTTTGGTTGGGTACCAATGTGGTGCTTCTGGAATGGGCTGGCTTCGTGTCTGTATATCCAGAAGTGGCTAGAGTCGGGCCACGGTTAGATAGCGTATGTATAAGATGGGCCGACAACAAGAAAACTCGTGTAGACCTTACTAGAACCGCCACTAACAAACAATATGTGCCTTCTGGGTAGTTTGTAGTCAAGGGGGGGCCGGATAAATGTGTACAGACGTCTACTTGTTTTGGTATGAAGTAGAGGAAACGGGGCGTGCTTGATTTAGCAGTTGTCTCACAATGCTCATTCGGTGTAATGCAGCGGGTACAACCAACGGTATCTGAAATCTGACAAAAATATGATTGAAACGACTCTCTTTGTGTTCAGAAATGGGTCGGTTTTTCCGCAGGGCTCCAGGTTAAGATCGACAATACAAAGTCGTCGTCTGTCGGAGGTATTCGTTCCAGCCGACCTATCTGCTCGGCGTTAAGATGGTCTGTTTGCCTATTTGGGCTAACAGTCTGTCTGTCTAATTGATGAACAACCTTTCGTGGCGTAAGCTGACTTGCACCAAGTTTCTGACCGGATATGCGTCTAGATTCTGGTTCGATCTTTGAGATGCAATGATAGGGGCTTGATGGGTGTGATTGCGGTAACTATTGGCAGGTTACGACGCGGGGAACGGGAAGCCGGCGGGAAGTGTGTGTATGTCAGGCAAAAGTAATCCCTACTTTTATGTTGAGATGCAGGGAATGAAGCCGAGAACTTCCTGATGATAGTAACAACAGGTGCATGAATCTACGTCGGTGCGGCTCATAGATAAGCAAGGCTGAGGATTGAAGATAGGGTTTAGCCTGAAATCGAGATTCTACAACAAAGGATTTCGGCTATCATCGTCTTGGGAACATACAATTCTTCAAGCCAGGAAGTGTAAAAACAAGGCGGCGCTTCCCCAAACCCCCCACGGCCACAACAGTATTCCGCCGCCACTCAAAATGCAGGAAATGTGTCAATAAAAGCGGTCCATCTCCAACACACAGACAGTGGATTCAAAGAAGGCGAGCTTTACAAGTCCGTGAGTCGACCAGCGTGTGCGTCATTTATATATAAGAGCGCATTCTTTTTCTTCCTCATTCACCTCCAATATCCAATTTCATGAGACGGTGAAGCATTTCCTTACAAATCTCAATAGTGAAATGCCTGTGTGTTTTCCATGATCAGCACGAACATAACTCCAAACACCAACGAAAACGCCAAGAATGTGGGGGAAAGACGATACGGGGGGTGTGTTGATGCGCCGTCTCTAACTATGTTGGAGAGTATATATGCCCGTGAAAGAAGCCATGCATGTGTATTTAGGACAAGTTTAAACGACTCGATGTACTAGTTAGACTTCGTGATTTGGCGCTTAGTTTTTCCGGAATTGAAGTTGTCTTGGTCGGACATGAGAGGGTTGAGTATGGTATCATCTACCCTAAAACAAACTTATAATTGACTCGAGTTGACTTTTTTCAGTGTAACGGTGCTCAAGCACTCAAGGTAAACATCATATTAGACATTTTTTGTCTCCTGATGGTGGAATGATAGATATGCGTGATAGTCATACCACAGTCTTACCTCAACAAGAAGATGCTTATCTTTTTACTGTCTTACACAAAGGAGAAACCCAGATGAGCTGTTCTTCTCATTGAGGCCTCTTGTCACCGATACCTGACATCTGTCACTTGGACTATGTCCCCTGAACGCTCAAACAAACACGCCAGTTCGGCGTCATTTCATGGTGATTTCTGTATTCATCGACTTCTATGATTGTTCTTCTGTGGTAGTTCTCGGCCCGCGCCGCCACTATCAAGGGTCTTCTACAGCCCAGATGGCCTGACTCTATCACACCGACTCTATATCTCTGTAACCTTCCCATTAAACGTAGTTCCATTCACCTCCCCCGTTCTTTCCCGATCTCATCACCCCACTAATACATCTCACTCTAGGTTTCTTTCCCACCTGAACATAGCCTCATCCGAGAAGGCTAATCTCTCAAAGTCACCTAACTCCTGTCCCTCAACTAACTTCCGTAATGGCCCTATAACTTCCGCTTGCATACGCTCTCCTAATCTCTGTCGCGCCAATGATTCGTTCGCTAGGAATCCCGTGGGCTGGGCGCACGACAATGTTAAACACTCGCGAACCACCTCAGCATATTCTGCACCCATTTGCGCTGCTACCAATGGAATATGGACATGAAGAAGAATCTGACGGAAGGTTGAAGCTTCGGCCTTGGTAGGTTGTTTGGTTGGAATGGCGTGGTTGGGCTCGGATGTGTCGCTGCTCTTTTGGGGGGCTGTCAAGGAAGCCCATAATCCAATCTCCATTAACATCACACCTAGGGCGTATACGTTCCATTCACGACGGAACTTGGGAGCCGTGGTATCATCTTCAGATTGGAAACTCTCGGGTGGCTGGTAAAAAAACACTTCACTTAAACCGGCAGTAGAAAAGTGATTTGTTGCTTGCTGTCCCATGACCAGGTCGCGAGATTCGTCATTATAGTATAATCCGGAAACGTAAGCTTCTAGGGTATCAGGATTTCCTTCCTCCTTCATGAATGCGATGATACTTTCAGGACACAGTAATCGATGAGTAAAGTCACACACCAACAAACTAAAGATAGTGCTGGCCACCCGGAAAGCAATTTCGAAGCGGGTATGGACCCGAGGTTGCGTCTCTGTGTTCATAAGATGCCAGCGTAACGTCTCGAGTACAGGTGGGGAGGCTAGTACTGACTTGTCGCCAGGGTATCTGTAGAAGCATGCGAATCTATCAGACTTTCTGTCGTACTTTGTTCCCAGGCATTCAAGAGTGTAAACTCCTTCAATTCCATAGATGTCATTTAACATGCTGTATAACATAGAGTTCGACTTGATACGGTTCGATAGTTCAACCGTATGCTCGGAAAGGTGGTCCCTATATTCGATTATGACAAGGCCTTTGCCGTCATGGCAAACTGAACGGATAAGATCTGAATCTCTATAGCAGGGCTCTATCAATTCTTGGGCCATGGCGCCTTCGATATCAAACTCATCTTGGCAATACATCCCATCAGTTGATGTAGTAACAGGTAAGTCATGTCGATATTCGAGGCCAAACATACCACTAATAACCAGTTGCTCGTTCATGACTGAATCAGCAAGTGAGTTAGGCGACAGTACCTTGGCAATGATGTTCCCTAAGGCTGGATACGCGTTGGTCCAGATCATAGTCCTTATAGTAAGTTCTTGTTTCGGCATAACTAATACCAGAGATTGCATCTCGTCCATCGCCGTGGTTATCAACATTGCGGTAGACTGGATCTTGTCGGTATAAAAAGACAAGGCCCAGTTGCTTAGTCGCGATTCAACGGGTGTCCCTGGCCCATCAGCTCCACGTATCCGCAACCCGCCAACCTGGAACTCATCCCTCCAAGAACGCCGCAACCGCGCAAAGAACAATTCAGGTAACCTCTGAAGACCATCCTTTTCACAAAATAAGAGATACCGACGCACCCGACCCAACATATGCGCAAGTGACCGAAGCAAAACGGCGATCCGTCTCAACGGCAATGTCTCTGATAATTCCCAGGCCACATCGTAGGCATAACACATCAATGGCCGCTTAACATCACCGTCATGTCGACTACCAAATGAATGAGACTGAGGCTCCAGATTTGACAGATATTCGGCTATGGGAATGTTAAGACCTGTTAGCGAAAGGAAGGACTGTAGGCGAACTCGATCCCAGTCAATACATTGCAGATACGGGAGGATCGCCGGCGGATTGTGCGGGTATGCGGATATGTGATTCCAGGAAATAAGACATGAGGTAAGATGTTTGTAGATTTCGGAGAAGGGTTCCGGGTGGGTGCGGAAGCCTTGTTCTTTTGGGTGTCGGGGACAGCATTCATCTTTGCAGCGCAGGTCGAAAGGTGGGATTCCATCGTCGGCTCGAGCCGGTGTTGGTTGCGCTATGGAATCAGGGATACCCATAGAAGTCTTCTTCTTTTCTTGTTTTGATGGTGGTGACATGTTGGATGTATCCGCGTTGCTGTTGGCCGTTGGTGTGGTAATATCAAGGTCATTAACGGAACCAGAATGTTTTGTAGTGGCAGATGGCAAATCAGTGCTTATCACAGGATGATCGTCCAGGTTCAGAGTGCATATGGGCTCTGCTAGACTTGAATCTCGTAGCGCGATTGAAGATGTAGAGTTGATCGTAGAGTCCGTAGTATCGTAACTTGTAGTTTTGTGGGGGACGGCTGCATCTAAGGCAATGGTTGTATTTTGTTTAGGCGCCGATGTATCTAGACATGATGGCGGCAAAACTTGTTGCATTGTCATGTCGAGAATGCAATACAAGACCAGTGGCGTGAATACGGCTGAGTTCGATGAAGTTACCGGTCGGAATTGAGAATCTTATGTTTGCCGTTTTGGCTCGTGTGTACCAAGGTCGGTCGGTGTGTTCAATGATGTAATACTGGTCGGTGGCGACAGAAGGTGGGCGGACAAGTGGATGGATCGAGCACCGTGTACTTCCGTATGTATTTCGAATGTTTAGATGTGTGTTCCTGATGTACATATACATATATGTACGTCTAAATGTACACACATGTATGTATATCAGTACAAGTATATGTCAGAAAACATACAAAGAATGGACAGAGAATGTCAGCTGTCGCCCGTCATATTTGTGTTTTGTCCAGGGCTCTCAAGTCTCCACCGCCGGCTTGGGTCAGCAAAACAATGACCTCCCTCTCCAACCATGCTAGCGATCTGCACGTGGATGTATTTTTCCAGGAAATATTGCTTCTAGTGTCCACGGTATGATTGCATTGTAATCCCATATGCAGCCATCGGCTTCGGACATCCTCGTTGCCGTCCAGGCCATGTATTCGTTGGTTCCACTGGCCTCCTGGCTTTACGAAGCCTAATGCTAAAGGTGACGGCTGGGTATCTGCAGCTCCGTTACATTTGCTCTCCCAGGGGTTGACATGGGCTCGGAAAGGGGAGGGGGGGTTCCTAGCCAAAATACGATTTGTCTGATTCTTGTGCCTGTATTGGTGGGGTTTATATCAAGGATACGGCATTGTTTCTCATGTATGTACGATTCAGCGGTGAAAGTTTTGTTTCAATAGAGCGGCTATCGCGGGAAAGACCCGATGGTGCGTGATGGCGATAACGTCTTCGATAAGCGGTAAATCACAAATCATTTGCAGGCCGCCCCGGTGGCTGAAGGCAGCCTTCCGTACCGGCCCCGAAACCATCCCAGCCATCACAGTACGGACATATGTATGTATGTCCATACAACAAACACGAGCCTGCAGGTATCCATCGGCTGCTCACCATGCGTTTTTAGGGGCGTTGGTGCGTGACCAGTAAGCCACCTAAAGGGGAAACTTTGGCGACGCGGTGGCGATCTTTTTCATTAGGAGGCTGGCATTTTGTCCCCAGTATGTATGTACCAGGCTTCGATGGAAAATTCTCTGTGGCTATTTCTCGAACGGACGAAAAAAAAAAGTCTAATGAGCGCACAAGGACGCAAAGACATGACTTTCGTAGATAAGGCCGGGCGGAGAAAAAAAAAACTGTAAATAAGATTTCAGAAAAGGACCGTGTCTATGACGTTTTTGATTGACTCAATGGTGGCGGGCAAAACGCGGTGACGATGATCCTGGTCAAATCACGGGTCTGCGTCATTCATGTGACAGACAAGTCAGGGACAACCTGTGTTGCTAGGACTGACGTCAATTTCTACGTCACACGAACTTACGAGACTGGACGGTCCTTGCCGAGTTGGACTGAAGTTTGCGACGAGGTTGAGTTGATCGCCAGGTCTCGATATTTTCAGTAGGCCTCAAGGTAATATAACCATATTGAAGAGAGTAACGGTTCGATCGGATTGTCTGCATGTACATATACATCTATCAAGCCTACTCTCTTAAGATTTACCATTCGTAACATGATGTCATTGAAAAGAAGTGTGGCTGATCCGCACTTAGCAGCCACATTTGTTCTTTTCGGAAGATTCATTGTTCTTGACCCAAAATGATAATTTACACCCTAGGTGCTAAGCAACAAGACAATGGAGACCCAGCATTATGCGATTGAGACAAAATCTATCCCGATTTGTACAGATGACATGAAGTTGGTAGTTTTAAATTTATTATTTGTGTTCATGTTTATATCTTCTCTTAAAACATATCCATTCGTTCGACTGCTCTTTGCCTTGTGTTTTCGGCCTCTATTTGCTGTGTCTCTCTACTGTTTTGTTTATGTTTAGCCTGGGGTTATTTTATCTTCTTGGCTACAGTCGTTCTTATAGCCTCAATCTATGTAGACATTTATCGTACTCCCGATGGCGAGATCCATCGACCCAATTCAATGTTTATCATAATTTGCCCCACTAAAATATGTCTGATATCGAATTGTTCAACATGTACCTGGAGTAGAGTGATTCTGCGAGCAAGTTGACGTTCCGCCCGCATGTACTTAACATGGACAGGAAGTCTCCCTCATGTTTAGTGTTCCAGAATACGAATGTCGCAGTCCAACGATGCCGTTAGTCTGGGCTTTGGTAGCTATATTCGGATCACTGAAGAACTCACCGCGCCATAAACTCTCCGGTTACCCAATTTTCTTTGGGAGCATTTGGCATCAATTTACCACGATGTCCTGATATTAATGATGTCAGTATACTCCGTAACTCCAGAACCCAAACAAAACGTCGTTATTATATACCGGTGTGAGCTCTATGACTATATATGGACCTCACAATACTGGAATATTAGAATCGAGAGTGTTAATGAAGACTCTCATTTCGCGAGACAGCCTCTATTTACCTTGGCAGGTCTAGGCTCTGGACCTATCTAAACAAGAGCTAGGTAATAACTTGATTGTTTATTAGTTATCAAAGAGCATCATGGCCTCTTGTAGAATCTAGTTGTTTGTTAATATCTCATCATGTGTGAATGCTATTCCTGTCGCATGATCTATCCACTGTGCTGTTTACTCACTTCTACTATTTCTCCGGAGCCCCAAAACCTTGGACCATAGTCGTTGTCGTGCTCGTCATTATTTCTAACTTAGCTCCAATAGTGTGTTTTATTTCTCAGTCGGTTTGTTGGTTTGAATAGAATTCCTAATATCACGTATGTTCTGTTTGATGGCCAAAAGCACCAAGTAGCTCTATGGGGCAGACTTATCATAGGTTGGTTAAAGTGAACTATTTCAAGTAGCCAACTCCCCAGCCTCATTGGTTTGATTTCAATCGAACCTGTTTTGACGTGCTAAAATAGTTCTCACGTGTCGACCAAATTCTCTCGTGTTAAAATTCAAACCAAGCTATCACTTTTATAGAGAACCCTCGCAATGCCCTAACGCATATACATACCTGTATATTTATGACTTTAGATCATCTCAACCTATCTTAGCTACAGATTTCGAAGACACCTCATGTTTACTCTAACCAAAAAGACACTACCACCAGAAGTTCAGGCTTACTAGTTGCTGTCGATATCATAGCTAGTGGCCCCATTGCACTTTGAGGGGCTCCTACTTTAGTAACGCGCCAGTGATGGCAGTGCTGTATTTTTCACCTGTGGAATTGAAGTACTCTGTTTCTGGACACACAATGTAAAGCTCTAAACTAAGTGTCCCCGTGTGGGATATTCTCGTCATATATACCACATCAGCCAAATATTCATTGTGTCTTGAGTATAGGAACCATGCTTGTTATCTTGTACGACATTGGTTCGAAGTGGTTTAAGTGTAAAGAATGCTCATTTTCATGTAACAAAAACAGACATGTTCCGTATGTCATCATGATTTGATTTTAAGATCAGTGTTAGTGTTCGCATGATTCTTATGTATTTGGTGACACCTTTGAATATATATGGTTGGTGTAGCTTTTTTGGTTGTTTTGGTTATATAGATCTATTCAATGATTATGTTATTCAATCTGTCGTACAAAATATTATTGCTTCAGATTTCAACAGTGACGTCTGATGTGTAACATACACATAAACTCGAGTTGATATCAATAGGGTTACTACCTTGATAAGGGTTATATGAATTTGGCCTTGTTTCACAATGCGTGATCCTCATCTCAGTCGCAAATTCCTTGACATCGTAATCTATGCGTCCCTGCAGAATTGTGCGGATGCTTTTAACCATGTCGTTTTGTACCAAATTTGGCGACAAACATGGGTAATACTGGCCAGAAAGTAAGAATATGGAAAAGCGGATTGATTGTTCAAGCTGAATGATATTGGAGTTCAAATTTGTGAAGTCAGGTTTGGTGGGGAAGTGTTTTATGCACAGCCACTTGACTATGAAGATCCGCGTGGCCTGAATAATTTAGGGCGACAGGTGAAAGAAACGGAGGAGTAAGAACGAAGAGTTTTGAAGCAGCGAGATTTTAAAATACGACCGATACATCCCGCCCAGGACACTCGTGATCCTATTTTCCCGGTTTCTATACTCGTTCGAGGATTACATGTGTAGAATAACAGCTGTGCGGGGAAAGACTGGGGTTTTCTGAATATGATCGGTTCCAGAGTAATGGGTGAAGTCAACGGCAGGCAAGGCAGCCAGGGACGTGGAAAGTTGCGGTGGCTCCTTGGAAAAAGGACGACCGGCGGTGGTCCAAGACTTTGGGGGACTTGGCTGGGCTGGCTTGGCTGGACCGTCTTTACTTGGCAGCCTGAGACATGGTGGGATGGGATTGTTTATAGGTGGGTTCTAGGGGATGATTATAGTGGAGAGGTTAATTGACGGACGTGCGAATACGGGTTTTGTATTTGGGTGATTGACGATGGAAATAGGGACGGGCCAAGGTATCGGCTTTCGTGGATTGAGAATGGCGATATGGTCGGTGGCGAATAAGCACCACTAGAGAATATTAGACGTGGATATTTTGCACAATGTTACGAAGTCGCTTCTACGCGTTGTTGATTTAATTCCTCGTGTGTTCCGATTTAAACCCCACGTTGTAGTGCAGGATTACGCCTCTAGATCCTAGGATGTCACTAGAGATGGAATTTAAATCTGGGGCATTTAGATGCTACGGCTTTAGTTTTTGAACCCCTGGTTCGACCAGTTTATATACGACATACCAACTTCCACGACAGTTATCAAGTGTATGTATGTACATACCCGCTGCCATCGTTATTTGTTGTTGGTGGCTTGGAGACTGTGGATTGAAGGGAGTTGTTGAACATGTATACTAAGGATATAGGGAAATTCCATGGCGAATCTTGGATTCAACCGCCCAGTATTCGCCAAGAACCTCCTGCAGTAGATTCATTTGTTCAATTCTGTAATGAGAGATTTGCTTATTGCT
The DNA here is from genome assembly GCA_000712465.1 of Huntiella moniliformis. Lineage (NCBI taxonomy): Eukaryota > Fungi > Ascomycota > Sordariomycetes > Microascales > Ceratocystidaceae > Huntiella > Huntiella moniliformis. The sequence goes on along the minus strand of JMSH01000002.1, from coordinate 369,794 downwards.
TGGTATTTTGACTGATCCCCAACTAGTCCAACTGACAGAACATCAGCCATATGAAAAACGCCTTTCAACCTCTCCCAAAATATATCAAGTCGCTAGAAATAAAACCATCATGCGGCACACTCTCAATTGATGCAACCTTTTCCTTACTAAAATGCATATTGGCCCCTGGTTTACGGAAGTGCATTCCTCTCGCTCATCCATAGCGCCCAGGGACCCAATCTGAAGTCGGCCAATTAGCGACGTCAATCACCCGCAAGGAACACAGAGGGTCGAATATCTGTAACACTTGCACCACTTTGTCCGGAACCACGAAACCTATAGAAAATTCATCTCCTGGGGAACGAGGGTTGCGTTGTGTGATGTAGTGGCATCCTTTTCTGTCCCATAGTACAAACACTATTCACTCGTCATTCAGCTATGTGGTAGAAGTCTCGTGACGCTTTCTTTGTCCAGATTCCTCGTATATAGACCATGAATATACCGTTCCCTGTTAAGTGGGTTCCTGTCCTGTTCGTTTCGTTCCTGCCGATGATGCCGCTCGCTGGGTCCTCAGACGTTCATTCGTTCACTCACCCACCAAACCCCAAATCCCAAACCCGTAGTTTTCTCGGATAGCCATCCCCCTCCCCCGTAGTTTATGGGACTCTCTGTCTGACATACGAGATACGTCTGTCTGTCACATCTCATTGTCCAGCCAGTATAACTAGAATAACCAAAGTGACCTTTGAATTTCTCTTTCTTGTTTCCAACTTTCTTTATTCCCAATATCTTCTACGCCACACTACGTTCTATCGTTCAGCAAACCTACCTGCTTGCTAATTACTCCTCTCTGCATATCTTCTTTATTCGTGCGCTTTTTTGGCCCTTGCTGCCCTGTCAGGTCACTCGTTTGGGGCCGCTAGCACCGCCTCACAGGTCATCAAGAACCCCTTCCCTTCTTTCGCGCGCATCGACATTTCGAAATTCGTCTTCTTTCTTTCCTACTACAACCATTTTTTTCCCGTTCACTTCTCGTCGCTCTCTTTATCCCTCTTGCTGTTTTCCCTTGTCTGCAGCCTTTCAAGATATATCTATCTTTGCGCCCCCCGTTCCGCCACCGCCGTCGTTCGTCGAAGCCACCGGGTCCTTGTCCTCCCGCTTTTTCCGCCGTAACTCGTCGCCTACTCGTGCCCTTTTGCTCTTCTTGTCTCTATTTCGATCCCTACCTTTGTGACGACTACACATTCACTGGATTGTCCACCTGCGCGCCTGCAGAATACTTGCTGCATTTTTAGAATATCTGGATTGAACGCGTCATCGTGCAACCGACATAGACGCTGAGCCGGCTCTAGTCATTCGTCTGTCCGTCTTGTTCGACAATTACCGCGATTATATCCTTCTCGTCTGGTTTGACGCCCTCGTTACCCGACTGTTTTGCATATCCCCCGAAAAATCGCCACAATGAAGCTTTCTCTCCTCACGTTGGCTAGTATACTAGCAGTACAACCTGCTGCAGCCATTGATGTCACATTTACCGATGACCGTATGTTTCCATGTTGCGCCGATGGAGTATCCTCATGTAAACTTGCATACTGATTGCATTATTTTATAGAATCTATAAAGGACGGTGCCGCGACTGTCGCATACGATCTCCTCAAATTTTACACCGGTAACAACACTGGTGATGTTGACGGCAATTTGCCTGACCCATACTACTGTACGTTTTTGAAATATACATGCTGCGCGTCATAATATATAGGCTAACACCTTGCAGGGTGGGAGTGTGGTGCCATGTTTGGTCTGCTGGTAGACTACTGGTGGTTAACAAACGACACTTCCAACAACGAAGCTACTCTCCGTGCGCTGGAGCACCAAGTCGGTGATGACGCCAACTACATGCCTTCCAACCAGACCCGTTCGCTGGGTAACGATGATCAAGGTTTCTGGGCCATGGCCGCCATGTCCGCCGCCGAAGCCGGCTTCGAAGATCCCTCCGATGACAAGCCACAATGGCTTGCTCTTGCCCAGGCTGTCTTCAACGATTACGTCTCTCGTTGGGACACGGAATACTGCTCTGGTGGTCTGCGCTGGCAGATTTACACCTTCAACTCTGGTTACAACTACAAGAACACCATTTCCAACGGTTGCTTCTTCAACATTGCCTCTCGTCTTGCTCGCTACACCGGAAATGACACCTACGCTGACTGGGCTTCCAAGATCTGGACCTGGGAGCGTGACCTGCTTTTCATTTCAACTGATTGGGACGTCGAAGATGGTGCCCATACTGACGATAACTGCTCTGATATGACTGAAGTTTTGTGGACCTACAACTACGGTATTCACATGCACGCTGCCGCCAACATGTACAACATCACCGGTAACTCGACCTGGCTCACTGTTGTTCAGAACCTCCTCAACCGTACACAGACCCACTTCTTCCAGGACAGCGTCATGTACGAGCCTGCTTGCGAGCCCTACGGAACCTGCACCAACGATCAACGTACTTTCAAAGCCTACCTTGTCCGCTGGTTAGCTCAAACAGCCCAGCTTCTCCCCGAAGTTGCAGATACCATCCAACCCCTCCTCGCCGCCACGGGTGCCGCCGCCGCCGCCACTTGCACTGGTACTCCCTCGTCCTGGAAGGGTATCAGCGGAACCGCCTGTGGTCAGAAGTGGTACAGTGGTTCTTATGATGACCTCAATGGTGTTGGTGAACAAATGACTGCTATGGCAGCTATCATGTATAACCTGTACCCATCCAGTCACATGCCGTTGACTTCTTCGACAGGTGGTACTTCCACTGGTGATGCCAGCGCCGGCGGTTCGTCGACTAATGCGGACGGTTCTAGTACCTCGACCGCTATCACGACGGGCGACAAGGTCGGCGCGGCCTTCTTGACCATGGCTATTCTGAGTGGGTTGTTGGGTGGAGTGTTCTTTGTTTTCTACGAGAGTATGTAAAGTTCTTTTTCTGTTTTTTTCTTTCTTCTTCCTTTCTTCATTGTTTCCTTTTCACATTATTTTTCATTTTCCTTTCTTGTCTTTACATTGTCGATATCTGGATATTCTGTCCGACATTTGTTGTTACATTTGCTTGAAATTTCGAAAAAAGATCACCCTTTCTAAAGATCCCCTCTCCCTCGCATATCCGTTTTTGTTTTTGTTTTTACAAAATTCTTTTTCATGTGGATGTATTCTCATAATGTCTGTTTCTCTCTGTCTAGGTAACCGCGCTCTTTTACCCGTTGCGGCTTAAGTTTACATCATCATTGATAAGCCAACCAGTCACGATTGTGCATGTCCAAGTTGTCCGTAACCTTCACACTCACTTACACAGTATATCATCCGTCTACATGCCGTTCTACGACTTGTCTACTTGATCACACCCATATACCCAGTTCCTCCAACAATCCCTTCTAGGCGTTCGTTTCCTTTTTTTTTTTGCGTTTTCGGTGTTCGTCGTGGTTCCCTTTCCTTTGTTAAATCTATACAATCGACCTGCTTTGTTTTTTTTGCTGTTTTTTTCCTACTTAACTTAGACAATAGGCTATCTTTACTTACTATAGCTGTGCAAAATGTACTGAAATTTTTTTTTACTTATTTTGCTGACATGTTAAACTTGCACGTGTTTCGGATTGGAGATCAAACTGATGGACCGTGAACAGTGGTGCATTTATTCCCAGAAAATAGATTAGACTAAAGTTAATGCTCACAGGGTCTATTAAACTGTCTTTCGTATTATAGCGTCATCATCATGTGTTCTAGATTCTTAGTTTAGGATAGAATGTTGTCCAATCTCAAAGGTTACACGTAAAACCCCAAACTCATACACAACTACAGGCTTTCACTAGAGGCAGATATTGTGATGACGATTAATCAGTGAATATATTAGAAAAGTATCTACATGTGAACTTATGAAACATGTACATCGTAAGTAGCGATAATATATCGCTACAGAACTCGCGCGGGTCCGTAATATACAGACCCGCCACCCAGAGGGTAATAATCATCAAACCAAAACACGAAGTTAGAAAAAGAAAGACGTAATGCTTCATTCTACCACCAGATGCCAACTCCATTGTGTCCGGAAACAACAAAAAAACCAAACAAAAAAAAGGAACCTGGCCACAGAAACACCGAATCCAAAACAGAAAAAAAAACAAAAGACCAAAAAGCCAACAAGACAGCCGAGGCCATAACCCAAATAACAAACGTTCCTACCCCCGAGCAAAACAAAAAAAAGGACGGACGAACCGAGACGCCAGAGCCGGGACGAGGAGGAACCGGAAAAGACAGAGGTAAAAAAAAAACCCAAGAACCACCATAGAACACCGAAGAAAACAAACCAAACCAGAACGCAGAGGGGGTATATCGAGCATCAAACAACGCCAAAGACACAAGCATCTAGGAAAACCTGGTCTACTGCCCCTTTTGTGCAAGCTGAGTTAGCAGAAGAGTGATGTGCTTCTCCATGGTCGCGATCTGTGCAGCCTTTTCTTTATCCGCCTTTTCAACTGCCGCCACTCTCTCTTCAAGACCAAACACATAAGTCCAAATAGCAGCGTTACTAGACGCAAACATATTCATGCTCGAATCTGTAGTTGCTGTGGCAGGGGCAACTGGGACCGCAGGGGCAGCCGCGGGAGTTCCCGCAGTAGTCGCCGCGGCTGTTGCTGACGTCGCACCAACAATCGACGCTGCGGTGACTGTAGCGGCAACGGGAGTATTTGTAGCGGTGCCCGCAGCCAAAACGGAAGCGTCTAGATTGAGACCGACACTCGCAGTTGCGGGAGCCTTGCCGTCTGCCCCTCTTTGAGTCTCGGTCGTAGCTTGATCCAAATCTTTATCACCAAGGCCCACAGTCCCATATAATTGGCTCACGGGTTGACTAACACCGAGACCAACAGGCTGAGGCGCAGGCGCAGTACCAGTTTCACGGGCAACAGGAGCGGTGGCAGATTGGAGTTGAATAGCGACACGGCTATCGTGGAAAGGGCTATCGTGGTAGCGTACATCGGTCTGGCCAGAGATAGCACGGCTATTAGACTGATTATAGACAACGTCATTCATGGCGCCCTCTTCATCAAGCATGGAATGTCCTTCAAGACCTTCGTTAACAATGAAGTTGTTCATGCTTGCACGACGGGCAGCACAGCCACCAATACCTTTGCTGTGACGGGCAAGAGCATCCCCACGAGCAAACTTCCGGTCACACTTAGGGCAAACATGAGGTTTCTCGCCCGTATGAAGTTTTCCGTGACGCTTCAAATCATGGAGTCGTCTAAAACGCATATCGCATTGGTTGCAACCATACGGCTTTTCCGGTGAGGCATTCGAACCGTCACTCGAGTTTTGTGCAACGTGAAACGCCGAGTATTCACCAGCGTGCGATTGTGGTGACTGAACACTGAATGCTACAGGGCGGCTGGGAGTACTGGAAATAGCCATAGACCCAGAGCCATTCTGTATCAGTTGATTGGAATAGTTTATGGGCGCCCCGTCCTTACCAGCTTCCTGAATGGCCACGTTGGCTTGGTGGTGTACACCATCAACATCCATGTCCATGGCTGTAGGACTAGTAGGCGCATGGCCATTGATGATAGATTGGGTCATCTGCGATTGACCGAGCGAATTGTTGTCATCGTGACCAGGCGCTACAGTAGTGGGAATTTCCATCAAACCGGTAGTAGCCATGGGGGCGGTAGGGACCTGGGCAATAGCGGGGGAAGCAGCAACAGCATCGGAGGCTTCGACTGCGCGCCGGGCCACATCGGCAGCCATAAAGTTCATCACGTCGTTGTGATCCGAATGAGCCTGCTGAGAGACCTCTGATTGTTGCTGTGACTCTGAATGACCAATTTGCGCCGACTCGAGGGATACTCCTTCATCCTTGCCTGAAGATTGGTCTTCAGTTGACTGGATTTGAGGAAATTGGCTGCCGGGCGGGTTGTTTTGGTTCTGATCAGCAGAAACCTCTGATGTTTGGATAGGCGTGGCAGTGTGTGATGGTATAGCGGAATGAATTTGAGCCACGGTCGCGTTGGCTACCATTGGAGATGGGGTATGGTTTACTACTTGGCCGTGTCCCTCAAACGCTGCTGCTGGGTCTGAATGATTCAAATGTGCATGCATGTCAACATGTTGAAGAGCAGCGGCGGCAGTAGCAGACGCGGTGGTGTCCGTTTGTTGTTGATCTTCCTGATCCAACCTAGCCATCTTTAGTCTGTTTTCGTCATCTTCGGCCATTTCAAGCGCCCGCTTGAGAGGGTTTGCGCCGTCAGCGGGGTCAAGTGAACGTTGAAGACCCTGTTCATATTCGGCATGTTCCTGGGCTTCCCGTGCAGTAGCGGCCATGGCCTGTGTTTGGTCGTGGACTGCAGCTTCGGTGGCAGCTTCGACGGCAGCCATTGTAGCTTGAATATCACTGTCGTCGACAGTATCCGGGAGCGACATGACGTAGAATTGCAAGTTTCAGCACGGGAAGGAGCAGTTGCAATGGTTGTGTGGTGGGCGTATGTAGGGAGGGGAATATACCAGCGATATGCGGATATTGGCGCGTCCAAAGAAAGATCCGGCGAATCAATGCACAGAGCGCGACAGCCAAAGTGATAACCAACTACAGATTTGGAGGCTGTAAATGGTCACGAGCTCTGGCGGATGATACACAGCCAGAGTTCACCGATGCAAGGTCTTAACAGGCAGGATCAACGCAAGCTTGCGCTTATTGAGTTGGAAGGGGGTAAATGTATGGTAGAGAAGAGAAAAAAGAGCCTAGCAATATAGGGTAACCCAATGCAGAGATGCTGCAAGTACAGAGATGAGTAGTATCGGTGCAGACGACCGAGATGCGCGGTAATGAATAATATGCCTATTGAGAAATGTCGAGAAACCGGGCGCCAATCCAGGAACAGGTAGTATAGAGCAATCGCGACTGAAAGCTTTGGGCAGGATTCGCAAGCTAGCTAGCTGTGGTACAAAAACAGCAGTGTTAGAGAAGAAAGAAGGGCTGATAGAAGCACAAGACAAGACAGGCAAGACAGAAAAAGAAAGGGAAAAAAAAAGGAAAGAGGTAGTAAGAAGCGCAGCTACTTTCCTTGATTCTAATGGCGTGATAAAGCCAAGAGAAACAAAATATAAAAAGAGGCAAACGTAAAAAAAAAAACACAAGAATAAAACAAATGCAAAGCAGTGCGAGGATGAATAACTTACATTATAGCTTAGGCTGCGTTGATGGCAGGGAAGCTGATGGTTAATAGCAGCAGGAGAAGTTGAGTTGAGCTTCACCAGCTAAGACAAGCCATAAAGTGATGCAGGCTTGCCAGTTAAGCGACCAAGGCCCGAAAAAAAGTGACAAAATTATGTCGTCGTGGCTTCCTTCCTTAAGTGATTCGTGAATAACCACAAGCATACAAAAAACAGGAAGAACCGACGACTATAAAAAAATCAGTCCACCAAGATGAAAGCTAAACAGGTGAATCTGCGCCGTTAATAACCCGCCAATAGGTAAAAAACCGCCGTCTATGATCCGTAAAACGACCCAAAAACAGCAATAAACCCACCCACTTTACTGCTTCACAAGTCGACTTCCTTCCCCCCAAAAAAGAAGGGCAGCAACAGGGTAAATGATCCAAAATGCGCCTTGCTACTTTAAGCCGGATTCCGTCAACAGCGATAAAAAGACGAACAAAAAAAGCAGCCAAAAAAAAGGGTACACTGGGAGTGAGCGGTTATAGAGAAAGGTTGAGGCTGGAGAATGAGAAAGTGTGGCTGTAGAAACGTGGCTTAAGCTCGCGAACAGAGGAAGAAAAAAAGAGAGAAAAAAGGACGAGGGGAAAAAGATCGGGAAAAATCGTGCCTTGCTGACCACCCGCGGAAGGAGGCGGGGGTTAGATTGTTGGGGTTTATACTTGAGATGTGACATATTTTCGTTGGAGAACAGGGCAAATAGTGGGGCTGCTTAGTAAACATGGTCAAGTAGGTATGTACCTATGAAATGAAACAGTACATACATGATGAACACCATTGCATTGATGAACAAGCTGAAGATATCCACCACACCACACCCACCCAATAAACAGAAAGGAAAAGAAAACAGTAACAACTAACCCGAAAAAGAAGGCGTCCGGTGAGGCGTTCCATAAAACCCGTAAAGCTGGCGTAACCTACGAATCGTATTCACCATAACGAGCCAGCCCAGCCCAGCCAATTGGTGGCGTTGGTGGGCTTCAGTACCCGCATAAAATGAACCGGCGAACGATTTCTCTTTGTTTCCTTTTGGGGGCGGTAGGTCTCAGAAAGCGTAATCGAACTGAGACAGATACAGGAACCATCATCTATATGTGATAACGAGGGTTGATTCATATAGTGTCTTTCATGATAAGGTTCAACAGAGGAACCCTAAAGGATCACTTACATACAGACTCACATGAGAGCAACAAAAGACAACATTTATAGATGCTATGATGTACAAATACAAAAATATATACAAAACTTACTTCTTCCGTTTCGTGATAGTCTCAACCCGCCTCAACAAGTTGCGCAACCCAACTCCCTTTTCGGAATTTGCCACCAGCCACGTCTCCATCATCTCCCGTACTCTCCGTAGACCTCTTGTGACAGGTAAAGCTCCGGCTTCTCCATCAGCCTCAACAAACAGGCCCGGATTAAGAAGGATCTCAAAGCATTCGCTCCAAATCTCCACTTGCCAGTACCGTTTAAAGCTCTCTCTCACACGATATCTTCGGCTCGCCGGTCCCACATTTAACGTCGCCCCGTCGGCTCTCACCGTCTCAATATACTTTCCAAATAACAGCGTGTGGATAATACCTGCAAGTCCATGGTAATCGATGTGCCATGTCCACGCACGCCCCTCACGCATCTCAGAGCAATCGGTCGCCGCTGTTTTCCAATCGGCAAAGAAGGCCACGCGCCCATCGAACGCCCGCATATCAATGCCTCGGCCAAAGTCAATCACTGTGACGCCTCGCTCTGCCCATCCGCCAGTACCGTCGGGCTGATACTTGGGCACAAGTGTATCCTTGTCGCTAGCGGCGTTTGCCAGAGGCGAGATGGCGTTGGACCCCGACGAGTCGAACCGGACCAAACAATTATCAGCTTTGAGGTCGCCATGTAGGATGCCTTTGGCATGTAGTGCTTCTACAGTGCGCAGAAGCTCGATAGTGAAGAACATTGCCAATTGCTCATCCATAACACCGGAACCCTCGCCTCGGAAGAAATTAACCGTATCCAGTAACGTGCCATATGGATGGTAGGGCAGTACCATGAAGCATTCGTCACGATACAGATGAAGTTCATGGGCGTATGTGAGAGAAGCAGCCGCCCGGTCGTGTGGTCCAAGCCGGGCGTGCGCTAACCGCATAACGAAGAACTCCCATTTACTTGGTGGAGACTCCATCTTGATTGCTTCCAAGTCATTGCGGCGTCGACAGAGAGGCGCCTTGTCGCCTAATAGGGCTACAGCTTCATCTTCATATGCTGCTTGAGGTACCGGGTTGGCTACTAAATAGACGGGAGCAAAAGCACCAGCTCCAATTTCCTTCTTGACCGTATACTCGCCAGTTCCATCGAGTAGACGAATGACAGGTTCAGCAAGGTGCTCGCCACTGGGTTTCGTTTTGGAAGTGGCGCGCGCAAATCGGCGAATCTCGTTGCCACGCTCGTAGTTTTGAGTCTCGTGGTTATAGTAGCCGGGATAACATGCAAGAGCTGGGCGAACGCCGGCAAGAATCTCTTTTCGAATGGTCAGATCCATAGGATTGACTTGTAACTCCTTGATTATCGGACCCTTTGGAGCTAATGCCTTGAGACCTGATCCCTTCGAACTAGAGTCGTTGGGTGATTGATTCTTTGGCGGTTGACCGAGCTTTGCTGAAAAGTTTGGCTGGGAAATCTTGGTGTTGTAAGTTAAGGGAGATTTACCCAAGCTAAGGAACGGACTGGTCATAACCTCATTACGATCGATGATGCCATCATTACCTGGTTCGTCCTCCTCCATGATCGCCTGTCCCGGACGCAGTCGACTAGGTGTCTTGCCGTGCGTCTGTTGAAAGTCCAGCGACATCTCTGTCCGCTCCGTGATGGGCGTCATAAACGGAAGCCGGTTGTTGGCCATCGTTTCAGGGTCCCGATATGGTCCTGTGGGAGGTTCGTAGTCCTCGGGTGGTACGGGAATAAACTGTGTGTGTGTAATGGTGTAGGCTTTTTCTGGTTGTGGACTGTTGATTTCAGTCGCCATAGTTGCCAACCCAGAAATCGACGCTTCTCCTTCCGTGAAACTGGCTGTGTTTGTCTGGCTTGGTTGGCTGGAGTCTCCAAGTTCAGTGAACCCTTCATTGCCAACTTCATCCCGTTGCGACTCTTCACTAGAAGACGAAGTCTCACTGCTATCGTCACTACTGCCGTCACTATCTCCTCCCTCTTCATCTCCGTCATCGATGATTCCGCGGACAGTGAAGTCCGCATTCATCTTCTCAGTAATATCACCCATCAAATGCGCCTCAGCTTTCCTCGTGATATCAGACCAATCACTTCTACCGTCATCGTCGTCATCATCATCATCGTCGTCGTCATCGTCATCATCGTCCTCCTCATCATCATCATCGTCATCATCCCCGTCTTGAACCTTACTCCCGCCGTCGGTCGTATACTCGTCACTATCATAATCGTCATCGTCCGACCTGCTTTTGCTCGGCAAAGGTGCGTTGAATATGCCGTAAATATCGTCTGTGGCCGATCTCATGTGCATCGTCATAGTCGGCTCAGCTGCCGTACTTTTTCGTTTTGACAGCTTGGGCCGTGATGGAGAATCTAATTTGGCCTTGACTGTGTGAGCGTAACCATGTTAGTAAACCATCTACTACGGGTAGTTGAATCATACTTACTGATCTGAGTCTCGTTGTAGTCTATAATTTTCTTCCCTTTCCCCTTCTGTACCGCTTGGCCATTTTCGTCAAAGGCCCCGTTTTCATCGTCGGCAAACACCTTGATTTTCTCCGTCTTGGTATTAGCCATACCCATTCCTCCCCCAGTATTTACACCAGCGGCAAACACGGCATTTTCATCGCTATCCCGATATACGGCCAGCTTCTGCTTCTTAGCAACAACCGGTGCCTCTTCATCCCGGTGGATCTCCAATTTCTTCTTTTGTGGGATAACAGGCGCCATCGAACCCTCCGCGCTACCAATACTACGGCGATCGCGGTGAATAGCCATCTTGTTACCATTTGGCCGAGGTGGTCGAGGACGCCCAGTCGAAGAACTTTCGCCAAGTGGGCTTTGATGAACTTCACGATTCCTTAGCCCCGGAGACTGTACTGATGGACTTCGTCGGTTGTCACCAGCACTGGTATCCTTGTGGATTTGTAACTTCGGCTTTTTTGGTTCCACAATCTGTCGCTGTTCGAGCTTTATCCTCTCTTCCTCCTCTTTAACCGCTGCCATGAGACTATCCTCGTAGCGTGAGGCGGCATCTACATATGATGGCTCGTCACCCTCTGTCATGATTGAATCTTCTATCTCGTCGTTATCCCAGTCCCGGTCTAGCCACCCTCTATTTCTAGCCCACACCTCTTCAAAGCCCAGCTCTGCATTGGGCACATCTGGGTCTGGATATATTACCTCTAAATCAACATAGATTCTCTCCGTTTTACCAGTTCGCGGGTTAACAACCACTTGGTCTGACGCTGAAGAAATGTTATACTGCGCCATTTGTGGAAATGCTGGTGCTGGTAGTTGTCGTACCTGCCGTAGCCGCTCCTGTTTAGTTTGCGCCGATAAAGATGAAGAACCATTAGATGGATGTGAATTCCTTGATTTCTGTTGAGACTGTATAAATTATCAAAAAAATGCGCCGCAGCGCCCCATTATCCAACACATTAGTCCTATGATCATCAAAGTTTGAGCGTTTTAGCATCGGACCAGCACTCAAGGTAGGACTGCTGCCGATGGGCAGGCGCCTTTTATGAGGGGCTTGGGGGTATCAAGGGGATGTACTTACAGCGTCTCTGAAAATAGCCATCTTGGTGACTGGTTTCTTGCCTCCCGCTTTGAGGGTTTCGCCAGCCCATGGCTTCGGTTCCATCATATTCTCCTTCTTCTGTTGGGCGCGCGAACCAATTGAATCCCATCCCTTGGCGCCTTCTGCTTGTTTGGCTGCAAAGACAGGCTCCTTGGAGTCAGCGTCCGAGAAGATAGCCATCTTGGGCCTACCAGTAGTCTTCTTCTTGGACGAACCCTCTCCTGCTCCGGCAGCGATAGCCTGAGGATCCATGCCCGCTCTCATTGCAGCAGCAAAAGGATCCATTTTAGTGGCGAGAGCGGCGCGCATTGGGGGGATGGCTGGAGAAGATGGGCGCGTGTTTTCCTCCGGTTGTTGCGCCATTCTCTGTTCAAACTCCTTGAATTTGCGCAAGAGTCTAGTTTGTGGTCGTGCCTCCTTCTCAATGCCCATTTTGTAGACCTCCTCAGCTTGCGCCCAGCGACCCTGCCCCTCCAACCACGCCGCGTATTCTTCGTAGAAAAGAGCCAAAGCCTCACCAATTCTGTGCCGAGACAGGAACATAAATGTTTCTCTGGGAGCCTCGCTAAAAAACTGGATGTAGTGAACCCACATTTTCAAATACCGCGGGTCATTCTTATACTGCACCGACCCTACAAACGCCTTTGTTGCCCGCTCAAGCAGGACATCTAACTGTGATGTAGGAGTTGCTTGCGCCGAAGGATACGACTCCAATGTCCAACGAACATAGCGATCGTAGACGTCAAGGGGGTCATCTGACTCGGCGATTTGTGCCACTTCCGCCTCATACTCGGCGCGTTCGGCGGCATGAGCATCTTCTATGTCGGTGGGATTGGGCGTTGCAAGTGGTCTAAGGGGGTTCGGCGAGTATAATTGGGCGAGTTTGCGAGCAGAGTGGCCGCCTGGGAGAGACTGGATATTCTCCTTCTGGCCCTCGAGGATTTCGAAATCGACGGGATTGTCTTGGGCTGCCATATTGAAGAACGGCTATGGTGGGGTAGTCGAGTATGTGGTAGAGAGAGCGATATTTGTGTGTAATTGTGATGGTATAGGTTGATATCTAACAGGGTGGACGGTTAGAACAAACTGCTCGTAAGACTATTTGTCTATGCAAATTGTACACGCCTCGATGCATGGCCGACAACAGTCATTCACTTGATAACCTGCATCCAAACCAGTCCACCATAATCACAATGCATGGAACCCCCATCAACGAAACCATGCACCAGCCAAGCGAGAAACAATAACTTCATAGATGCTGAACTCACAGTGTAACTAGATAAAACTAGACATGTATCCAAATTAAGGTCTAAGTGGTGTCAAATAAATATCAGTGTCAATGATAGAAGTTAAAGTCAAGTTTTTAGTCTGCTTGTGGGATTCAGTAAATGTCAATTCGGTCTGTTGTTTGTTGACTGGCACTCGTTACGTCTTCTGATTGGCTGATAGACGCCAGGGGCATACACATGCGGTTATAGCCAAAAACATCTCGCAGAAGTTCAACGCTCTGTCTTTTTTAGTCGTGTAAATGGCCTTTGAATCTAAGACCTGTGTCTTTCTACGAGTTGAGGTTCGCGCTGATATCGCATCGCGACGAGCCCCAGTAAATTTTAATCTACTACATGTCTACACCCATTAGACACGCCGTTCTTCAAAGGTTTTACGGTTATCGTGTGTTACTCCAGTAACAATAATTGTGGCAACCCTAACATATCCAATCATAAATCACATGACCTAATCACATATACACTCTCATTATCACCAAGTAAATATCAAGATTTCGGAAATTATTTATTTTGTTCCCCTATCTACTAGGTATCATCAAGACATCATAACAACCCACGCAGAAGGGTTTCTGGTATCATCACTCATTCTTTCACACCATTAAGTTACTCGGGTAAAGCAATTTACAGGGTAACAGCGGTGCGGAAGTTCTCGCCAGCGTAGACAGCATCGGCACCGAGCTCCTCCTCAATGCGAAGGATCTGGTTGAGCTTAGCCAGGCGCTCGGAACGGCAGGGAGCACCAGTCTTGATCTGGCCGGCACGGATACCAACGACAACGTCGGCAATGGTGACGTCCTCAGTCTCACCGGAGCGGTGGGAGACCATGACACCCCAGTTGTCGGCGTAGGAGTCCTTGGCGGCCTGGATAGACTCGGTAAGGGTACCGATCTGGTTGAGCTTGAGAAGAAGGGCGTTGGCGGCCTTGAGCTCAATAGCACGCTTGATGCGGAGGGGGTTGGTGACAGTCAGATCGTCAGCAACAATCTGGACGTCGTGGGTCTTGTAGAAGTAGCTCCAGGCCTCCCAGTCATCCTCAGCGAAGGGGTCCTCAATGGAGACAATGGGGTACTTGGCAGAGAGCTCAGAGTACAGGGCAGCGAGCTGCTCGTAGGTGAGCCACTTGGTGGGGTCGGAGTCGGGGTTCTTGAAGTCCAGGTCGTACTTCTTCTCCTCGACCTTGTAGAACTCAGAAGAGGCGACGTCCATGGCGATGGAGATCTGGCCAGTGTAGCCAGCCTTCTCAATGGCAGCCATGATGAGGTCAAGGGCCTCGGTGGGGGTCTGAATATCGGGAGCGACACCACCCTCGTCACCGACGTTGCCGGCAGACTGACCGTAGGTCTTCTTGGCCAGAGACTTGAGGATCTGGTAGACCTCGGCACCCTGCTTCATGGCCTCAGTGAAGGAAGCGGCCTTGGAGGGGACGATCATGAACTCCTGGAAGGCAAGGCGGCCACCAGCGTGGGAACCACCGTTGAGGACATTCATGAAGGGAACGGGGAGGACGTAGGGCTTCTTGGTGCCAGAAAGGTCGGAGATGTGAGCGTACAGGGGGACCTTCTTCTCAGCAGCACCGGCCTTGGCGACAGCCAGGGAGACACCGAGGATGGCGTTAGCGCCGAGCTTGGTCTTGTTGTCAGTGCCATCAAGCTTGATGAGGAACTCGTCAATCTTGGACTGGTCCTTGACATCGATGTTCTCCTTGATCAGAGCGGGGCCAATGACGTCGTTGACGTTGGCGACGGCCTTGAGGACACCCTTGCCGGCCCAGGCGGACTTGTCACCGTCACGGAGCTCGCAAGCCTCGTGCTGACCTGTATATCAGGTATGTTAGTTAACGGCGCTACTTGAGTAGTTTAATATAGCGGTAGCAACGTACCGGTGGAAGCACCGGAGGGGACGATGGCACGGTGGAGACCAGTCTCGGTGTGGACATCGACCTCGACGGTGGGGTTACCACGAGAGTCGTAGATCTGACGGGCGTGAATCTTGGTAATCGCCATTTTGAATGTGTATCGAAACCGGTTCGAAAAATGTGTTTTTTAGCTGTAGAGGGAAAGGTGAAGAGGTTAGCAATGTTGTCAGACAAAATGGCGTCACAGACATGACAAGCGAGGGATATTAATGGAGCCAAGGCGGGGGCGGGGTAAAATGCATTTGGATAATTGACGGCAAAATAGAAACCCCGAAGCGAGCCGGATACCCGATTATCCACGTCTCCTGTGTCCTGTAATGCCATGGTAGCAATGGATTTTATATCATGGGAGCTCCAGTCCAAAAGGTGACGCGAGTCGCTTGCCACAACAGGATGGCAGGATCGCCTACTGGATCGATAACAAGCTCTGTCTCTCAAATATGATATCAAACCACTGCTAACATGGACTAATATAGTCGAATAGACCACAAGCAATAACAGTAAACAAACTGATAGCTCGGCGAATAGCAGGTCGAGGGCCGGGAACGGAACGGGAAACGACAGCCAGGAAGAAATAAGTCATCCATCATCAAGGAACAAGATGCAGCAGAAGCAGTATCAGCATCAACTTACATGATGGTAAATGATCCCGGACCTGAGGATCAAAAAACAAATGTGTGATGAGGAACAAAGAAAAAGAAGAAGAGAAAAAGAACAAGAGTGGGAGGGAAGCCAAGGTTTTGTATTTGCTCGAAGCCACCTGCTCTCTCTGCCCAGCAAAACGGATCTACTATGGCAAGACTACGGGCTTCCTGCCTTGGGGAGGGGTGCCCTAGTGGCTATGGAGGGGTACAGACATAGCAGGAGGCGGAGAGCAAAGAAGGAGGGGAGGGGTGGTTCCCTTTCTGAAAACGACCCACAATTTGCACTCCTCGCCAGTTACATGTTGTAGTTGCCAAGGTAATGCAAGAAATCAAGAGACCCAGCCAGCTGGAGGGAATCGGGGTTTCCACGGGGGTCTGTTGACTTCACCAAGCTTTGGGGAGGTTGGAGGAGCCAGTTCACTTGCACTCTAGTTGCATACTAGTTTGGTCGTGTTTTCATCTGGCCAATGAGTAAGCATGCACGAAAGCAGCAGTTGCGCTGATAGAAATCCAACGGGATGGAGCTTCGACCTGCGCAAGTTCATGTCATGGCGTTGTGCTTACTAGCGAGGTGAATGCCAAACAAGTTTGCGTGAATATTTGCATCTTGCCGTCGAAACTGTATGTACACACGTCCATATGCATGTGGTGCTTGTACTTGCTGTGTAATGCTCGTCAGGTCAAGCAGGCGGGGTGTTATACAAGGCTATGACTATGATATGAGCTTTTACATTTACGTTGAGATGTCCTAGCTCCTTGCAGACTAGCCAGAGCCTCTTAACTCGGCCGGCGAGCAATGGCCAACCAACCATATCTCAAACGTCACGCATTTACATTGATTTCTACTTTGCTGTGATATGTATGCGGGCACATCTCGGTCATTGACGTTGGTGGGTTGCTTTATGTGGTTCGGTTAGTATGACATGGGTCAGAGAGGCAGAAGAGGGGTCACTGAAACCCCTCCATGATTATTTTTTTCTTTGCTATACTTGGCGTGGCTACAGCTTCCTCTGTACCAAATCAGGGCAAGTCTGAATTGGGTCCGGCTTCGCAGTTCTAGGGCCCCAAGGATTGGTCACTAGGGAACGTGTATTTTCCCCAGAAGCAGGTGGAAGCGGAGAGCGATATACAGGTCACAGACAATTGGGGTTATAAGAAGAGTCATGATCCACAGACTTGAAAGCTGGACCAATCCGATGTCCGTCGGATTTGGGGTGAGTGTAGCCGCCGCCACAGGGCATTTTTTACAAGCCACAAGGGTGTCGTTTAG